>CM065807.1:31408000-32008000 GCA_033398695.1 Orobanche coerulescens | reverse complement strand
TGCGTTTTGGAGGCTAGTCTCGGCTAGTGCTCGATGGGTAAGTTTGGGGAGTTTGAAACCTTCGTGGTTGACTTGCCAACACCTACAGTCAGTAGGTCAACGGTCACTGGGTGATTTCATTATGGGTAAGTTTGGGGAGTTTGAAACCTTCGCGGTTGACTTCCCAACACCTACATTCAGTAGTCCAACGGTCACTGGGTGATTTCATTATGGGTAAGTTTGGGAAGTTTGAAACCTTCGCGGTTGACTTCCCAACACCTACAGTCAGTAAGTCAACGGTCACTGGGTGATTTCATTATGGGTAAGTTTGGGGAGTTTGAAACCTTCGCGGTTGACTTCCCAACACCTACAGTCAGTAGGTCAACGGTCACTAGGTGATTTCATTATGGGTATGTTTGGGGAGTTTAAAACCTTCGCGGTTGACTTCCCAACACCTACAGATCAGTAGGTCAACGGCCATTGGATGGTTTCATTGTGATATGGCTTCGTGCCGTGGCTTCAACCCTCGTTGGTACAGCTTCGGGCTGTTTTGGCTTCGGGCCATTGTGATGATTTACAGCTTCGGCTGAGCAACTTTCAGGTGATTTTGATATTTGACAGCTTCGGCTGAGTGGCTTTCAGGCCTTTGTGATGTCTTGGTAATTTCATTGGAGCCTTCGGGCATTGTGATTCATAATTAATTCAGTTCTGGTTTGCTTCATGTCGTGTAATTCATTGTGGTACTCTATAATTATGATTCGCCGTTGGGCACTTATGTTCTAACATGTTGAACATGTATTAATAGTATGTCGTGGGCATAGTGTTTCACGAATGCTCGGTTCTTACCTTGGTTTGTGAGCATCTCGTATTATTATTATCATTGTACTGTTTCATTATGCCTTTGGATACATATCATGTTATACATGTATTTGACGTTCATTATCTGGATGACTGACCCCGTGGGGGCGGAATATGTTTTCATGTTTTAGGTGCTTGCGAGGAGGGAGTTGAGGCACAGGGGCATGACGATGGCGACGGGGTATTCGAGCGATACTAGTCCGAGTTGTTCATGTTGGTCAGTCAGTTGGAGTGTTCTCTAGTTTGTCAGTCATTGCCATTATGTATTACCCGAGCAAGGCTCGTGGGTGTGGTTGTATTTTCATTTTTGGCCATATGGGCCCATCATTGTCGTTAAAATTCCTCATCGGAATATTATGTCGGATATCATGGTAGGGACTATGATTTTTCCTTGTTGGTTAATTTAATATATTTTAGTCATGTTCGCCTGGTGGATCTCCTGACGTGGGGTCCACGACACTGTAATAACCCAATAGGATTTAGGGATGTTACATGCTTACCCTTTAATGGTAACAATATGGTTATTCTCTAGCAAACCAACATTATTAACCTTCAATGTGAATTCTCGATGTCAGGTTCACATTAATCAGTCTAACTTTCGGCATTTAAAAAATTAAGCTCAATAGAACAACAAGATTAAATGATTTAGAAGTTATATCAAGAGCTGCTTCCACTGGAAAAGATTAAAAAAATAGTGAATCAATTCCAATTCCAAATTACTAAGTATGAGAGACGAACAATACGTACGAGTATATGAACATGGGCATCTTTTGAAGAAAATCTAGAAGCAAAGGACTTGATATCGTGCATGGACGAAACATCACAGACCTACCAAAGTAACAGATTAAGAAATAAATCAAGTGTAGACCTTCAATCGCACTGAGTCGAGTCATTTGAACATTGAAGGACAATCGAAACCCAAAACCAAAAAGCAAAAACTTTTTACCCAATCCTCAGAAAAACCCTAAATCAACAGGAGCAGGTCAAAGAACGCGAGAAATCATAAACCTGGAAATAGAAAACAAAACAATCCAAAACTAGCGAAGCACAAAAAAAAAGCATATAGATTATGAAAAAGCAAGATGAAGAAAGAAATCAAGAGTATCAGAAGATAAAAGAGGCGAACCACAAAAAAATATCCTAACCATCAACGAAATCACAGAAAAGGAAGAAGAAACCTCCCGATGAATACCCAAAAGTATGAGAGAACAGCGGAAAATGAAAAACCCTCGACCAAGACTCTGAAGTCTGAAGCATAACGAACGAAGGGGATGAATTGAAATGAAATGAAACCTGACATACTGGATGGTGAGAGTGGAGATTTGAGAAAAAAAACGAAGGAAGAGCTGTCAAGCCTGGGCCGACTGGAAGAGGGAAAAAAAGAATGAAACGGGCAGGTGACAGGAACGGGAAGCAGGACAGGGGCGACGAAGCTGAACGAAGAAGGAAGAAAAAACTAAATAATGAAAAGAAGACCACGATAAGAAGACGAAGGAAGAAGCTGCTGGCATCCGCACTGTTGAAGCAGAGAGGTTACGGAAGAAGAATGGGAGAAGAAGGTGAAGAAGACAGGGGAAGCAAATGAAGCAGGCAGGAAGCGGGCGACGAAAGATCACCCCTTATTACTTATGATACAATATATATATATATATATATTCACTGCACACATAATATATCGTAATTAGGGTTGTTCTCGGTCCGATTCGATCCGGTAGTGTGTTCCCGGGTCTGGACCGTTGAGGTATCGAGTATTATCAGTTTCGGTCCTTACCGGTTTCAAGTCCCAACTTCAATACTTGTATCCGGACCGCCAACGTTTCGGGTGAGTACCGGTCTTGGGTATTTCGGGCGGGTTATCGGGTATCTTGGATCGTTAAAAGCCCTAATCACCAAAACCTCATAATCGAAACAAGAATGGAGGTTTTTTTTCAAATGTATGCTAAGAAAATTAAGAGATAAGGTCTTTTAAACTTATTTGTCTGGTTAAAAAAAAAGGTCTTTTAAATTTATTTTTCTATATGTACTAATACCTTATACAATATTTTGTACGATGTATGTTTATGAAAAATTATCAGTTCTTTTATCGGGTTAACAGTTTCGATCCTTATCGGTTCCGTTTCTAACTTCGGTAACAATATTCGGACCGCTAATATTTCGGGTGAGTATCAGTACGAGGTATTATCGGCAGTTCTCGGACGATTCTCGGGTATACTTGGATCGCTAACAGCCCTAATCGTAATACATATTCATTTTTTGTCTCAATTGACCATGAATCCATACTAAACGTGTGCAATGAATCCGAAAAAATAAATATACTTGACAATATATTATATGTACAGTGAATTCATATTATATATGCACAAGACTTACATTCTTATTTTAAAAACTAATTCTCATTCGAATCTCTCTCTCTCTCTCTCCCTCTCTCTCTCTCTCTCTCTCTCTCTATATATATATATATATATATATATATATATATATATATAAAAGATCAAATGAGAATGGTTCTTATACTGCGAATTGCGAATATACATGAATTTTGTACGAATTATGCATGAAATATATGCATTTCGTGCATCAAAGTTATAATACATTAAAATATACTTTATATGCTCAAAATATCGATGCATTAAAATATTGCATTATATGTATCAAATTTTTGTGTGAATAAATCTAGGTCATCCATTTATTAAGATCTATAGATGGAATTCATTCTTATTTCTTAACTTAAATTGCATTCTCACATACATATATATATATATATATATATATAAATATATATGTTCTTCTTGCATTTTGATTGGTTTATAACAAGGAATATTACGTACAGCAATTCTCTTCTTATGTACCCCAGTTCTTTATCAAAAGGGAAAGTATTTGAAGACGAAACCCTCGTTTGTACTTGAGGATTGATCAAGCGGATTCTAGATTAAACACAGCAACAATTCTTATAATATTTCAGTAAAAAATTGTCACCACACGAATTAGAGTCAACGACGTTAGAGTCATAGGCGGATTTAGCATCAAATTTCTACTGGTGCACCCGATGAACACGATGGGTACAGTATATATAAGGTGCAACTTGTGCCCATATAGGATCTTCAATTTTCTAGAGCCTATAAATATTTTTTTCTTATAAATATAATATAAAAAATATCAAATTAAAATATTGTATTATGATTGGATCGGAAAATGTATTTAAATATTATGTTTATTAATAGATCTAAGTTTGAATCTCGTAAAGTTCTATTAATACAAAATACTAACAAACTTAAAAAGGTTATCTAATTTGATAAGAATTATTTAATTCAATAGTGAACTTTCTGTTTTAACCTTGTTTATGATTTTCTTTTGTCAGTTTTTGTTTATGATTGTTATATGCTCTTATATTTATAATCTATGCTTTATTTATTTATGTATTTAGTAATAAGATTTTGATAAAGTACATTTTATTGAAACATTTTTTTATAGGGACACATCTTAGATTTCACACACGGCCTCGAGTAACTCAGGGTAGGCATTGCCAAAGAATTAAAAAGAAAATACTGATAATAATAGAATATAATATAAATATTCTGTATAATTTGATAAAAGAAATAGTAGAAATAATTTAACTCTTAAATAAAAATGACGGGGTAGATAAAAAATACAAAAATGATAGACGCACACGTACAATCATGCACAACTATACACAATTGCTAAAAATGAGGATTAAGTGGACATTCATATAAGTAAAGGAACTTTTTTTACAAAATTTTGGTGGTGCACGTGCACCACCATGCCATCGTATAGGTTCGCTCGTGGTTAGAGTCCACCCCAATCATCTCACCACTTGCCAATTTATGCCCAAAGAGCTTCTACCCCCATTTTCTTATCTGTGCTTCTCGTTGCTTTGGCTTAGCTTTATCCTTTTATTTTTATTTTACCCAGAAGTTAAAGTTGCACTTTGGATAAGGCACGACGCTAGCAAAGACTTTTTCTTAAAAACAAATGCGAGTTTATTCAGCTTCCACGGCTGTTCTAGTCTCCATACTCCATTGGATTTGGATTGATATGCATTATCAAAAATACTACTTTTATATTGTTGGAATAAATGATTTGTGAATGTATTTACCGTAACTTCGACAAAACAATTCGAACCCCGATTCTTACGATATGAATGAATATTCATTGCGAGTCGATAATTATGGCATCTATTTTCGTAAAATTTCGATTTTAATTGTGTTGTTTTCGATAAATGCTATTACAATTACAAAGAATACTAATGCATAGCCCGTTTAATACTCGGAAGTTACAAAAAATACAATTTTTATAATAGAAGTATTTAACTATTAATGAACTCTGCCCATATCTGTCATAGGAATCAATCTCCAAAAAAAATTCATATCAACTTTTTGTATCCTCCGCCTCATTTTTTTTTTCGCTGAAACTCAAACTTCTCTACATAATCGGTTATGAATTCAAATAATCAATAAAAAACTGTTATACAAAAATAAAAACTCAAAAAATTTTACCAAAAATCGGACAAACGGTAAAATCATAAGAACCCGTCCGTATCTGTCTGAAGGGTCGACCTCAACAAACTCTGATCTGGTATGAAATCTTTAGCTCCTCACAACGAGAAATATGAATTGAAGTACAAATTAGAAAGAAACAAAAATGGCACCAATTATATGGTGCTAAATTATTATTATTGTATCATAAAAATGTTAAGAGCATTTCAAAGATCCATTTCAAATTGCTGGTGAAAGTTGAAAATTGTACCGAAAACGGAAAATAATTTTAGTGAAATCCCAAGAGTAGACCTGGCAATTCGTTCGTGTCGTGTATTTTCGTGTCGTATACATTCGTGTTTCGTGTACCAAAAATCCAAACCCATACACGGTACTAAATGAATTCGTATCATGTCGTGTCGTGTACCGCGCAAATTCGTGTAGTTTCGTGTCGTGTTTTCGTGTCAGGCACATTATATAAAATAAATATTAAAATATTATAAAAAATAATGATTTTAATATTTTCATATTATTTTTATAGGTTTTAGTAGACGAAATGAAACGAATGGCAACGAAAAGATGAATGTTTACACGAAATTTATGAAAGTTCATATTACATTTTCAAATTTTAAAGTTTAGTATAGACAAAATCCATAAAATCTATATTTTTATTGAATTAAATATAAAATATTATAGTTATTTATTTATTTATTTATTTATTTCGTGTACTTCGTGTCATGTCGTGTACCCAAAGGGTAAACACAAAACCGACACTAAATCTCGGTCGTGTACTTTCGTATTCGTGTATTTTCGTATCGTGTACTCAAAATGCAAAACCAAACACTAAATTTTCGTATCGTATTTTCGTATCGTGTAGTAAATTGACGAGTCTACCCAAGAGGCAAAGCCAAGGTCGTCTATAATTTTTTATTACAAAATTATGCTAAAAGGTTGGTCGAATAGAAGAAGATCATATTTTCCAATATTTTAAGTTTCACAAAAGAAATGGCAAGGCCAAGATACTAAAGTGTTTAGATTTTTCTTACACATGGTGATTAACATAAAACACATGGATTTCTTTACTATATCATATCTTAGAGCAAATTACACCATTTTCTAACTTAAAATCATGAAGACCCTATGTATGTTATTTTTTATTATTTTTAACATAAAAATTATTATTCTGCTACATGTTTCACTGGGCTCAAAATTACAGCAAAAGCATGACCACCATATTCATCTTAATATTATTATTATTATTATCATTGATATAGATAACAAATATATATAACAACAATAATGATATATATTACAACAGTAATAACAACAAATAATAATAACAACAATAATAATTATATATAATATAAAGAATCATAATATCACATAAAAACAAATACAACAAAACAAGTGATTTATTTACAATAATAATCATAATAAAATTATTCATAATACTACAGATTATATGTATCATTATTGATAATATTAATATCAATAATAACAATAATAAAATTATTAATAATACTAAAAAATATATATAATACTATTGATATATGAAGAACACGTTTGTTGTTTCAAAGCACAAGTTTGTACTTAGTAATTCACATTTTTTGTTAATTAGCCATTAACTTATTTAATCCACGTTGTCATTTCATTAAATCACATGTTTTGTCATGTGTAGAAATAAATAAATTATTCTCCATCATTTTGTCACGCAATCATGATAAATTAGATAACTAATATTTTTTATTAGTATTAAACACATACCTAATATTTAGGGTTGGACATGTACCTCAGTTGCACGACCCATTATAAATTACGAAAATTCAAACAATACTCTATCATCAGGATTTGTATGCCGCACTTTAAGAGCACCTAGCAATATGTTCACCTTATTATATTCATATACACTTGTCATGCTTACATTCTGCTTGTTATATATTTATATATATATAGAGAGAGGATCGAATGAGAATAGTTCTTATCCTGCGAATTGCGAATATGCATGAGTTTTGTACTAATTATGCATGAAATATATGCATTTCCTGCATCAAAATTGCAATGCATTAAAATATGCATTATATGTATCAAAATATCGATTAATTAAAATATTACATTATATGTATGAAATTTTTGTGAGAATATATCTAGGTCATCCATTTATCAAGATCTATGGATGAAATTTATTCTTATTTCTTAACTTAAATTGCATTCTCACCCGAACCCATCCCTATTATATATATATATATATATATATATATATATATATATATCAAAAACCTAATATATACTATATCACTCTAAATATAGTAAAGATGCTCCTATGATGTGTGGTAAAATTTTCCCTCTATCCTAATACCAAACCAAACTAAACCAAACATACCAATATATTCCGCTCAGAGCAGGGTCTGGGGAGGGTAAGATGTACGCATACCATGCCCCTACTTTTAACGGTAGGGAGGCTGTTTCCGTGAAGACCCCCAGCTTAGTGCACAACAAAGTAAAGAGTGATATATACAAAGAAGCATATGAAACGAAAAAGCTCCAAACCATACCTGAGCCATGGCTTAATTCACATGAGCCTTACCTAGTGGGACTTTGGCAACTGCGCTCTCGATGAACGTTGCTTTAATAGAAAAGAGATTGACTCTTTGCACAGTTCCCTGTCAAAAATATACCACACGCAAAAGCAATAGGATAAAATATAGAATAAAAGTAAAAAATACAATGCTCTAGGTCAAAGCTAACCGCGACAATCCAACCATGAGGCTCTCAACTACAACACCGCTCCCTACAAAGGAATCCGCAACTCTGATCTGGTGCCTCCAAGAGCACCTATCAACGGTCATGGTCTCGGAAAGGTTTAAGGCCTTCAAATCTAATCTCAGTTGCTCCTCCCACGTCCTCCTCGGTCTGCCTCTCCTCCCGACAACCAATAAACTCCCAACCCTCCTCACCGGAGCAGAAGCCTGCCTCTTGCGGACGTGGCCAAACCATCTCAATCTCCCTTCCCTAACTTTCGCTGAAATGGGCGCCACTTCTAGCGCGTTCCTGAAAACCCCGTTCGAGATTCTATCCAATGTTATGCGACCACATGACCAACGTAACATTCTCATTCCAGCCACTTCCAACTTGCTCTCAAGCGACTTCTTCATCGCCCAACATTCGGAGCCATAAACATAGCAGGTCTGATTGCCGCTCTATAGAATTTACCCTTCAACTTTGGAGGGACTTTCTTGTCGCACAGGACCCCAGTCGCTGCTCTCCACCTTAGCCACCCCACCTTGATACGATGAGTGACATCATCTTCACACTCACCTTCTTTCTGAATGGTCGAACCCAAGTACTTGAACTTATCCGTACGTGGTACGATCTGATCCGCAATCATTACCTCTACTTCTTTCTCGCTGGCCTCACTACTAAAGTTACACCAGAGATACTCGGTCTTAGACCGGCTCACACGCAAGCCCTTGGATTCTAACTTAGACCTCCATAGCTCCAACTTCGAGTTCACCTCCCTTCTCGACTCCGCCACTAACACAATGTCGTCGGCAAAAAGCATGCACCACGGAACGCCATCCTAAATCCCCCGCAAAATAACGTTAAAGATTAGAGCGAAGAGAAGAGAGCTTAGCCCCGACCCCTAGTGTAGCCTATCCTAATACCCTCTAGCTAAAGGATAGGATGAGGTATTGGTAGAATTGATATTCATAAAATTCTCAATTTGGTTCTTACTATTGTAAAAACTTGCTTACGAAATATGAAACAAATAATTAAAAATCCCTTCGGACAAACTTTACAAGGATAATGACGTGGTGTTCATGTTATTGGACCAAGTGTGTGCCGTTGGATTGGTCATATTTAAAGCGACTACACTACGATGTTTTCTAGTAAGACAGGGAAAACAAGATAAACCAGACGATTCTCAATCCAAATGAGAATATAATTAGAAATTGTCCTGCCTAAAATTACGGGAATATATCGCGGTCGATATCGTGCGCCAATACCAACTTGTTGATTTTTATTACTAACTCCGTTTTCTTATAACTGTAATATTTAAATTTTCACGTTTGTCAATATACAACTTTAATTATTAATATCTTCAATTTTTTACTTTTAAAAATTATAAGAAGTTGATATTTTGAAAGTATATTTCGAGATGAATCTAACAAGATCCCACATAATTATATTTTTTCATATGTATAAATCACAAAAGATGGTCAAAAGAGAGTATGTGAACAGTGTAATAGTCAACACGTTGCAATAATAAGAGAACGAAGGAAGTATAAAACATAAGATGAACCATGTATCTTGTTGATTTTTATAAAATATAAAACATAAGATGAACCATGCCAAAATACATTTAATGTATTTGCTCAAAAAATACTGGGTTTTTCTCGTACCAGGAAAATTTGGTCTAACGTTAGCCCGATACTAAAATTACATATTTTTTCATATTTATCGATTTTAATTCACACAGTTTAACCCTAACAAGAAGAATATACAAACTGTAATCGACAAATATGAACAAATATATCGTATAATTAAGATGTATTTTCTTATCGTCAGATTAGGAAAATTTGGTTTTATATTAATTCGGTACTAAAATTGCATATTTTTTCATATCTGTTAATTCCAATCCGCACAGTTCAACCCTAACAAGTTCAATCCGCACAGTCCAACCCTAACAAGAAAAATATACAAATTGGAATCGATAAATGTTAGGAAAAACAAACACCCTGTATCGATTCAGCCGGGATACCCGATCCCTGTATCGATTGTTATTTGTTATTGAGAAGGTTTTGACATATATGCCAAATACAGTAAAGGAAACTGTATCGAGGATTCAAGGATTTATCATGTATCGAAGACCAGCCTCGAATCAGCATAAGTGAAGCTCGTCAGTACAGCAAGAAGACTTGTAATAGATCAAGTATGGAAAACTGTCTCGATGCCCTAAATACAGTCTCCTTCCATACAGTTCACAAAAGGACAAAGAAGAACACAAGTCAAGTTCCGTTGAACAAAGAAGTATTTAAATACTCAAAGATAAAGTATTTAAATACCGCGCCTTCGAATCTTCAGAATCCCGCGAAATCCGGATCATGTCATATTCCCGTTGAAGGAAATCTTATTCAAACGGACATCTCAACGGATACTTTCTTCAGAGGCTATATATATCCTTGAAGACATTGAAGATTAGTTACCGACCGACCAACGAATTACGAATTAAAGTAACTCTCAAAGCTATCAAGTTATCATCTGAGCAAACATATCTCCAAAGCATATCGCGAGATAAAACGAAAGAGATATACAGTGCTCAAACATCAAGAACTATCATCGATCTTGATATTCAAAGTCACTGCTCTTACCTAGTTACCTAACCTTTTACCTCTGTGTAAAACCGAGCTCTGTGTGAACTCAACAAGTTATTCGACTGTGTGGGACGAATAAGGACGAAGCTTTGGGCTGTGTGTGAAGAAGCTAGTCAAGAAGGAAGCTTTAACCAATCTGTGTGAACGGTTGAAAGTGATATTCTTTGTATCAATCAGGTGAACGATACAAGGATAGGTTTGTTTATAATTACGTAGTTGTGTACGCAGAATTATATAATAAACTTTTACTCTGTGTGGAGGACCGGTGGACGTAGAGGGTTTACCTCGAACCACTTAAATTATTGTGTCATTTACCTTCACCTTTCTTGTTTGAAATTACCGTGATATATTAAGTATACACCAAATACTCATTCGTATCCACGGCAACTAACTGTATCCAAGACTTCCGCTACGCACTCAGATTTAGATTCCATACAGTTTGTTGTTTAAACTACTTTTCCAAACTGTATCCAGTATACTTAAGTGGCCAACAAGTGGTATCGGAGCGGTTGATTCTAAAAAGAATCAACGTATTTCTTTTCACCGAATCAGATTCAAATCACTTATTTTCAAAACAGTCTCTTTCATTCCTATATTATCAGTATGGATACTTCTATGATTAACAAAGTCCCTATGTTCTCTATTAATGAATTTGACGACTGGAGAATTAGAATGGAAGCTCATCTTGCAGCAATGCACGAAGAGATGATCTTTGTTATACAGGATGGTCCGATCAAGATCATGAAGGTCAATCCAGCCGCAAGGATTGAGGGCCAAGCCCATGTTGAAATGCTCGAGAAGGAACGCGAGCAATGGACAACCGATGAAAGGAAGCGAGCCAATCTAGACAACGTGGCTAAGAACGCGTTATTTGTCACTCTTGACAAAGGCACGTTCTCAAAGGTAAAGAGCGCAAAAGCGACAAAGAAATCAGGATAAACTCAAGTTAATTTGTGAGGGAACCGAGCTCTCAAAAGAAAACAAGATTTCAAAACTTACTCAAGAATTTGAATCTTTTGAAATGAAACCAACGGAAACACTTGAGGAACTTGAGCTCAGATTTACCGGTATTGTTGGTGAACTTGAGCGTTGGGCAAAATTTACACCCAAAAGGAGAAGAACTTAAAAATTTTCGTATCTCTCCCAGCCCGATGGGACATTAAGACCACACTATGCGTGTATCATGTAATCTTAATGAAATATCCACTTTTGATCTCTTCTCCGACCTTAAAGCTTTTGAGTATGACATTGTGAAGAGAGAAAGTGAAGAATCTCCTTCAAAGGTCACAGCTCTCGCCGCAGATCGAACCGTCGACACGGATGCCTAGCTCGTCGAAGCCCGGCCACAAGAACGCTGACAATGACGACGACATCCTGTCACAAGATGAAATGGCGCTTCTAATGCATAAGTTCAAAAGTTCATTAAACACTGGAAAGACTCCTACAAAGCCCAAACTCACATCAACAAGGTAAGTACTGAAACATCATCCGCGATGCTAACTTTGTGCTATAATCACAGGAAACTGTGCCATTATGCAAACAAATGTCCTCATCCCAAAGTCCAAAGATTGCCTGAGGCCGAGCAACAAGAGCGAGATGAAAGAAGACGTGCTTGGAAAGACAAGCTCAAGGCCCTGATTGGAGAATCAGAAGCCTCCCCCACACCATCCAAATCAGCAGAATGTCTTCAGGTGGTCACTGAAAGTGATTCATCTGACGATGAGTTCGATGATAAAGCATACATGTGCTTTATGGCCAAAGATGTTCCAGAAGGTGAAGACAACGACGATGAGGTAAGCTCAACCTCAGTTATTCCACCTAATGCATCTCATACTTTCGAAAATATGATGAATGAATTCAAAAACATTCAAAAGGCCCATGAGACTCTAAAAACTGAGAATATACAGCTTCAATTAACAAATCTAGAGTGAAAGATGAAAATGACTTCAAAACAAATTATGAAAATATGTCTCTTGATTGTGAAACCAGCAAGGTCGATTTTGAAAAACTCATGGAGAGCAATCATCAACTTGCTCATGAACTAAGTACGGTTAAAACCCATAATGAGAGCAAGACAAATGATTTGGTTCTACTACAAACCAAAATTACAACTCTCGAGAAGCGAGAAAATGAACTTGAGACCATTCTGAAGTCTTTTGAAAAATCGTCCAAAAGAATGGAAGAAATTAGCCGGGCAACATGCTCATGATAAAAGTGGCTTAGGATACGGCTCATGTTCGAATAAAGGTAAAACTAGTAATGTGTTCGTCAAGAGTGTGGAACACATTCCGAATCGAAGATACTCCCACCCCATAAAGGAACCTACTGTACCGAGAAAACCGAAAGCTGCAATTCCGCCCCCTCAACTCTACTATTCGAGACAGTGGAACCAACAACCACTCAGAAGGCGTAATCTAAAGCATGCTCCACAAGCATATCATCAAAGCCGAAAGTCATTCAGAAAGAAGACGGTATCCAACCACCAAAGGCCCGCACAACAGTACCCTCAGTACAGTGCACCTAGGTATTGGATACAGGAGCCCCGTTATCCCTCAAGACAGCAGATGCCAGTTCAATATCAACAACAGCATTGGGAATCCAACTGGAGACCCAGAAGACAAGCTGTTAGGCCTAGAAAAATGGCTCCACCTCATAGACGGCACTCGTACTGGAATAATCATAATAACCCTGATTTTTACATGCATAATAATTATCATGATTATAACAACTACGGATATGCCCCCCGTAGATACCGCAATACTGTACCGAGTACATCCTACAGTAAACCAATTGCTGTCAGGAAAATCTGGGTACCTAAAGGAACTAACATATATGGACCCAAAAATCAAAGGGGACCTAAATCTACCTAATTTCTTTGTTACAGGACATCTTAGAGGAGGATACCTGGTATTTCGATAGTGGATGCTCTCGTCACATGACTGGAGATAGGAGCAAGCTATCTGATTTTGTAGAAGGTCGCGGTCCAAAAGTTCGCTTCGGTGATAAATCTAAAGGAAGAACAAGAGGGAAAGGAAACCTACTTGTCGGGAAATTCAAGGTCACCGATGTTGCATATGTTGAAGGCTTACAGTATAATCTACTTAGTATTAGCCAGCCTGTGATAAACAGTTCTCGGTGAAGTTCTATATAGATCGCAGTAGAGTCAAGAACACCCAAACCAAGGAAGTTGTGCTTACAGAAGCAGATCGTAATATGTACATTCTTGTTGGAAGCCTATGAGCTCCTCAATTCCATGCTTTGTTGCCAAAGGCACTGCAGATCTTAGCTGGCTATGGCACAAGAGGATGTCTCACGTCAACTTCAAGACGATCAACAAGCTTTCAAGACAGTGTATGGTTAGAGGTTTGCGGATGTGTCATTCAAGAAGGACAGCGTCTGCGGACCATGCCGTAAAGGCAAGCAAATCAAGTCAACCCCGAAAAGCAAATCCTACCTTTCAACCCAAAGAGTGTTGGAAATGCTACACATGGATCTCTACGGTCCTGTAGACCCAGTAAGTTTGGGAGGTAAGAAATATTGCATGGTTGTTGTTGATGATTATTCCGTATGCTTGGACGATCTTTCTTAGCAAGAAGAAGGAAACAACATTAAGGCCGCCCGAGCTCCCGAGAAAGTTGCGAATGAAAAAGCATCGAGTATCGTGTGCATTCGTTCCGGCAGAGGTACCGAATTTACTAACCGCTTTATAGAGCAATACTGTCGGAGAATGGAATACAAAGACGAATACTCACCGCCCGAACACCTCAACAAAATTGAGTTGCCGAGCGATATTATAGGACGTTGAAAGATGAAACAAGGACAATGATTGCCGAAAACAAATTGCCGCAGCGTTTCTGGGGTGAAGCAACCAATACAGCGTGCTACACTCAAAACCGCTGTATCGTCAACAAGCACCACAACAAAACAGCTTACGAGGTATGGAACAACAAAACTCCAGGAGTTGCGTATTTACACATTTTGGGATGCGGGTGTTACGTATTGAACAATGGGAAGGACCAACTTAGAACATTTGATGAAAAATCGATGAAGGAATATTCGTAGGATACTCCTCCGTCGACAAAGCTTTCAGAATCTTTAATAAAAGGAGGCTGACGATCGAGGAATCAGTTCATGTAGTGTTCGACGAACCACACCATGACCCTACAGGAGTAGATGATATCACTCAGGACATTCACCATCTATCTATCTTGGATCCACCTACACACATTGAACCTGTAGTTGATTTAGAAATCAACCCCGCAGCTGTAAGAATCGATGTGGATGAAGCCGACGTGCACAAGTCAAGCCGTACCCTACGTAAACTTTCGTCAAAGACGGGACCCGAACTAGAACCGACCGAAGATGGTTGAGAGATCACCCGCAAGAGCTGATCATTGGAAACATTAATGCAGGTGTTTCTACTCGTAGGAGAATACAGAGTACACAAGGAAATGTACTTTGTGCACAAGAAGAATCTAATGCTGAAGTCTCACATTTTCCTGAATGGAAATCTCAATCCGAACTTAGGAGACTCAATATGTGCACTATCGTTGTATTCTTAGCCCAGTCCGAACCTGTTTCGACCATAGACGCTCTTAACAACTCTCATTGGATAACATCTATGGAAGAAGAGCTTAACGGTTTCGAAAGAAACAATGTATGGTATCTTGTACCCAGACCGACACACCAATCGGTTATAGGAACCAAATGGGTATTTCGAAACAAAAAGGATGGAAATGGACTTGTCATAAGGAACAAATCCAGACTAGTAGCACAAGGCTATTGTCAGGAAGAAGGAATAGACTATGATGAAACCTTCACCCCTGTAGCGAGACTAGAAGCCATCAGGATATTTTTAGCCTTTGCCGCCCATAAGAGTTTTATCGTATACCAAATGGACGTCAAGAGTGCTTTCTTGAATGGAGAGCTTTCAGAAGAAGTTTATGTTGAACAACCACCAGGGTTTGCCAACACAGACGGCATCGATCTAGTTTACAGGCTAAGGAAAGCCCTGTACGGACTTAAACAAGCCCCTAGAGCCTGGTACGAAACCTTGTCCCAGTATCTAACCAACAACGGATTTGATAAAGGTGCTGTCGACAAAACCTTGTTCAAGATACAGGAAGGTGATGACCTTTTAATGGTACAAATCTATGTTGATGATATTATTTTTGGTTCAACTAACCTTGCTCTATGTCAAAGGTTCTCACATCTCATGCAAAGCAAATTTGAAATGAGTATGATGGGGGAACTTAGTTATTTCCTAGGTTTGCAGGTAAAGCAGATGCCTACAGGTATATTCATCAACCAGGAGAAATACAGCAAGGAGCTTCTCAACAAATTTGGAATGAACACTTCCAAATCCTCGCCAACCCCCATGAGCACTTCCGTGCAAATTAGTGCTGATGAAGCCGGAAAGCCGTTTGACCAATCACTCTACAGGAAGCTCATTGGTTCGCTCCTGTACCTAACGGCTAGCAGCCCGATATCCACGATTTCTTTGTTGGAGTGTGTGCGAGATACCAAGTTGCACCTAAGGAATCACACTTCAATACAAACTAAATGAATCTGAAATACGTCAAAGGAACAATCGATGCGGACTGTGGTATCCTAAGGAAGGCGGATTCGATTTAGTTGGATACAATGACTCGGATCTCGGAGGTCGCAAGCTAGATAGAAGAGTACAAGTGGAACTTGTCATTTTCTCGGACCTAGACTCGTATCTTGGTTCAAGAAAAGCAAATGGCTAAATCTCTTTCCACGGATGAATCGTAGTACTATGTCTGGTAGTCAGCTTGTATGCAGATCCTTTGGATGCAGCAACAACTGTCAGATTATGGAATCGATGCTAGAGAGACTCCAATCATGTGTGATAGCACGAGTGCAATTGCAATCACGCACAATCCTGTCTTGCACTCGCGCACTAAGCATATCAACATGAAGCATCATTTTATCAGAAATCATGTCGAGAACAAGGATGTTCGCCTGGAAAAAGTCCATACAGACATCCAGCTGGCCGACATTTTCACCAAGCCTCTCGACACAGCAAGATTCAACATGTTAAGAACATAATTGGGAATACTGCAGCCAGACTCCCTGTAAGTAAATTTACTGCTTTTACTCAACAATTGAGGGGGAATGCTGTAAGACCCGTGAATACAGTATCCAACATTAATTATCTGTACACTCAGATTCATCAATACAGTACTGTAGCGAACGAAGGCATATGAATCCTACAGCTGATGTGTGCAATAATTAAGGGGGAATACTGTAGGACCCATGAATACAGCATAAATCCAAATATTGCTGTATGGAATTTAAAACCTATTAGTACCTTTTTAAGGGGGAACGCTGTATCGACGCGGAGAACAACACATACTATAGGATTTCGATTCAGTATACTATATAATATTATTTCCTTTTTAAAATAATTTTTGTCCACGTGCCCTGTTTTACGTCAAACGTCATGTTCATTAAATGCCTTACACGACATCTGCACAACTGAATCTCAAAAGCCGCGATGTTTTTAAATTGTTTATTATTTTTAAACCGCCGTTTTAGGCATTTAGGGTAATCAACCTATGTCAGAAGTGGGACCCGCTGTATTTTGAAACCTTTTAATGGATTAGCGTACCAGTTACACTAAATCCATCCTGACCGTCGATTTCAAAACCGGTTCCCATCCCTTAAAATCTGACCATTCGTACTCTGCAAACCCTATTTCGCCCAAGTATAAAAGGATCAGATCTGCCATTAGAGACTCTTTACGCTTTACGCAAATTACAAGAGATCTCAAGCACACACCTACATATTTTCTCGCATATTCACCGAGAATTTCTCTGTTTTCTTCCACCTTCGTTTTAAGAAAACATCCATGGCTACTCAATCTTCATCCCCGCTCAAGAAAACTTCCAAAGATCATTGATGGCCGGATCTTCTCTAAACCAGTCATCATCGAGCGTATCATCTCTGAAATCAACGACACCGAACCGATGGAGTATATCATTACTCGTCTTGAACAACAAGGACTCTATCGCTTTGGAAGCAAATTCGCCGACAAATACGACGCTCATCTAGTTGAGGAATTCTACCTCAACGCTGCCGTTCGTTTTCTCTCACTAGCCCAGGGAGGACATGTTGCTGACATCACCGCAACAGTCCAAGGAGTGCGAGTCTACATCAATCGTGATTTACTTCAGAAAATCTACAGGCTGCCCGCCGACGGCCTGACCATGGACCAGCTTGAGACGTTTGGGTCTCAAGACCTGATTACCAAGTTTTATGGACTATTTACCGGGTCCAAAGTGGTTGATATGGTGACAACCACCTGCCACAAGAAAAATTTTCTTCTTCATTTCGTTTATCTGCACGATTTCTGTTCCAGGATCATTGAAAATCGAACCGGTGCGTTCGAGATGTGCACGAATCTAAGGTTCAGAATGATGGTAGCTATCTTGACCTGTGAAAAGGTCAACTGGTGTCAAATCATTTTGAAACGTCTTCAAGAAGAGGTGTGCAAACCGGCCACCCAAAAGAAATCATTTGGTTTAATGCTAAACTACATTCTGTCGAGGTGCGGAGTCCAGCAATCCGCCGATGCCAAGAAAAACAGCTCACGGATATATTTAGGAGGCGTCAAACCCTCTGCCTATAACCAAAGCACAATGCATGCCAATCACCCGAGAACCAGGCACATGCCTATTTCTGACAACCCCAGAGACGAAACCGTGAAGGTCCCTGAATTGGAATCTTCAAAGAAGAAGCGCAAGCGTTCTCACAGCAAGAAGCACTCTGCTGATGAGAAGTCGAAGAAGAGACTCCGGAGGCTCTCAAAATCAAATCCACACACTCCGAGGATGTCTCGCCCGTGGCGCAACCCACTGATATAGCACCCCAGGGCCCAACCCCTGCGGAAGAGGTGTCTCCTACTGGTTCGACAGTAGATCCCGAGCCTTTGGCGGCTACGACGGATATAGAGACATCTGCCAACATTCAAGACGTTAGCACGTCGGCTGCCCATTCGGAGCCAAAAGCTACTTCTCCTCTACGGGATCCCACACCCGTACAGGATCCAATTTCCATCGGGGCACCATCCCCTGCAAGGAGTCCATCTTCCGTACAGGATCCCATACCTGTACCGGAATCCCTCGAAACAGCGTCTCCAGACGTGATTCGAAGTCCATCCCCAGACTCAATTATAAATCAAACACTTCTTTCAGTACAAATTGAACAGGCGTACGAAAGATTTCTGCAATGGAAAAGCTTTAGGCTAGCTCCGTCGACACCTGTATAACCGGAGCGAATGGAGCCACGAAGAGCGATTTGTCTCCAAGTAATCGACTCAATCAAATTGAGGCCTTGCCCGATGGGACAACGCTTCTTGCAAAGATCTCATTGAAAGCCACCTGCTGCACAAATCCGACGCCAGAAGAAAAGGAAAGAAGAAGTCAGAGGACTCTCCCGTCAATCCAAAAGACGACGACGACCATGACTCAGACGATGACGACAATGCTCTTCAAGCAGGTCTGAGAATGAGCCGTGAAGAGGCTGAAGCCCAAGCCTTCTCTCCACCCAGAAAAGACGAAGGGCCATCTACCCAAGCTAATCCACCTTCTCCACAGCCGGAGAACATTCCAGAACAGGAGGAATCAGTCCCTCCAGTCGAGGAAAATCAAGAAATTTTGAAACAGGCACCCGAGCCTGTTGCGACCGAAGAAGCTATTCCTGCCAGCCAACAGGAGGATTCAGTCCCTCCTGCATCCACATCTGCCGCAGAACCTTCGCCACAGGACGCTTCTGAACCAACTATCGCCATTCCACAAGAAGCTTCTCCCGCCCCTGCAACCTTGGAATCCGAGGACGGTAACGAACCTGAGGATGTCCAACTTACTTCACGTCCATCCGTGAACGTAAGGAGGTTGAACTGCACTGAAGACTTCGCCCAGCCTGACTCTCCTATCTCTGCTGCATGCAAAGAGCGCCTGCGAGCTCTTGGCCTTCAGACTGTATTTATCCAAGATGCAGTTAACGCTCTCTCTTCCGTAGAAAAGGCACTGAACTGGATGCACACCTCTGCAGTTGAAGAAATGACAACTCTTCAACAAGAAGTATCTCGAGTTGTCGACGCATTCATCATCTTGCCAGAAGTGTTCAAGCAAGCCTTAAAGATTATGGAGGATAAACAAGCGCAACTGTTGAAGGAGGAAGCTTCAAAGACCAGAATTGCTGAAGCCAAGACAACCTGTGCAATGATAGAGAACAGCTCTCAGCTGCGTGCGCATGACAAATCCATTCAAGAGATGTCGCAGACTCTTTCCTCCCTCGTTGAAAGAATAAACAGCATCGAGACCAAACAGGACGCCGCTCTTGAAATCCTGCAAAGTCTTGATGAAGCCAAAAAGGGGGAAGAAGCACGAGAAGCTGCAAGGAGAATAAGACCGCAACAGAAAGGGAATTTGAGGCCGCTCGGAGCAAGATTGCCGAATTGAACAAGCTAGCACCTCAACCCCAAAGCTTTAGAATTTCGTGCTCCGCACTGAATTCCATGACCCAAATGTCCCTTGGCAAAATCTTGTTCAAAGACCTTCGGAAATACGTCTGCCAACCAACCGCAACCCAACTGCCGAAGAAGTGAAGAACTGGAGGAAGAATGAACTGATGAGATATTTTGTCAGACTCATCAGGGAATCCGCCATCTTCAAAAATTATAAAACATTGGCGGAAGCGGCAGATAAATTTTCAAAGATGTTAGAAGAAGGAAAACTTCCTCTCCAAATTGAAATGAAATCAAAACATAGAAGAGGAGATCGGGTCACCCATCCAGAGGATTGGTACTTGCCTTTGATCGTTCATATGAAGGAAGAGCGATTTACCAGGAACGAGGCAATGATTCACTTCAAAACTGGTGGCGCGGCACCGAGTATGAGCCAGGAAAGAGACCATGGAGGCATGCGGATCTAAGATAAAAAGCTGAAATTTATGTATATTAGTTTTGTTTTTGTAATTTCTATTCAACACAAACTTTATACTCAATCTTTTTGAATATCAATAAAACAGTTTGTTTGTCTTGAAAGATTACAACTCGTAATCTACTGTGTTAATGTATGATTATTTAAAATTGTTTGATAGGAATCTCAAGTTAGATAAACTTGATTGAAAAATTAAGCTGTACGAACTAGTCTACGAACAGTTCATAGTTTCAGTTGTAAACTTAGAATACATTGTAAGATTGTGCCTGCGTGCCAATCATAGGCTTAAGTTGTAATAAATCTCAAATCAGATCGAACATGCTGCGGCGAGTTCATTATTGTAGACTAAGTCACAAAGTCGACCTATTGACAAGAGACCAAGAAATCGCCAAGAGTCATCGAAGAAGAATGCTTCATGAGGAAGGTTTTGGCATCATCAAGAAGACTCAAGAGTTTAAGTTAAGTCTTGGCAAATTGTCAAAAAGGGGGAAATTGTTAGGAAAAACAAACACCCTGTATCGATTCAATGGGATACCCGATCCTGTATCGATTGTTATTTGTTATTGAGAAGGTTTTAACATATATGCCAAATAAAGAAAGGAAGCGTATCGAGGATTCAAGGATTTATCATGTATCAAGACCACCTCGAATCGGCATAAGTGAAGCTCGTCGATCTGACAAGAAGACTTGTAATAGATCAAGTATGGAAAACTGTCTCGATGCCCTAAATACAGTCTCCTTCCATACAGTTCACAAAAGGACAAAGAAGAACACAAGTCAAGTTCCGTTGAACAAAGAAGTATTTAAATACTCAAAGATAAAGTATTTAAATACTGTCAGTCTTCAGATCTTCAGAATCCCGCGAAATCCGGATCATGTCATATTCCCGTTGAAGGAAATCTTATTCAAACGGACATCTCAACGGATACTTTCTTTAGAGGCTATATATATCCTTGAAGACATTGAAGATTAGTTACCGACCGACCAACGAATTACGAATCAAAGTAACTCTCAAAGCTATCAAGTTATCATCTGAGCAAACATATCTCCAAAGCATATCGCGAGATAAAACGAAAGAGATATACAGTGCTCAAACATCAAGAACAGCTATCATCAGATCTTGATATTCAAAGCTGCTGTTCTTACCTGGTTACCTAACCTTTTACCTCTGTGTAAAAACCGAGCTCTGTGTGAACTCAACAAGTTATTCTGACCTGTGTGGGACGAATAAGGACGAAGCTTTGGAACAGTGTGTGAAGAAGCTAGTCAAGAAGGAAGCTTTAACCAATCTGTGTGAACGGTTGAAAGTGATATTCTTTGTATCAATGCAGTGAACGATACAAGGATAGGTTTGTTTATAATTACGTAGTTGTGTACGCAGTAATTATATAATAAACTTTTTACTCCTGTGTGGAGGACCAGTGGACGTAGAGGGGCTTACCTCGAACCACTTAAATTACTGTGTCATTTACCTTCAGCCTTTACTGTTTGAAATTACTGTGATATATTAAGTATACACCAAATACTCTGTTGCTGTATCCACGGCAACTAACTGTATCCAAGACTTCCGCTACGCACTCAGATTTAGATTCCATACAGTTTGTTGTTTAAACTACTTTTCCAAACTGTATCCAGTATACTTAAGTGGCCAACAATAAATATGAACAAATGTGTAATATAGTTAAGATGTATTTTCTTATCGTCGGTCATGAAAACTTGGTCTTATATTTATCCGGTACTAAAATTGCATATTTTTTATATTCGTTGATTCCAATCCGCACAGTTCAACTTTAACAAGAAGAATATACAAACTGAGTCGACAAATATGAGAAAAATGTAAATTTAGTATCAGCCTAACGTTAGGCCAGGAACCTGGCCTGACGGTAGAGAAGCCCTTCTTTCACAAATATCTATCCATCTTTCCATCTGTTTTCATGGTTTATGTAATACTACTTCCGTCCCAAGATAACTTATAAATTTAAATTTTGTGTCGTCTAGAAGAAATATGTTTGATCATTAATCTATTTAATTACATATAACTAAACATTATGAAAGATCAATACTTTAAAAATCTACATGTTATGATAAATCTAACAAGATTATATATGATGATATTCTTACTCATAATTAATAAAATTTAACGGTTAAAATTAATTAATTTTGACAAATAAATAATAAGTGTGCAATTTATTCTAAGAAGAGGGAGTAGTATGTAGATAAATGCTCTGTTCTAGGAGGAAGCTGCCTCACTCGAGGACAACAAATTCGTAATTGTTATAAACATGAGAGAAAAAGAGAGAAATTGGAAGAGAAGAAGAATAATGTGTGTATTCTTATGAGGGCCAAAGGCCTTTATTTATAGGTACACATCTAGGGTTTCAGGGGTATAAAGGTCATTCATTAGTAAATACATTAATTACAACACTCCCCCTTGAATGACCTTTAATACATGTTGCCTCATTAAAACCTTGTCGGGAAAACCCAGTGGGAAAAAACCCAATCGAAGGAAAAAGAGTACAGCTACTCCCCCTGAAATCGATTACATAAGATCTTTGAGTTAACGCATTCCGATCTTGTGTACTAGTCTTCTGAATGTTGATGTCGGCAACGTCTTTGTGAATAAGTTCGCCAATTAATCACTTAAGTGAATATTTGATGTATCTACCTTTGAGATACAAGTGATATCGTCTTCATACAATACTTCCTCTTGAATATTATGATGTTCATGCCTCATCAAAACTCCTTCGGAAAAACCCTGTGGGAAAAAACCGATAGAGAAAAAGAATACACAGTATAAATTTGCTCATGTGTTGCATTGGTTGCCTCGTTAAAAACCTTAACTAAGAAAACCCAGTGTGAAAAAACTTAGAAAGGGAAAAAGAGTACAACCATTTGGTCTTCAGGACCTTTTGACCTTCAGGGTCGACATAATCTTCAAGCTAATTTAAAAGTTATCACTTCTCCCCCTCAAGATAACAATCTTGCACTCCAATACCATGAATATAATTTTCAGACATGGAGAGATTTAGTGAATAAATCTGCTAGATTATCATTATTGCTCTTCTGAAGCTCATGTGGAAATAAGTTTCATCTTACTTGCCCAGACATTATATGCAATACATAAATGGAAAATATTTATCATCATAATAAATAGGCAGTATGAGAACAAATATGAAATCATAATCCCTAATAGCCACCAATATCGAATCTCGATCTCTTTCATGTAATAAACCAATATGGTTAACACCATTCCACATTCTCCTTCTTGGAGAAATATTAAATTTTGTTAGCATGTTAACTTCAATGTGTATATCAGGCCTGATGATGTAATGCTTCAATAGCATACAAGTACGGAACTTCTAGTCCTCTTATATCTTTGTTATTTTCTTGAGATCTATATGAGTCGGTATCCACTTCAAGTGGTAAGACAACCCTTTAGGTAGCTAAATGGATAAAAACTTTCCATCACATATGCTCGATCTACAAGTCGAGACAATACTAATACTTAGTTTTATCTAAGTTTTTCATTTTGAACTTGTATTTAGACACGAGTTCAAATAATTCACATATATCCTCTTCAGGAGGAATTCACTTAGTCGGTTGATCCACCAGACTATTTCAAAATGTATAAATATTTATAACTCAAAATAGTACATGTTGCGAATTTCACGTTCCTATTACTTTAGGAACCTCAAGTCCGTCAGGGACTTTCATATAGATATTCGCGTCCAATGACCCATAGAAAAATGTGGTGATGACATCACTAATTGAATATCTATATTCATAATAATTGTCATATGTATATTAAATGACGAAATTTAGTGCCAACAGGAGAATATGTTTTGGGTAGGCGCTTAAACCCTTGATATACTAATCTCGCTTATCTTTCACCACTTTATTTTATTTTGCGAGTTAAGCTTTGTCTCAATTGCTTATATTTTATTTAGTGCTTCAGTCACTCCACTAGCAATTGTTGAGACACAAAGTGTTGTCGACAACTATCATTCTTATAAACAATTCTCCCATATTCACAAAGTCAATGACAACTTCAACAAAATCAAATATTCAATATTTCCCATAACATTTAATTTGGTCGTCCCATAATCCTATACTGTAATTATTTAGTACACGTGCAAATTAAGGTATTGAGATTCTCATCTTCAGGACGATCCTCTTCAGGAGGTTTTTGAAGTGATATTGTAGTTTAATCTATTTGTATTCCGCGGATTTAATACCAATAAAGAATACGTATCTCACGCTTCTGGCGTCGAGGAGTATCAACAAATATATTTCGTTCACATTCGACTTTAATTCTTTATGGTACATATACAACTGGTATATGAGATTTCATCACTCATTTGGCAATCAATAACTTGTTGAACTTCGAGTTCATAGTGCGTAAATTTAAATATCCAACCCAATGAGAATTTTTCGACTTTCTCTTATTTATATTTCATATCTCCCTCTAATGTCGGAGATAGTTGGGATTGGATTATCAAATCAATCCTCTTCAGGAGGTCCACTAATAACAGAGGGCGTGAATCAAATATTGTGCCTTTGATATGGATACTTGAATTTGAAATTTATCGCAACATGATCATTGGATAAAATATTATATCGCTAATAATTAATTCAATACTCATTGAATAAAGCTCCTTTTAGAGCCGACAATAAGAATATTGCCATATGAAATTATACCAATCCTTCGGGGATTGTCTTTCCATTCTTCAAGTAGAAATTGAACGAATCAATATGACATAAAGTTATGTATTTTTCATTTGAAATAAATACATGCAACTTCAAATGTAAATTGCTCTCCAGGAGCATGTATTTTTCTTCAAAAATAATAATTGTGCTAACTCAGGAGCAACAATTTAAATAAAAGATAATTATATATTACCGAAAATATGAAGTACTCATCAAGAGTATGTGATATTTTTCAAAAGTATCAATTATGCTACCTTGGGAGCAACAATTTATAAGCATATAACACCCAAAATATAAATTACTCTAAAGTGTATGTAAATATTAATTAAAAGTATTAATTGTGCTACGTCATGAGCAACAATTTATATCAATGTAGTGATAATAAAAGCAATTCAATAACACAAGGCCATATAGAAAATATTCAAAATAATGCCTTTTTTTTGCTTAATATTCTTCAGGAATATTAACTTTAATTGACGTGTTTATCATAAATACTATCATAAAAATATGACTATATATCGTTGTGTTTTATCAAGAACATCAATAATTACTTTTTAATAATCTTCTGAATTATTAAAATTACAAATTCATGTTCTTCAGGAAACCATGAAAATATATTAATGTAATGTATTAAAAGAATCATTACAAATAATTTTATATCAATGATACAAGTATCATCATCAATATAATATATAATAACTATCGTTATTACTCTTCTTCAGAAAGTACAATAATTATTATGCAATTAATCCAACATCTATAAGATGTTGATGAAAATTGATCAACTCAAAATAATACAATTTTAAGTGTATAAATGTACTTCATGATATTTACTAGTAATTTGTGATATTTATCATACAATATGTGTGAATTTGTATTAATATATCTTTAGGATATATATCATAAATAAACATATAGTTAAATAATATATAAAAATAATATAAATAGACTTTAACACCAAACACGTAAATTTAAATATGTAAATATTGAAAGTATTGGGATTAATAGACTTCTGGTCTAATAAGTGGTGAATATTATTTACATTGATATTTTTTCTAATACCAATTTCTTTTCTTCAGAAATTGTATATGTCATTTGTCTCACTTGTTATCACGGAATCATACATATTTCAAGCGATAATTTAGAAATCCATAGATTTATCGATACTTAGAAGATAATAGTGCAAAATCTTCGACCCTGTAGGAAGAAATTTAGTGGTTCTTTATGAACTGTCAATAAATTTAGCACTACCTTTTTTTCCATACGAAAAGTATCATTCTAAAGATATCATGCATATTTGCACTTTGATGAGATAATAAATTATGACCACTATTAAATCCCAATAACTTGGCATTCTATTCACAAAAAGAAGAAACAAGATAAGCCAATAATTTGAATGATACAAATATCTTCAGGATATTTGACCATTTTATCACTAATTATATAGCAACGATCAATTCAAATCATACTCCAGGTATGACATCATATCTTATATTGATAAAAACTCACAATATATCATAAGAGATAATAAAATATTAAACTACACAATATATAAGATTATATATTGACATATAATCTTAAGATTATCATTTTCGTGTCCTTATCATTAAACGTTGATATATCAACTCCACGAGATAAAATTTATAAATAATTATATCCTACAAGGATAAACTCTAAATTTTATCTACTTCGGGAGATAAAATTTGAGCCATGTAATATTGAAGTTTTTAATTTAATATTATTCACTTCCGGGAACAATTTGATAGGAATATTCGACCACTTACTAATCTTGCTATCATTGGAGCACAGTCGGATTATGATTGTGGAGTATATCATATCTTGTACAATCTCGATAGAGGATATTCTCAAATCATATTAATATTTTTTTATTTGAGATATAAGTTATATTTTCCTTCAGGGATAATATCATGCTACATCAAGGGCATAATGATTTAATTATGCTTATATATTTATAAATAACAAATTAATATTCTTCAAGAATATTGTATCATCACATAATTCATGTATAAATAAGAATTATTCATTTAGAATAGTAATATTCTTCAAGAATATTACAATTAATTGTGCTACTTCAGGAGCAATAATTTTAAGATCCATAATTGAATATACAAAGGGAAAAAAATAGTACGAGAATTAATCAAGGCTCGAAATAACTAAACTAAAATAGTTGCTTCTTCAAGAGCACTTACAATATTCTTCAGGAATATTATTTTGTATTTTTCATTAGGAATTGCACAAATTATTAGATCTCATAGTGTTCTTCATGAACCCATCATATTCAACTAGAATATGACGAGATAACATTGTCCTTCTTCAAGGACTACAACAAATCTTTTATCTTAATAATCTTCTGGATTATTAAGTATTGTTGAATCGTGTTTCTTCCGGAAACAAAGAGGAATATGATTTGATAATAAATTTTGAGTTCATCATATATATTATTTATATATGATGCACACAAAAATATAAAATTTAATAACTAAATATAATATATTTTTCCTCAAAATCATCATATGCAAGAAAGTTTTTGAAGGAGTAAATAGAATTAATACCTTTCACCAATATAAAAAAAAGACTATTTCTGTTCGGACTTTTTTTTATGCATGCAATACATTTTAGAATCCGATCTCCACCGTTGAATTTGTAGATCTGCTTGTCAGGAAGATAATGTAAAAATTTCAAGATGATCCGACGGTTAACAAAACGGGAATCGCGATTTTAGTGCGATCTCGCAGTGCAGAAAAGTTGCTCGCGTTTTTTTTTTATTTCGAAAATCGGAGAGAAAAAAAATTACTCGTAGAGTATCGTGCTGATAACGTGTTATAAACATGAGAGAAAAAGAGAGAAATTGGAAGAGAAGAAGAATAATGTGTGTATTCTTATGAGGGCCAAAGACCTTTATTTATAGGTACACATCTAGGGTTTCAGGAGTATAAAGGTCATTCATTAGTAAATACATTAATTACAACAGTAATGATCTAACTACCGGATTTCTTGTCATTTTTTCAATCGAATCGTCTGTCAAGCGTGATGTTGCAATGCATTGGTTAATTTATTTTGGTGGGCGTAATTTTATTTGTTATTTGTGTAATATTACACACACTACTATAAAATGGGCTTTCAACGGCGATTCTGGAGGTCAATTAACAGCGATTTCAGAACCGTCGTTGAATGTCCCGCTGTTAATTTTAACAGCGGTTTTAGCAACCGCCGTTGTTTTAGATAATTAACAGCGGTTCTTTTTAACCGTTGTTAAACATGCCAATTAACAGCGGTTATAAAGAACCGCTTTAACATCGGATATTTAATGGCTGTTTTCGAACCGCCGTTATTTTTACACGTTAACAACGGTTTTCATGGAACCGCTGTTGTTGTTTCAATACATTTAACTGCGGTTTTCTGGGAACCGATGTTATTTTGTCCAGCTTTTTGCCCAGATTTTGGCATTATCTTGCACAATCCAGTACCTGAACTCGGATCAAACTGTAATAATAAATAAACCACCAATTCATTGAATTCAAACACACCGAAAATGAACTAACCAAAAACAAATTCATTGAAAAATATAATAAAAAAATCACCAGTTCATCCAAATAATTCATACAAATATCAATCACAATAATTCATACAAATAATTCATACAAAAACACCAAAATCATGTCGCAAGACGTTTTCGAACCTCCAAGAAATAGTGTCCCCAATCAGCTCGAATCTTATGAATAACATCATTAGACAGTGCTCCAACATCATCAAACATCTGCACATATAAATAAACGTATAATAAACAAACTTTAAATGTAAATGAGTAAACAGTTTTATCACCAATTCAAGTTAAAGTTGTACTACCTCCATCCAACCATCCAAAATACGCGCTCAGACGATAGTCGACATCCAGTGCATAACATAATAACCACACTCCCAACCTCCATTTTGTTTATTACACTAAAACAAAAGAAGACACAATTATATGAGTCACTTTCAGTAAATAAAATCAACACACACACAACAGAGTAGACACACACACACACACACACACACTCTACACACACTGCATACACAGTAAACACACACACACACACACACACATTGACACAAAATGCACACACACACACACATTACACACACTGCACAAATAGAAAACACACACTGCCACTGCATACACACACACACTCACACACTGTACACACACACACACACACACTGCACACACAAACAACACAGTAAAAAAAACACCACACATTACACACACTGCCACTGCACACACACATACACACATTACACACAAACAACACTACACACACTGCACACGCACACACTGAAAAAAAACACACTGCACACACACTACACATAGTGAACACACACACTACACACACTATACACACAGTAAAACACACACTACACACACTGTACACACACACTGCACACAGTAAAAAAAAGAACACACACACTAGGGGTGGACTCGGTTCCATTCGGTTCGGTTTTTGACTGAAACCGAGAACCGAACTAAATATTCGGTTTCGGTTTGGTTCGGTTCTTTTTGAAGTTCGGTTCGGTTAAGTTCGGTTTTTTAAATATTCGGTTCGGTTTCAATTTGGTTTGATGTTTTTTCGGTTCATTTTTTAACTTTCAAGAAATCCATGAGTAGTCATACATTCAAACATTTCATTACATATTTTCGATATTTTAATTCAAGTCTCAGAAGAGCCTATAATAATTATAATAAAAAATATTTTATATGTATAAAATTATCAATATCCTTTATAAAACGCTCAGAAGATGACAGTACTGTTAAGTCTTAAGTTCCCTACATGTGTAATATTAGCTAATGTCCCATTAGGATGACCCACAGTAAGTTTATGATCAGAAATATCAACCAAATTAAACATGTTTAAAGATGAGTTGGTTGGCCCCTGAATCAATTATCCAACCAAGATGATAATTGATCCCATTAACTTTCAAATTAGCACAGAAAAAATGATAAAAATGCTGATTAAAGAACACACTTCCATTGAAAAAAGAACAAAGACCACTACCTGCCATATTGGCCTTAGCAGATGAACCATGTTTCTCATTTAAGAGACTCATCAACTTCATAACCTGTTCATTACTAAAAGACACATTCCCAACAGCAGTTTTACCATTATTATTCAACACAGAGGTAGTTTTAGAATCATTGGTTTCCTTTAAACACAACAGAACCATCAATTCTATCATATGTATCCTTCAAATCTTTCCAAACAACAGAATCATTATCAGAAAAAACATGACCAAGATATACATCTTGGGACAGAGATGACAAAATCCAATTCAAAACAACAGCATTACACCTATCCCATTGAGCTTCCAACAAAGGACTAGCAGCATAAGCAGTTCTAATACAAGAACCATCTAAAAAACATAAAAACACAACAGTGCAACACAGACACAACACTATGGCAGGTACTGCCACTCCTAAGTTAAAGCATTTCTAGACTTCCTTCGGCACGATGAAATACACATCCACACGATCACACACACAAATATGTGTGTGTGTCTACATTTCCCAATCTTGCCTCATAAATACAATAAGATTGTGAAGCCAGCTTCTACGCTAGAGAAAGCCATCAAAATCCAACAGTTGACATACAATCACACCATTAACGATACATAAAATCCATAACTGCACACACAAAACAAAAGTTCGTTTACAATCAGATTGACAGAAGATACCCAGATGGATTTAAGAAGAAAATATATATGAAAGAGATCACTTTCACCACACAGTCAACAAATAGAAATCAAGAAATAAAAGCCAACTATTCCTTACCAAGTAAATCTTGAATTATGGTAAGTAATTACGTATAACACATGGGTGGCGAAAAAACATAAGGAAAAATATTAAAGCCAAGATCATCCAAAAGACCGTTCGCACAGTACAGCAGGCCTTATTACTTTCATACTACATGACTAAACCGATTAGTCAAACACACAAAGGAAAGAAATCCTTAAAAATTGAATGGCAGGTAATATAGAGAGCAACGAAATCCTCAAATGAGTAAGCAGGTTATACCACAACTTATCACAGTAACAATAGAAGCACAATTGGAATCATTTGCATGAAGATGCAAAGGATTACTCTGATCCAAACTACTTATCATAATAGCCATAATGAAACAAATGAAATACCAACAAGCAATCAAGCAGTACAACATAAAAGCAGATACCGTGATAATGCTTCACCGAGTCCAGGCGATGCGGGAAAAAAAGCAGTTCAACAAACTAAAATATCAACTAAAGCAGTACAGCAAACTAAAAAAGCAGTACAATAAACGTTTCTTAGTCACTTTCATTCTCTTCGTCACTCCTTGGAGACGACATTTCACTTGTAATACATGACTTGTCCAATATTTCTTCATAGATCATGCACAAAAAAAAAAATACAAATGTTAGACAGTTAGAGAACAAGAAATAATAATATCAAACAAAAACTCAAAAAATAAGTAATAAACTAAAAATCACAAATAATTACCTTTTTCTGCTTCTTCACAAAACTCAATCTCTTCTAAAGAAGGATCAAGTTCCAATGATGAGATTTCACCTCTTAGCCAACTTTGTGTGCAAATCAAAGCTTGCACCGTTCTTGGACGTAGAGAGCAACGATGAGGACTAATGATCCTTCCACTTGTACTAAAAGAAGACTCCGATGATATGGTAGAAACGGGAATGGCTAAAACATCCCTTGCAATACGGGCTAATAAAGGATACTTTAGGGCCCCAATCTTCTTCCACCAAGATAACAAATCAAAATCCTCCTCATCAAATTCAGTAGGATCCTTCAAATATCTATCAAAATCATTGTTAATCATGTTGGCATCCTTTCTTCTCTTTAACTCCTTATCTTTCAATTTTGCTTCGAACTTCGTCATCTTAGGCAAACTAAGATCCTCACCTTGTGGAGAAGACTCAACTTCATCATGAGTCCCATTATCTCCAAACTCCTTCTCATAATCTCTATAAAGTCTCTCCATGAAACTTTTCACCCTTTGTAATACTTCTCCCACCTTACACTCCAACTTTTGAGCATCAACACCTTCACTTTCAAACACAAGCTCTAAATAATCCTCAAGTTTTGGCATCTTATTCCTCGTATCAAGTACAAGACCAACAAAGATATAATCATTTATTTGGTCAAATTCACCCCAATATTTATTATATTTTTCCTCCATTGGAGGTGCAATGTGTAGCAATTGAGGATGCACCTTATATTCTTGCAGGAGATTGTAAAGAATGAGTAAATCGCCAAAAGTATTATTAATGGTAGGAGTGTTAGAGCAACGTACCCTTAAGGTGACTTCATAAAATGGTTGCAAGAAGGTGGCAAAAATTTTTGCATTCGTCCAATCTTCACGAGAAGGCATGAAACTCTTGATCTTCCTATCTTCCTCCCCCATTCTATCAAAAGCTTTTTGAAACTTCAAAGCCGATGACAACATCAAGAAAGTGGAGTTCCATCTAGTAGGCAAATCCAATATCACAAAGCCTTTGGTCTCTATCTTCACTCTCTCGGCATGCTTTTTAAGAGTATCCTTCCTTTTGCCCGACTTTCTTACAAATCTTACCGCTTCCCTAATATTCTCAATAGAAGCATTCATTGTTTTCAACCCATCATTCACCAACAAGTTGAGAATATGAGCCACACAACACATATGCATATTAGCCCCTGCATTCAAAAGAGCATTAGAATAGCCATAACCAAGTAACCTTCTCCTTATCTCTCTCATTGCCACATCATTTGCAGAAGCATTATCTACGATGATGGTAAGAATCTTCTCTATCCCCCACTCTGACATACATTGTTCTAACTTAGTAGCTATGGTGTCTCCCGTATGATCTAAAATGTTATAAAAGTTAAGAACCACCTTATACAACACAAAAACCTCATCAATCCAATGTCCGGTCACAACCATATAACTCATATTTTGTTTGGATGTCCAAATATCCGTAGTAAGACACACTCTTCTCCCTTTCAAGGCATCCTTCAACTTCTTCTTCTCCTCTACATACACTTGTAGGCACTCTTTTGCCATTTTCTTCCTCTTAGGAATCTTCCAATAGGGGTAAGCTTCTTCATGCATTTGTCTAAAACCGATCCCTTCCACAACACTAAAAGGATGTTCATCAAGAATAATAAACTTAGCACACAACCTAGTCATCCTCTCGGGTGTTGGTAAATCACCTAAGGTCAACTCCTTCCCCTTGGACGTGGTTTTAGAAAAGAATAATTTCGTACCATTTTTCCTCCTCAACTCAATATTCGGCGGGTACTTCACGCACTTAAGTATATGCTTCTTAAGCGCAGATGTCCCATTCCCGATGGTACCACAACAATACTCCTTATTGCAATAATTACAATTGCCCTTAACTAGACCATTCTTCATCTTATGTTTGTAATGCTCCCAAATTCCTGATCTACTCCGAGATTCCAACAATGCCAAATACTCTTCCTCGCTTAGCTTTTTGTTTGGTTGACCAATTTCTTCAACCTCTTCCATGGTTTCATTTACAAGTGGATTATAGATTTTTTGTGTACCCGGTGTTGCCGATTCACCAACACTAGGAGTTAGAACTGGTGCCTACATACAAAATAATAAGAAACAACATAAGTTAATTCTATGTATTCACTTTTAAAATAATGCTTTAAAAGTTCAAAGCATATGATAATTTACCTTTAATTGAGAACATGGTTTCTTCTTTTTACAACTTCCATCACCCGACTCAGTGATAGTATTTTTTGATCTTTTCATTTTCCTATATATAAAAACTCAAATATTAATCAAATATATATTCATAACCCACACATTAGCATAATAGCAATATATGAAAAACCTACCTATAGATCAATTATAGGTAGAAGAATAACCCACACATTAGCATAATAGCGGTAGGCACTTACACTTAGACAGTATATGAAAAACCCACACATTAGCATAATAGCAGTATTTTCTTATCCTACTCTATCACCTTTAAAATAGATCAATTATAACTACTAACATATTAGCATAATAGCAGACCAGTATATGAAAAACCTACCTATAGTACAGTGGCGGCGAGACGGAGTTGAGTGGCGGCGAGACGGAGACGGAGGCAGAGATGACACACGGCGGATAGATGTAGATGAGATGTCTGACAGGGAGAAGGGAGATGTGAGGCGAAGCGATTTGTTTGTGAGGGAGAACCGGAGAGGCTGCGCGGTGAGAAAGAACTGAGAAGAGAACTGAGCAGCGTCCAGTGGCTTTAGTCGATGAGAATAGAAGAAACCTAATTCCTAACACATCTGTTCCTAACACAGTGTCCAGTGGCTTTAGTCGATTTTAAGTTTTTTTTTTCTTACTTAACAAAACGACGTCGTTTTACTATACATGACAAAACGACGTTGTTTTAATATGCCTGGGTTTGATTTCGGTCCATATTGGTCTGGTTCAGTTCGGTCCGTCCCGGAACCGAGAACCGAACCAAGCTTTGGTCGGTTCTGCTTTCTATTTTTCGGTTCGGTTTTCTTCGGTTTCGGTTTTCCGGTTCTTTTTTCGGGTTTTCTCGGTTCGGTTTTCGGTTTTCGGTTCTGAAATGCCACCCCTAACACACACTACACACACAGTCACACTACACACACACACACACACACTGCACACACACACACACACTGTAACACCCCCAGACCATATGGGAATATTACACGCCGTAGACCCTCCCCGCGAGGACCTACCAGGCTAAACAACACAAAACTACCAAAAATTTGACCGACCAGAGTCAATCATTATAATAATACAGACCATTAAGGTCAATTACAATACAACCATACAGACCGATGAGGTCACACGACTAACGCAAATGAGACGAAATACAACTCTTTACAATAAATACACAGGCAGGGTAAAAGTACACAACAACAGAAGTCTGACTATAACTTGGTCGATACAACTTAACCCGACCAAACTCTCAACTCTTGATTAGTATCGTAGCTCGTCACTCCCTGTGCCGATCCTGTGACTGCTCCCCCAAACTAGTGTGTACCTGGACGCAAAACAGACATCCACCCCCGATTACTCGGGGGTTAGTAAAACTCCATTGTTTTACTAGTGCAAGTATAATATTATACGAAAAATATCAAACAAAAAGCAATCACGAATCAAATACAACAATTAATTGTCAAAATATTCCCGATAGGTTTTATTAATCAGAAAACGAGTGATGAAGTCTTTAAAATTAAATTCGGTATCTCGGGAGTTTTTAAAGTATAAATTCTTTTGGACCTCTAGTCCCAAATTACAAAACCTCTTTCGAAAATCGCCAAGGCCTCAGCCCGGTTCTTGTTTCAAAACACATTAGTGAAAATATCATCACGAGTTCGAGATTTAGCACCAAAACATTTTCCATTCACTTACTGTTTGTACTCGTCAAGTAACGAACCCCAGAGGCTACGTCAGACCGTACCTGTAATATCAGGAATTTCTATTACTATTGTTTAATGTTATCCGAGTTATGTTGTACAGCATGGAATCTGTACAGTATGGGTAAAATAATTAAAGGACCGAGACATCTGTATTTGTATAATTGTCGTACTTGGTCGACAGTTGGATGTAAGAAGTATATGTATTCAGTATGCCGTATGTTCGTATTCTGTATGTTGAGACGTTGGAAAAGAATAGCTGAAAATGGCAAAGTGTAACATTATTAGCGCACGCTAATAATCATGAGTAGCGCACGCTATCGTGCAGGATTAGCGCACGCTACGTTTATAGGTTAGCGTACGCTAGTGCGGAGCATCGGAAGGAATCTGCGTGTGGACCCGACTGCTTTCGGCGCACGTTCTGATAAGTCAACGGATGTTGTAATGTAGTGTTAGCGCAAGCTAATGCATGTTGATTAGCGCACGCTAACTGTATATTGGGACAAAAAGGAATCTTATCCTAGTCAGAGCTGTCGGCGTGTGGACCCGTGTTCGGAGCATACAGACAAACGAGTCAACTAATGTTAGCGCACGCTAAACGCAAGGACTTGCGTACGCTAGAGAGTGTAAATTACGTACGCTAATGCATGGGCATTACGTACGTAAGCTCATGTAAGCCGCATAATAGTCTCGGACTACGATAGCGCACGCTAACAAAGGTCGATTAGCGCACGCTAAAGCCTTAGCGCACGCTAAACATGAGATGTTAGCGCACGCTAGTAATGCGATCTATATAAGGGACAGACGGGTATTATGAAGCATTTCGTCCATTCTTTCACTTTCGATCGATAGAGAGCTTTGGGAGGTTCTTGAGGTTCCCAAGCACGGTGAGGTGGTGATCTTTAACAAGATTAAAGATGGAAATCATGGATTAAAGCTTTGTTCTTGAAATCATTGGTGATTCTTGGAAATGGATTCAACCTTGGAAATCAATCCATTCCTTCATAAAGGTAATCACTTTTCATCTTTGGATTTCATTTTGGATTGAATGTTGATGATTATTACATAAACAAGTTTGACAAGCATGATTATGAGATGGTATCTTTGGAGTATGATGATATTAATATGATTCTTGTGATTTAGATTGTGTCGCTCATTTTCTTGAGATAAGTGGATTAATCCTTCTCCTCAGTTTCAGATGTTGATGTTATTGTAGATGATTACTCTTTGTAATGGAAGATTAAGGAAGTGTGGTTACGTTCTTGACGTTTCGTGTATTAATATTAAGAAAGATGATATATGGATATAGAACTTGGATTATAAGTTGGATGATTGTTTATATGTTAAAGGATATCGGATTTCGTTGTTTTGATAGCTTTGAACATGATTCGTAATCACTTGGTGTTCTTGAAATCGCCATAAGTTGATCGGTATCTCGAAAAATATGCATCATCGGCATTAGCGCACGCTCGTTCTTGCCTGGCGCGCTAACGGGAGCAACTTAGCGCACGCTACGTTAGGTGATTAACGTGCGCTAAGAAGCCGTAAAGTGCGGTATTTTCGTGTTGTGGTTGTAAATTCGTCTTTGGTTTGAGTAGGATTAATTCGACTAGTGTTTAATCGAGATATTGTCGAGCCGTTGGGTTTGTGAATTGGTTTTATCGATTGTTGATTGTTATCGAACTTGTTGTCTATCGACATCGTAATAGGTTGAGAATATTGATCGGTGATTACAACCGTGTGTTGCGGTCGAGCTCGAGTATGTTCGTGAATTGCTTTGGTCGGGACCGAGGGACTTGTAGATGACGGAAATGGAATTGGTAATGACTTCATCGGTATCGAGGTAAGTTATTACTTGCTCGATTCATAATATTTAATGAATGGTTTCCGTTTCATTCGTGTATAATTCGTATAGCAATGTTTATAATCGTAATCACGGAGATTTGAGATTATAAATCGTATTCGAGTTTTGGGAATCAATCATAATGTATATGATTTACTTTTGTTATTGGTATATCGAGGATATATTGTGATAAAGACGGAGATATGAATTATCTGCAATTCGTGATACTTTGGACCGTCGAGTATTGAGGATAATGGTTCGTGATGGTTTAGACATTGAGATCATTCTCGAAGGACTCGGGCAAGTACTCTAATCTATTTTATCATTTGTGTCGATTATGTCATGATACATTCGTGTATCGTTGTTGTCATGCGTTTGTGCATTGTTGTTGTCGTGTATTGTGTACTGCTGTTTTGTGCAGTTGTGTATTGTTGTCATATGTCCACCTCGTGTTGGTCCGACGGGATCATCGGGGATCTATGCTAGCGTCTTACGGATCATCGGACGGGTTTTCCACCTCGGGTTGGTCCGACGATCATCGGGGATCTAGGCGGTGAACGCTGGATCATCGGATTGCCATGTATTGTTGTTGTGCATATGTATATTATGGATTTGCCATAAGTATACATTGTCATTATTGTTGTGATCATATTGACGTTGTCATATGAGTATGCATTTGTAGGTCTTGTGTTAGGACCATGTCCGTATGTTGTGTGGATCTGATCTCGGATTAGACTGACGTGATGGAAATGGTATTTCGTATCTTGAGGTATGTTCCGTATTTCCTTGATACTTGTCTTTGATGGACAATCGATTTTCGTATTGAAATTGTCGACGTCATCCGATGGATTGAATTGGCCAGAGTTGGTATAATTTCCGTATCGCGAGTTATGATAATGTTTTGAGAACCTTGGGTATTGTTGAGATACCGTACGGATATTTTGGTATTATCTCATGGTGATGTTAAGGATACGAATTGTGGATTTTCGTAAAGTTAAGACGGTAAGATTACATTGGTCGTATTCTTACTTAGTATTTCCATTGATATGTAATTATTGACGTGATGTGATGGTTATCATTGTTGGATATTATGGTGACCCGTCGTGGGCTTTCTTTTTAGGTTCTTGGATTATCAAGCTTGTAGCGGTCGTGGAGAGATGAGCTTCCTGAGGATCTTGGCTAGAACATGTATTTGTGTATTGAGCTTCATTCGGTTGTTGTATTCATTTGCTAGAGTATTTTAATCGTTTGTCTTTTTCCGCTGCGTGAGTATTTTTAAATGGTCTTTTGGTATTTGGTAACTTAGGTTACCTTGGCGATCGTTCTCTAAATCTATTCTGTCGGTACGTGTAAGCGATAGCTTAACGTATGTACTTAAACTGTTGAGTCTTGGCATTTCGGGCCTTGTGGTTTCAAATGAGTTTTTACGACGGTTTGATAAACGAGTTTTATAAATCTTCGAATGGTTTTAATAGATAATACCGTCGTTAGCCTCTTGGGCGTTTTGTAAATGTTTGCGAAAATTTCTTTCACCTTGTGGGTTCCATCTCGGGCCCACGGCGCTGTAATATTCCCGGTCGGATCTGGGGGTGTTACAGAATATGGTATCGGAGCTTAGGTTGAGAAAACCTAGGCATTTGGGTCGAGTTGGGTCGTGCTTTTGTCGTGTCATTCGAGTTGTCGGTTGACAAGTGTTTGAGCTCTGGGTTTTTGTTGTTCACTCGGGCTTGTGCGTTATGTGATTTACCAAGGTGTAATCGGGATTGTTGTAACTTTTTCAAATGGTGTTAACGTGTTTCTTCGTATAAAGTTGTGTTGTGTTCTCGAGTTGCACCGAGTTTGCAAAATGTGTGTTTTGAAAATATCCATGTCGAGTAATTTCTAGAGTCGAGGCATGTGCCGATATCACGGGAATCGTCGGCTTCACGATCTAAGTAATTGGATTTTGAATTTCATTAAGATTTATTGCCGTTCTAAGTTGATATGTTTTGAGATTCAGCAGATATCATGCGTTACGGTATAAGTTGGCAGAATAGGGACATGATAGATGATCTCGAGAAGATATGATATTGTAAAATCAATAAGTCAGATAAGTGTTGGAAAAGAATTGTGTATTCGGGAGAAGGACTGGGAATTGTTGAGAAGAACATGTAGTCATGTTAAGTCATTTTGGAAATAGATGAAACTGCTTTTGAGCATTTGAAAATGGTACTTTTCAAAATGAATGTTTTACATATGTTTTACCGTAAATGATTTTTGGGCCGAGACCCAATAGATTTTTGAAATTGTTTTATAACTCAGGACTTGGGGTCCGAAAAAGAGTTTCCTACTTTTTAAACTCCTTGTAATGCGGAACGAGATACGGGCTGAGACCCTAATATTTCAAAAGGCTTTTTTGTTTTCTAAAACTCCCGAGATTAATAAAATATTTTACCAATCGTTTATCGATTTTATTTCCGCCTTTCAAGGTTTTGCTTTACTTGTTCAAATGAAACTTCTCGGGAAGCCTTTCGCTGTGTTGATTTGTTTCAATATTTTGTCATAACATAGTTGAGGTGATCCAGAATGGGATATGGTCGACGTTGTGAGCCATATGTGGATAAAGGAGTTTTGGTCGGAGTTTATTTATTGAGATTTTGAAACTCTATCGTGTGGTTTTCCAATGGAATGTCAGTGGAATTTGTGACGAGTCGAATTGGTATACAGGAGTATAGATGCGGTCAATCATTTGCATAGTTTTCATTTTTAAAACTTCGAAATCGTGTGGATTCGAAGGAAACTGTTATCGAACACTTGGCATTTGCGAGCCAGTTTAATTTTTCGAAAATTAATTTCGTAGTCTTACGAAAATTTATGTTTTTAGTTTTGAAATTTTTGAAAGAACTTTCGAAAATTGTCTTCGTGACAAGAATATATGATTTCAAACTGGTTTTGAAAATGTGATCGAGGTACATACGCATTTAATGCATAATGCATATCGTGGTGAAGTTCTGAATGAGATTCACGAACTGGATAAGACATCAGTATGGTACGAGGAAAAGAGATTCGAACTTTAGTATGGCAGTTTGGTTATCCAGGGATGATCGGTTGATCTATTGAATGAGAGAGATATGTTGCGTGTTGTAGATTCATACACAGGATGTAATTTTGGAACTGTGGATTTTATGAAACCGGGACATGTGTGTTATGTGATTCCATTGGTACGGTATTAGCGCGATTTTATCATAGTGAATTTTGAATGATTTCTTTGTAAGTATAGATTTGGGGAGGGTGACCCCATGCTGGTGGGTTTTGATATTGAGTGGTCGTTCCCACTCCATGTATGATTGGATATGTTCGTCGGTTTATGATTGGTTGTTCGTATGCCGAGGAGTATGTTCGACAATGTGTGTGTTTATTGAGATCCACCGTATGTGATTGGTTTGTCGTTTTGAGAATGCTATTCTTTCGTATATCCTGCTTCCGTGGTTCCGTGTTGACCGTGTTGGAGTTTATCATGGTGATGATATTCTCGATTGCGTTTCGACCTTTGGATTGGTCATATTAGAGTTCATCATGTCAATGATATTCTCGATTAATTTATGGGTTGATCATTCCGGTGATCATCGAGCGTTGATTTTGTGTTGATATTTCGGGATTCGCTGCCATTGTGTTGGGCGGTTGTTTCACGTATGTATCGTGTATTATTGATTTGTATCGAGATTGGGATTTGATTGTGCGATCAGCGGACAAGATCTAACACGGATAGATTATTTCATTTGCCGATAATATATCCGGTTGGGACTTATGGAATTGTTATTGTAAGCGTGTTGAGGCTTTTCAGTAAAGTCACTTGCTAGTATCTTAGAAGATCGTCGACTTGGCCACATGTAAGTATGCTATTTTAGTTATTCGGTAATAATGATGATTCATCGTTGTGATTATTTTGGGATATTTTGGTTGAACGGTTTATTTGTTTTTATGACGGATTGCAAGTTTCGAGGACGAAACTTATTTTAAGTGGTGTAGTATGTAATATCCGGAATTTCTATTACTATTGTTTAATGTTATCCGAGTTATGTTGTACAGTATGGGTAAAATAATTAAAGGACCGAGACATCTGTATTTGTATAATTGTCGTACTTGGTCGACAATTGGATGTAAGAAGTATATGTATTCAGTATGCCGTATGTTCGTATTCTGTATGTTGAGACGTTGGAAAAGAATAGCTGAAAATGGCTAAGTGTAACATTATTAGCGCACGCTAATAATCATGAGTAGCGCACGCTATCGTGCAGGATTAGCGCACGCTACGTTTATAGGTTAGCGTACGCTAGTGCAGACAGATCGGAAGGAATCTGCGTGTGGACCCGACTGCTTTCGGCGCACGTTCTGATAAGTCAACGGATGTTGTAATGTAGTGTTAGCGCACGCTAATGCATGTTGATTAGCGCACGCTAACTGTATATTGGGACAAAAAGGAATCTTATCCTAGTCAGAGCTGTCGGCGTGTGGACCCGTGTTCGGAGCATACAGACAAACGAGTCAACTAATGTTAGCGCACGCTAAACGCAAGGACTTGCGTACGCTAGAGAGTGTAAATTACGTACGCTAATGCATGGGCATTACGTATGTAAGCTCATGTACGAAGCCAGACAGTAGTCTCTGGACTACGATAGCGCACGCTAACAAAGGTCAGTTAGCGCACGCTAAAGCCTTAGCGCACGCTAAACATGAGATGTTAGCGCACGCTAGTAATGCAGTCTATATAAGGGACAGACGGGTATTATGAAGCATTTCGTCCATTCTTTCACTTTGAGTCGATAGAGAGAGCTTTGGGAGGTTCTTGAGGTTCCCAAGCACGGTGAGGTGGTGATCTTTAACAAGATTAAAGATGGAAATCATGGATTAAAGCTTTGTTCTTGAAATCATTGGTGATTCTTGGAAATGGATTCAACCTTGGAAATCAATCCATTCCTTCATAAAGGTAATCACTTTTCATCTTTGGATTTCGTTTTGGATTGAATGTTGATGATTATTACATAAACAAGTTTGACAAGCATGATTATGAGATGGTATACCGGAGTATGATGATATTAATATGATTCTTGTGATTTAGATTGTGTCGTTCGCTTTCTTGAGATAAGTGGATTAATCCTTCTCCTCGTTTCGGATGTTGATGTTATTGTAGATGATTACTCTTTGTAATGGAAGATTAAGGAAGTGTGGTTACGTTCTTGACGTTTCGTGTATTAATATTAAGAAAGATGATATATGGATATAGAACTTGGATTATAAGTTGGATGATTGTTTATATGTTAAAGGATATCGGATTTCGTTGTTTTGATAGCTTTGAACATGATTAATCACTTGGTGTTCTTGAAATCGCCATAAGTTGATCGGTATCGAAAAACATGCATCATCGGCATTAGCGCACGCTACGTTCTTGCCTAGCGCGCTAACGGGAGCAACTTAGCGCACGCTACGTTAGGTGATTAACATGCGCTAAGAAGCCAGAAAGTGCAGTATTTTCGTGTTGTGGTTGTAAATTCGTGCTGGTTTGAGTAGGATTAATTCGACTAGTGTTTAATCGAGATATTGTCGAGCCGTTGGGTTTGTGAATTGGTTTTATCGATTGTTGATTGTTATCGAACTTGTTGTCTATCGATTACTGTAATAGGTTGAGAATATTGATCGGTGATTACAACCGTGTGTTGCGGTCGAGCTCGAGTATGTTCGTGAATTGCTTTGGTCGGGACCGAGGGACTTGTAGATGACGGAAATGGAATTGGTAACAGCTTCATCGGTATCGAGGTAAGTTATTACTTGCTCAGTTCATAATATTTAATGAATGGTTTCCGTTTCATTCGTGTATAATTCGTATAGCAATGTTTATAATCGTAATCACAGGAGATTTGAGATTATAAATCGTATTCGAGTTTTGGGAATCTGAATCATAATGTATATGATTTACTTTTGTTATTGGTATATCGAGGATATATTGTGATAAAGACGGAGATATGAATTATCTGCAATTCGTGATACTTTGGACCGTCGAGTATTGAGGATAATGGTTCGTGATGGTTTAGACATTGAGATCATTCTCGAAGGACTCGGGGCAAGTACTCTAATCTATTTTATCATTTGTGTCGATTATGTCATGATACATTCGTGTATCGTTGTTGTCATGCGTTTGTGCATTGTTGTTGTCGTGTATTGTGTACTGCTGTTTTGTGCAGTTGTGTATTGTTGTCATATGTCCACCTCGTGTTGGTCCGAGATCATCGGGGATCTATGCTAGCGTGCATACTGGATCATCGGACGGGTTTTCCACCTCGGGTTGATCGACGGATCATCTGGGATCTAGGCAGTGAATGCTGGATCATCGGATTGCCATGTATTGTTGTTGTGCATATGTATATTATGGATTTGCCATAAGTATACATTGTCATTATTGTTGTGATCATATTGACGTTGTCATATGATTATGCATTTGTAGGTCTTGTGTTAGGACCATGTCCGTATGTTGTGTGGATCTGATCTCGGATTAGACTGACGTGATTGATATTGTATTTCGTATCTTGATGTATGTTCCTTAGTTCCTTGATACTTGTCTTTGATTGAAAATCGATTTTAGTATTTAAATTGTCGACGTCATCCTATGGATTTAATTGGCGAGTTGGTATAATTTCCGTATCGCGAGTTATGATAATGTTTTTGAGAACCTTGGGTATTGTTGAGATACCGCATGATATTTTGGTATTATCCCATGGTGATGTTAAGGATAAGAATTGTGGATTTTCGTAAATTTAAGACGGTAAGATTACATTGGTCGTATTCTTACTTAGTTTTTCCATTGATATGTAATTATTGAAGTGATGTGATGGTTATCATTGTTGGTTATTATGGTGACCCGTCGTGGGCTTTCTTTTTAGGTTCTTGGATTATCAAGCTTGTAGCGGTCGTGGAGAGATGAGCTTCTGAGGATACGGCTAGAACATGTATTTGTGTATTGAGCTTCATTCGGTTGTTGTATTCCATTTGCTAGAGTATTTTAATCGTTTGTCTTTTTCCGCTTCGTGAGTATTTTTAAATGGTCTTTTGGTATTTGGTAACTTAGGTTACCTTGGCGATCGTTCTCTAAATCTATTCTCGCCAGTGCGTGTAAGCGATAGCTTAACGTATGTACTTAAACTGTTGAGTCTTGGCATTTCGGGCCTTGTGGTTTCAAATGAGTTTTTACGACGGTTTGATAAACGAGTTTTATAAATCTTCGAATGGTTTTAATAGATAATACCGTCGTTAGCCTCTTGGGCGTTTTGTAAATGTTTGCGAAAATTTCTTTCAGCCTTGTGGGTTCCATCTCGGGGCCCACGGCGCTGTAATATTCCCGGTCGGATCTGGGGGTGTTACAGTACCCAGTTCCACATATTCACTGTCCGTATACATCATGTACCGAACTCCAGAGGTCACAACGGACCGTACCTGGGCCACACACAATGTTCGTACACCTCGTGTACCGAACTCCAGAGGCCACGACGAACCATACCTGGACCACACACACTGTTCGTACACCTCATGTACCAAACTCCAGATGTCACGACGGACCGTACCTGGACCACACACACTGTTCGTACACCTCATGTACCGAACTCCAGAGTCCACGACGGACCGTACCTGGACCTTACACACACACACATTTCCCAACACATACCAAACAATGCAACACATCACTACGAACAACACGCCTTAATACAAACATGTTCGAACATCCAATCATACACCAAAATACATGTCCAAGTGCATAATCAATCCAACAAAATAATCATAATCATCACCATACCTCAAACCCAAGCAATCAAGCCCAACACGAATCACGCAACTAAGATGACCAACACAGCTTCACAACGTTAAACAAGCAAAAATATCATTAATACCAATAAACATTCGAATAATCAAATCATACGAATCATATCCACGAAGATAAACCAAATCATCGTAAATCCAATATGTAAACTCATTCACAAGAAACAAATCGTATAAGTAGAATACTTGCCTCAATAACTAATACCGAACACTCCGAAGAACACGATTCAATCAGGAAACCTCGGACCCCGAAGAAGACAATGAACGGAAGGGTTCCGACTCAAGTTCTTCACAATGATTTCGTTCCTAAGATATATCATCAGTAAATCAACGACCGAACGAGGAGTAATAATCTTATAACGCCCAAATCTCCTCTAAGACCTTTTCCCAGACACCTTCAAGGCGTCGATTAAGAACTCAACAAAACGACGAATCCTTAGTAATCAAACCATGGAACAACAAGGAAATTGATAGAAAACAACTTAGTAATCAATAATACATCACTAATCTAAGTTATTACGGATTAAACGGACGAAATAAAACAAAATCCTCAATTTCCCCAAAACTAGATTTTTAGGAAACCTGACCTTGATTCGGTCAATCGAAGGAGGTTATGGATGATTAATCGACGTTAGATACTCAAAAACTTCGTGGATTGATAGTTGAACAATATATCTTCGTGTCCTCCAAGCCCCAGCCGCGGAAAGGAAAGGAGAGAAATGAGAAAATGAGTGTAAACCCGTCTGCTCGATCATATTTATACTACCCAGCGAAGCACGGGCAGACACGCACGAGCGGCCGGTCATGCACCGGATCGTTCGCGCCACTGTCTGCAATCTTCCGGGACACACGAGCACCGGGCACGAGCACCTGCTCGTGCGCGTCTAGTCAGGGCTGCACGAGCGCCGTATCGTGCGCCCTGCTCGTGCGCGTCCGGCAGAGACTGCCCATCAGTCTGCCTGTTCCGCACGAGTGCCGCACGAGCGCCGGCCCGTGCACCCTTCTCGTGCGTACCTGGCCAGTCACTGCCGCACCTGCCCGGCCGGTGCCCAGCCGACAAGACTCGACGACCCGATTTTCCGAAAATGCACAGAACGAACACGACGAAATGCTCGTGCACAACATCATCGATCCGAAACGAAACACCATGCAACAAATAATCACACACGACCATGTAAACACAAAAATCAATCATCGAGAAAAATAATACCGACACTCGGCAACCGAGAAATATCCGGAAAGATACAAAATAACCGGAATGAAAATCTCGGGTATTACATTCTACCCCCTTAAAAAAATTTTGTCCCGAAACTTAAAATAATGACATCACAGTGCTACCAAACAAAACACCACGCTCAAACATAAAATATCAAACTCATGACCCCGTGATCTATAATCACGTGTCTCTGTAGGTTCAACAACCCACAAGGACTCATACAGCACAATATCATTCATCATGTACCAAACATATAAACATTACATAATAAGTCCACACACTAGAAACCAACCACGCTACAAACACAAAATATTATCACTGGGCATCGCTGGGCCCTACAGAAGTATGAACGGAACCCTGGTTCCCCACCATCTTAGCAACGGTCTCGCAGTACTGATCTCGATGCCCTTCACGTACACAATTATAACAAGTTACCGACAGTTTCTTACAACTCGCACGCTCGTGGCCCATTACATTACAGTTGAAACATCTTGGAGCGCTGCCTGAACTCAAAGACACCGACCTGGGTCTTTTAGATTCTCTAGATGACCGAGAAGGTCCCACACTCATCTGATACGAGTTTTGAGGTTTTAAAATCCCAATTTCCTTACTTCCTGAGGCATCGTCAGAAATCCACTATTTCTTTGCTACAGATACTGACTCGGCAGACAATACAACCATTTCAAATGCTAAGGCTCGGTCTTGATAATCCTTTAACGTGGTACACATAAAAGGAGCCATACACTGCCGAACATGAGGTTTCATATGCAAATCGAAATAACGAACCTTATCTGCCTCACTTCTCACTTGATCTCGAACATAACATAACTGTCAATTATAATCGACTATTGCCTGAGATATCGACACATATTGGGGCGTCGTCGAGAAAAACTCGACAATCCTATGCTCTTTAATAGGCGACGGACAATACTCGGCCTCCATGGCAGTCTTGAATTCAGCCCAAGTAGCTGTAAGATCACTAGGCGCTACGGCCTTCCACCAGTCTTCAACTTCCTTGTCTATTAGGAATACTTATTAGATTTTTATGATGTCATCCCTGTATTCATTTGTTTATTCAAATGTATAGTTTTAAAGTACTTGGCAAAATGTAAAGAAGAACCAAATGAGTATCTTCTATAGGCCAAATTGAATATAATTGAATACTTGGCATCCTGTAAAGAAGAACCGAATGAGTATATTCTATAGGCCAAACTGAATATAGTTGAATACTTGGCAACCTGTAAAGAAGAAGCAAATGAGTATCTTCTATAGTCCATATAAGTTAGGCTTAAAAATCGGCTAAGTATAAAACTCAGACAGGTTCATATCCAAGAAGTTCTGGTCAACAAATTTTATCAGAGAGGTTTGACCAGACTGCAGTCAAGTGATCAGATGGAGTTCAAGTCATCTGAAGTTTGACCATCAGATCAGACAAGTTGACCTGGCCAGAAGAGAACTTCATCAGAGAAGTTACATCAGAGAAGTCCGTCATCAGAGAAGGTTGAATGCATATCAGATAAATTTACCAAAAGAGATCAGATAAGTCCGGTCAAAGTAATCAGCCAAGTAATCCAGTCCACGTCAGCATACGTTGAAAAGTCAATAATCATGGAAAGTCTCATGCGGGCGATAAGGGACAGACTGGAGAGATTCCCGGAAAGCAAATGAATTAAAAATTCATTCAAGACCCACCAATGGAGACACTAATCATATTATAATCTAAAGTTTCGGCGCCATCACGTGAAAGTCTTCACAACGGTCGAAAATGGATTAAAATAAGGGAATCCAACCTTGCAACGTTCGGAAAGAAAAACAAAGAAGTCTATTTCTCCAACGGACGGATTTGTTACAGGAATTGCAATGGGTATGAAGGAAGCTCAAAGATCTACATCTATAAATAAATGAAGATTTGAAGTTGAGCTATACGATGCGATCAACACTCTCGAGCAATTGAAGCAATCAAAGCAATCAAGCAATCGATAGCATTGTGAAGAGCAGAATTCACAGTTCATATTCTAAGAAAGCTCTTAGTTGGAGAAGACAAACACTCTTGTCTTAAAACTTGAGTTCGGGGTACTTCACTGGTTGAAGTAGCGCGACTGATAGGCATCCAAGGATTTGAAGATCAAGTGGTGCTAGGCAGTCAGGAGGGAGTTGCAATGACAGGATTTCCACTGGTTGGAAGTTGTTGTATCTAAGTTGTAGAATCACTGTAATCTTTATCACTAGTTGAAAATTATAGTGGATTCATCTCCAACTTGTTTGGAGAAAAGTGGAGTAGTAGAGAATTACCCCACCTCTGAGACCACTATAAATTGCCTGCGTATTTTATTGCTTTAGCATCATACTTACTTGCTGCATTCATATTTATTGTTCCATTGATTAATTTTCTGTATTCGTCATCAGCTGACTTCCGCACTCATATTGTTTATAGACAACTCTAATTCATCTGTACCATCAGCTGAGAAACTCCTTAATTCCTTCTTGGAAAAAGAGTTTCAATAAGTCTATTCACCCCCTCTAGACTTATTCCTGACGACTTGTGACCTACAAGTGGTATGGGAGAGGTTGATTCAAGTTTTCAGAACCAAATCCATATATCAAGGATATATCTTTTAATCTCTCATTTTAAGAATGGAACACATGCAACACATGCACTCTAGATTACCTGTTTTTTCAGTTGACCAGTATGATCTTTGGAAGATAAGGATGCAGGCACACCTATCATCCATCCATGATGAAATGTGATGCATCATAGAAGACGGTCCTTTCATATTTGAGAAGGACAACACACCTGAGGAGATTGCAGCTGGGAAGCCAGAGAAGATCCCAAAGAAGAGGACGGAGATGACCTCAGAAGAAAGAAAGCTAGCCAACCTTGACAATCGGGCCAGAGATGTGCTATATCAAACTCTTGACAAATCAACAATGGCCAAGATCAAGAACTGCAAAAATGCCAAAGAAATCTGGGACACATTAGCCATAATGTGTGAGGGAGCAGAGCTGATAAAAGAAAACAAGTTGTCAATTGCTACCCAAAAATTTGACAACTTCAAAATGAAGAATGGCGAATCCATAGACCAAGTGGACATAAGGTTCACTGAAATCATCAATGAGATCAACTCTCTAGGAAAAATATATGGCAACAGGGAGATGGCTCTGAAGCTGTTAAGATCTCTCAATCTAGAATGGAGTATGAAGGCAGTGGCCATGAGAGAATCAAAGGATCTTAACAAGATAAAGATCCAGGGGCTGTTCTCTGACCTAAAGGCTTATGAGTTTGAGCTTCCAAGTTCATCATCAACCGAGCCTGCATAGAAGGGAATAGCATTTGCAGCTGAGTTCCCCGCCAAGAGCTTATCTGAAGTCAAGCCTCCAAATCCCCTAGATTTCGAGGAAGAAATGGCATTCATAATGCAAAGATTCAGCAACTTCCGAAAGAATTACTCCAAATATAAGAAGAATTATAAAGAAAATCCGAGGAGAAATCAAAAGGCTGGAAGCTGGAAGGTAGAGTGCTACAATTTCCACAAGATAGGACATATTCAAATTGACTGTCCTGATCTCAAGAAAGATGAAGGCAAGAAATAAGTGAGCAGGAAAGAAGACAAGAGAAAAGCTTTCATTGGAGAAGACTAAGAGAGAGCAGATTCCAGCAGTGGATTCTTCTCTGATGATGATGAGGAGTACAATTGCCTGATGGCCAACTTAGCTGATGAAGAGGTAATATCTAAACTCTCAGTCTCAAATAATAGTTCAGACATGTCACAAGACATGGACTTACACGAGTCTGTAAATCAGCTTCTCAAAGATTTTGAGAAATTAAAATCTGCACACCTATCTGTATCAGCCGAGAAGACCCAGCTGCAAGATGAGAATAGGTAGCTAAAAAGTGATTTTAAAAAACTCAGCCTAGAGTTGAATAAAACCAAATCTGATCTTGAAAAACAGGCTGCAGACAACTTTAAAAACCAGGCTGATATTACTACAGCTGAGATCAAAAGATTAAATGTTTTAAATAGTGGGAAATCAGCTACAGTTGCTCATGTTAAAACCGAGTTTGCTAAACTGACACAGCTAAGTAACACACAGGCTAAGGAGATAACTTCTCTCAAAGCTTCTATAACCTTGGACGAGTTGTGTATGAATAAAAGACCACTATATTCCAGATCAGGCCTTGGATATGACCCTAACAGCCCCTCTAGTTCTAAAACTACTTTTATCAAGGGAGAAACACTTGTCTCGTCTGCTGAGCCAACTTACAAACCTGTATTTAAAAATAGGCAGCAGCCGAGTCAAAAGTTTAGGCAGCAGCCAAGGTATACAAGGCAGCCACATAGACAAGAGACTAGGCAATGGCCAAGGCAGAAGCAACAGCCTAGACAACATGCCCATTATTATCAAAGGCTCCCCAAAAATAGATTTCAAAATGGGAGGGGCAAATGGAAACCTCAAGGTTATCCAAGTTTTCAAACTCAACAGGTGTGGAGACCTCAAAGATTTTATAAATGGTCTTAGCGAAGATTTAGGAATGGCCCACACCACCAATTTTATGAGGCATATCTAGTACATAATCCTAACCGAGGATATAGGCCCAGACCATATACACCTTTTAGGGGCAATCACCATAACTTTCCTAATCCAATGAGAAACCAATTCTCCAGGAAACCATCTAACCCCAGAGGACCCACACAAATTTGGATACCTAAATATATACTTGTTTAATTGCAGAAAAGGTGTAAGGACTACTACCAAATCTCCACAAATTCAAATATAGGAGGTGAAGAATGGTTTGTAGATTTCGGATGCTCAAGGCACATGACTGGGAACAAAAAGGTGCTGTCAAATTATACCAAGGAAAGATGTCCAAATGTAACCTTTGGAGATAGCTCTAGAGGTCAAACAAAAGGTTTTGGAGAGCTGCACAGAGGAAATATAACAATATCCAAAGTCCATTATGTCAAAGGGCTCAAGTACAATCTTTTGAGCATAAGTCAGTGAAGAATCTAGTAGTCTTCACCATTTGGAAATGCATGGTGATAGATATTCTATCTGGAGAAGTGAAGCTACAAGGATTCAGAAGGAGAGATGTCTATATGATAGATTGGAACACAGGAACTCCCAATACCTGTTTTCTATCCAAGACAATAGCTCAGAATGGATGGTTGTGGCCCAAAAGACTATGTCACCTGAACTTCAAAGCCATCAACAAGATCAGTTCTCAAAAACTAGTCAGAGGACTTCCAAAAGAAGTATTCAAAAAGGAAGCTCTCTGTAATGCATGTCAAAAAGGAAAACAAACCAGAGCATCATTTAAACCAGTTCAGCCTACCACTCACACCACCAGAATTCTAGATTTACTTCATATGGATCTCTTTGGCGCCATCAAGCCAAGGACACTGAGTGGAAGGAAGCATGCTCTAGTAGTAGTAGATGACTACTCAAGATACATGGGTTATTTTTCTCTATAAAAAGAGTGAAACACTAACAAAACTACCTGAGCTGCTAAGAAAGATCCATAATGAGAAATCCTTCTCAATCATCAAGACCAGATCAGATCGAGGAGGAGAATTTCTCAAAAAGGCAATCACTGATTACAGTGATCAAAATGGAATCCAGCACGAAGTATCTGCAGCCAGCACTCCACAGCAGAATGGTGTTGCTGAAAGAAGAAACAGAACCTTGAAGGAAGCCACAGTCCATGATTGCCGGTGACTCACAAAGAGGTTCTCGGGTCAAGCCGTCAACACAAAGATGCTACACTCAGAACAAGAGTATGATAGTAGAGAGACATGGCAAAACTCCCTATGAGGTTTGGAATGGCAGAACACCAACTGTTGTATATTTTCATATTTTTGGTTGTAAGTGTTTCATCCACAACAATGGTAAAACACAACTGAATGCCTTTGATGCTAAAACTGATGATGGTCTCTTTATGGGATAATCACAAATAAGCAAGGCATACAGAGTATTTAACAAAATAACCTTAGTTGTGGAAGAAACACCTCATGTTGTGTATGATGAATCTACTGTTGAGTACAGGAAACAGATGGGATTAATTGAGAATAAGCTCAAATCTGAAACCCTTGAAGAAGTCATCATCCATGATACAGGAATGGTGGACTCACCTGCAGACCAGCCTGAAGACCCAACTGCAGATCAGATAGGACCCCAAAAGCTACCTGATCCAGTCGCTGCTGATGAAGGCCAATCTTATAAAGACCCATCTGCAGAACAGACAGGATCCCCACCTATAGATGACAAGACCGTAGCTGATCCAATTGCAGACTAAGGAGATCAGAACCAAGCTGAAGCAAAAAGAAAAGAAATTCACCAAAGCAACTCTACAGTGGGAACAAACTCTGAAGAAGAAATCCCCAAATGGCTTAAAGATCACCCCATTCAACAGATCATTGGAAAGCTAACTGATGGAGTTAAGCCCAGACAGTCCACTCTACTTGCAGGAATGGCAAAGTTTTCATGTTTCATGTCTCAAATGGAACCCAAGACAACAGAGCAAGCATTGTAGGATTATTCATGGATAAATGCAATGCAAGAAGAGCTCAATCAGATGGAGAGAAACAATGTATGGGAACTAACAGACAGACCAGATCACAAGAAGATTATAAGCACCAAATGGGTGTACAAGAACAAGTGTGATGAAGATGGAGCTGTTGTTAGGAATAAATCCAGATTAGTCGCCAAAGGATATGCATAATGTGAAGGAATAGATTTTGATGAAACCTATGTAACTGTTCCAAGATTGGAAGCCATCAGACTTGTAACACCCCCAATCCGCTCAGGGATATTACACGCCGTAGAACCTTTCCTCAAGGATCTACCAGGCTGGTAACAACATAGAACAACTCGACAATGCCTTTAAGGCTAAAATGATTAGGTAGACCGATTTGGTCTTTCAATAAATACATACAACTCAAACTCATTACATGCCCACGCAGGGGTCGAGTACAACACACTCCCGTACAACGGGAAAGAATACCACAGCGGAAAATAAACTATAACTATACCAATGACCTCATACGGATCCTCGTGTGATTAGTATCGTTCATCTTTCATCATCCTCCATGCCGACCCTGTGTTATGCTCCCAAACCTGAATGCAAAAACAGACATCCACCCCCGAATACTCGGGGTTAGCAAACTCCACTGCTTTGCTAGTGCAAGAACAAAGTGCAAATACGAGCCATACCATTCACATTTCACGAATAACAATAACCAGAATCCTCAAAATCTAAACGTAACGAAAAGTACTTCCCGAGGCATGAGTTTGATAAACATTTCTCAAAACCGAAAGATCACCGATAAAGGGGAAACCATTTATAAAAAGCAGTTTTAAAGATGCCATCGAGAGTTTTAATAGAAAACAATTTGCAAGAAAGCCACTCAATCAACACAAACGAGTCTTCACAAATAATTCCACGGGATTCTCGACCCAAAATCAAATAATATCGGCACGAGATCAAACATCTCAACATCACGGGGTTCTCGACCCAAACCCAAATAATATCAACACGAGATCAATCATCTCAACATTCCACAGGTCCTCGACCCAAAACACGAATAGCACCACAATACCATCAAAGGTACAATCTCTCATTCGACATATCCGCTCAAGACCCCGATTAACTAACCCTGAGATTTCGTCAAACCTCCTTGGTTAATTAACCCCGATACCAACGCTTTAAAAACAAGTTGAAACAAGCTTTCAAAAACACGAATCGCGGTCTATATCAAGACAAACATTTAAAAGTGAGTTGAAAGAATTTGAGATACGAACATCGTTTGGTAACGGTCTTAGCTATCACTCAAATACCCATAACCAATAAGCTGCCAGCGCCTCCCTTGCGCACTGTACCGGCGTTCACTTCCATCATGTTGGCCGCTCATTGAACATGTCACCGCACCGCGCCACTCCCGCAAGAGCCGCCCCTTGCGCGCGCGCATTAGGTAACACCGGCGTTCACCACCTATATGGAGCCGCACATTGCAAGATACACCAGCCGGAGTGCACGCCCGCCTCGAGGTTCCCTGATACGACGTTTCTCACAACAAGTATCCACATTATCACAAACATCAAGCACACAAATAATCGTTGTAACAATTATCAAATCGATACACCAAATCACATAATTCATCCGTCAGTCCACGACCACACGAATAAATAACAACACGCACGTCAACCATAACGCGACGGAAATAAGCAATACACATACACACGCATTATCAAGCGCAACATCAACATCAATTATATCCAAAGGATTCATGTAATCACTTACAACCCACACAATTTACAAAACACACGCGTTTTGAAAGTGAGCCTTAACGAGGCTAGCCGAATCCTTTGAAAACTCATTTCAAACAAATACACAAACACACCAATATGATCACCAATTATCATATCCACAAAACAAGAATGGTATGGACAAGGTACTTGCCTCGATACCACGAGCACGGAACCACGAACGGATACGGCTCAACCGGAAAGCTTCGGAACGCCCGATGTTAACGAAAAGGAAGACGACAACGAACGGAAGGGTTCAAGACGGTTTCTTCACAAGAAACTCGACCGTAACAACAATATAATCAATAAATCATCGATCATACGAGGAAGGATAATCGTAGAATGCCCAAAAACCCCTCCAAGACATTTTATCGAACACCTTCAAGGCGTCGATAAAATACTCAATAAAACGACAAATCCGTGGTGATCCAACCGTGGAATAACAAGGAATTAGATATAATATATCTTAACAATCATCAATCCATCAATATTCTGAGTTAAAACGAATTAAACGGACAAATCGAACAAAATCCCCAAAACTATATTTTAGGAAAACTTGCCTTGATTCGGTCGATCGGAGCAAGTTATGGAAGGATTAATCGATGTTATGAACTTCAAAACTTCATGGATTTAACCCCTAACAACATCCCTCCATGATCATCAAAGCTCCAGCCGCGGAAGAGGAAGAAACGAGTGAGAAAAATGAAGAAAAACCCGACTGCTGGGCCTTAAATAGGCTGACAGACTCGACCGTGTCCGCCTGACACGGTCGTGTCCGCCTGACACGGTCGTGTCCGCCTGACACGGTCGTGTCGCGCAGCTGGCCGGCAGGGACTCGACCGTGTCCTGCTAGACACGGTCGCGCCGCCGAGGGGCCTACCGATAGTGACCTGTCCGCGGCGCTCGGCATTGACTCGACCGTGTCCTGGAATACGGTCGGGCCTCGCGCCGCTCGCTTATCCGGAAGAGTTCGGCTCGGCCGTGCCAGACGACACGGTCGGGTCCTGAGGCAGAGACTTCCGGCTTATCCGGACAAGTACGGCACGGGCCGTGTCGGACGACACGGCCGGCAGTGATCGGCCAATAACAAGCGGGTGAGCTAAAACGACCATAACTCTCTCGTCCGGACTCCGATTGACTCACCGTTTGAACCATTGGAAAGCTAACTCGATGCTCTATAATATTGCAAAGATTCAGAATTTTTGGAGTTACCAAAAATTAATGGTGACTTTACAAAGTCGAACTCCCACGTGAAAAAGTCGATTAAGGACACGGAACTCAATAAAACGACACCGAAACGAACTCGGATGACAAAAAGTGCAGAATTAATCATTCTCGAAATGACGAAAGGTCATGAGCGAGTCGTCAAAACGGACTTCCGCCGAAAAAAGAAAATTACCGAAATTCGAAATTGTGGATATTACATTCTACCCTCCTTAAAAGAAGTTTCGTCCCGAAACTTAAAACAAGTAGGGGGGAGCAATATACCCGCCAGGAAAACTCGACGAGATACACAAAAATAGAAAACTCGCGCCCAACGGCGAAACGTTGCAAGAAATGCAAAGAGACATACGGCGTGAAAACACGCTCCACGACGACCAACACAACGTCGCCGTTAGGGATTCAATAAAACCAACAAATGACAAGCGTCATCAAACGGATAATATAGCCAAGTCAATTATCCAACAATCACAAAACACAACGAACGAAAGTCAGTATGATTGGCCAACCCAACGGTACATCAATCAAAACGCGAGCCAATCGCTGAACAAATACGGAATTCCACCGCTCAAGGGTTGGAAGATCGGAAACGAGACTAATTTCCCGAACTTAAGGGAATTAGGAAGGAGCCTGAACGCTCAACAATCACGAAACGAGAACAAAACCGAACAATCAAACGATCGAGACAACAAAAATTGAACGATCATGTTCGGATCACGAAGAACAATAAGGTTCAACCGACAACTCCGAGGTTCACATCTCGACTCGAGACAAAACAAGATCCGGTGAAAACAACAAGATGCACACTCGCATAAGATCCACAGGAAAGGGAATAACAATTGAAAAGTCACAACGACAAACGAATTATTCCGAAATGATGCCACACTCGTTCGATAAACAAAAACAAGGGGCAGGACAAGCTCAGAAATGTCAACGAGCATAAATGAGTCAACAAAGATGAATATACAGAAGTTCCAAATCCGATCCACTTCGAATAAGAGAACTAGTAAAACCAGATGATGTCACTTCCGAACAAGGTTCACAAGAATCAAGCCGAACTCGAAAAAGTCGCAGCGATAACCAGATTGACTCAAAACAAGATCACACTGCTCGAACGATTTAAACCGAAATACGTAACAAGTCTGTAAAGTATCAACGAACACGAGCGAGTCGATAGACTCGAGAAAGAGAAAATGCAGGAGTCTAAAAACAACACGGGTACTACATTCGACCTCTTATAAAAGAAGGTCGCCCCGCAACTCACAACAAATAAATCAAGGTGACGACACAACAAGCAACCGACAAACATCCTTCAAAGGCCTCTCAAGGCCGATTCATGATCGTGGCAAGCACGAACTCCAAAAGTCTCGTGGCCACCCGCAAAATCAATTCGGTGTCTCTCGAGTCCACACTTGAAATGTGTTACCGACGAGAAGGACAATATACACGTGCATGCCCCGCACATTACGGTTGAAACGTCTCGCTCGGCATACCGAAAATACAAATGCTCGATACAATGGATCAAAACACCGCAAAACAACATACCGAGATGCCAACTCAAAGATAACATATCAACGCATACAAAAATCACAACAACAACGGCATCATTCGACGATTACAACATCCCGAACGACCAAGACACAATCACAAACATCATGAAACAATCACCCATGTGTATAACGCACAAAAATCCAGTGCTTTAACAACTCACACTAGTGCGACAACACGCAAATCACCACGAGGCGATAAACAAGAAACACTACTCACACCTCTCACAGAGCCAACAAAACATATGCGTGGCGACCCACTGACGCTCACGCCACCAATTCAATCACAATTTGGGGTTGACACCGTAACGAAAGTTCGAAAACCATACACGCATTTCCGGTCCGCAAACAGAATGCTAGGTTTTAAAACGAAAACCACCTTTGAAGACAGTATGGAAACACCAGTAGATCATGAGTATCATTTTACAAAAAGTAGAACAAACATCATTTTCGAGACTTTGAAAACCATCTTGCGTTTGAACAAAAATGAGGACACCTACACCTAGTGAAAAAACAACAAAAATATTCGAATTGGGTCTAAGCAATCGCATTTGAAAATATCTCACAAATGTTTTTGGTCCTCAACCGAAATTTTTTGAAATGTATTGCGGCATTAGAAAACACCTTGAAAACACCGCAAGAAAATAATTCGCTTTAAAAGTACGTCTCGAATTTTAATTTTCTAAGATACTCAAGGTTTTCAAAATAATTCAATGGGCTAGAATGCCCAAAAATTTCGTAATTTCACGTAACATTATAGCGCCGTGGTCCCACGCCGAACCCACCGTACTAAAAACCATTTACAAAAATGCCAAAAAGGCCGATGACGGTAATATTTCAAAACTCACGAAAGCCATTTACAAAATACTAAATACCGTCATAAGAATTTCACAAAGTGGTCAAGGCCATAATGCCAAAACTCGCTTAAGGGAATCGGTTTTCAAATAAAACTCTGTCGGTAAAATACCGAAAGTCATTACAAAAGAACTCACACAATGGATAAAAGAAATACTGCTCAACATGCATAATCCAACAACACTACTCCTCATATGAACGAAATATGAGAGTCAAATAACCACATATCACGAAATCAAAATCCATAAAAGGATTCCGTCACTTAACAAATAATCATAAAAATAGCTCGTGTCACACGAGGCACAACACAAAGAAGGGAGACTTACATTCACGTGTCGCACGAAGATGATGATCGCCACGAAACTAATCACGACCAACAAACTCGCATTTAAGCGTCGCGACACGACTTAGTCGACAAAATCCGACGAGACAAAAACTCAATAGACACCACTGACCCGACAGCCTAGGTTTCCACAACCTAAAGCTCTGATACCATAAATGTAACACCCCCAATCCGCTCAGGGATATTACACGCCGTAGAACCTTTCCTCAAGGATCTACCAGCCGGTAACAACATAGAACAACTCGACAATGCCTTTAAGGCTAAATGATTAGGTAGACCGATTTGGTCTTTCAATAAATACATACAACTCAAACTCATTACATGCCCACGCAGGGTCGAGTACAACACACTCCCGCATAACGGAAAGAATACCACAATGGAAAATAAACTATAACTATACCAATGACCTCATACGGATCCTCGTGTGATTAGTATCGCTCATCTTTCATCATCCTCCGTGCCGACTCGTGTTATGCTCCCAAACCCGAATGCAAAACAGACATCCACCCCGAATACTGGGGTTAGCAAACTCCACCGCTTTGCTAGTGCAAGAACAAAGTGCAAATACGAGCCATACCATTCACATTTCACGAATAACAATAACTGTGAATCCTCAAAAATCTAAACGTAACGAAAAGTACTTCCCGAGGCATGAGTTTGATAAACATTTCTCAAAACCGAAAGATCACCGATAAAGGGGAAACCATTTATAAAATGCTTTAAAGATGCCATCGAGAGTTTTAATAGAAAACAATTTGCAAGAAAGCCACTCAATCAACACAAACGAGTCTTCACAAATAATTCCACTGATTCTCGACCCAAAATCAAATAATATGGGCACGAGATCAAACATCTCAACATCACACTGGGTTCTCGACCCAAACCCAAATAATATCAACACGAGATCAATCATCTCAACATTCCACAGGTCCTCGACCCAAAACACGTAATAGCACCACAATACCATCAAAGGTACAATCTCTCATTCGACATATCCCGCTCAAGACCTCCGATTAATTAACCCTGAGATTTCACAAACATCCTTGGTTAATTAACCCCGATACCAACGCTTTAAAAACAAGTTGAAACAAGCTTTCAAAAACACGAATCGCGGTCTATATCAAGACAAACATTTAAAAGTGAGTTGAAAGAATTTGAGATACGAACATCGTTCGAGAACGGGTCTTAGCTATCACTCAAATACCCGTAACCAATAAGCCTGCCAGCGCCTCTTGCGCACTGTACCGGCGTTCACTTCCATCATGTTGGCCGCTCATTGAACATGTCACCGCACCGCGTCACTCCCGCAAGAGCCGCCTTGCGCGCGCATTAGGTAACACCGGCGTTCACCACCTATGGAGCCGCACATTGCAAGATACACCGTGCCGGAGTGCACGCCCGCCTCGAGGTTCCCGGATACAACGTTTCCCACAACAAGTATCCACATTATCACAAACATCAAGCACACAAATAATCGTTGTAACAATTATCAAATCGATACACCAAATCACATAATTCATCCGTCACCCACGACCACACGAATAAATAACAACACGCACGTCAACCATAACGCGACGGAAATAAGCAATACACGTACACACGCATTATCAAGCGCAACATCAACATCAATTATATCCAAAGGATTCATGTAATCACTTACAACCCACACAATTTACAAAACACACGCGTTTTGAAAGTGAGCCTTAACGAGGCTAGCCGAATCCTTTGAAAACTCATTTCAAACAAATACACAAACACACCAAGATGATCACCAATTATCATATCCACAAAACAAGAATGGTATGGACAAGGTACTTGCCTCGATACCACGAGCACGGAACCACGAACGGATACGGCTCAACCTAAAGCTTCTAACGCCCGATGTTAACGAAAAGGAAGACGACAACGAACTAAGGGTTCAACACGGTTTATTCACAAGAAACTCGACCCTAACAACAATATAATCAATAAATCATCGATCATACGAGGAAGGATAATCGTAGAATGCCCAAAACCCTTCTAAGACATTTTATCGAACACCTTCAAGGCGTCGATAAAATACTCAATAAAACGACAAATCCGTGGCGATCCAACCGTGGAATAACAAGGAATTAGATATAATATATCTTAACAATCATCAATCCATCAATATTCTGAGTTAAAACGAATTAAACGGACAAATCGAACAAAATCCCCAAAACTATATTTTAGGAAAACTTGCCTTGATTCGGTCGATCGGAGCAAATTATGGAAGGATTAATCGATGTTATGAACTTCAAAACTTCATGGATTTAACCCCTAACAACATCCCTCCATGATCATCAAAGCTCCAAACATGAAGAGGAAGAAACGAGTGAGAAAATGAAGAAAAACCCGATCATTGGGCCTTAAATAGCCGACAGACTCGACCGTGTCCGCCTCGACACGGCCGTGTCGCAGCCTGCCGGGCAGGGACTCGACCGTGTCCCGCTAGACACGGCGCGCCGCCGAGGGGCCTACCGATAGTGACTCGTCCGCGGCGCCGACATTGACTCGACCGTGTCCCGAACACGGCCGCCTTCGGGCCGCCCGCTTATCCTAAGAGTTCGGCCTCGGCCGTGCTGCACGACACGGCCGGTCCCGAGGCAGAGACTTCCGCTTATCCGGACAAGTGCGGCACGGGCCGTGTCGGATGACACGGCCGAGTTCGGCCGGGCAGTGATCGCCAATAACGAGCGGGTGAGCTAAAACGACCATAACTCTCTCGTCCGACTCATTGACTCACCGCTTGAACCATTGGAAAGCTAACTCGATGCTCTATAATATTGCAAAGATTTAGAATTTTTGGAGTTACCAAAAATTAATGGTGACTTTACAAAGTCGAACTCCCACGTGAAAAAGTCGATTAAGGACACGGAACTCAATAAAACGACACCGAAACGAACTCGGATGACAAAAAGTGCAGAATTAATCATTCTCGAAATGACGAAAGGTCATGAGCGAGTCGTCAAAACGGACTTCCGCCGAAAAAAGAAAATTACCGAAATTCGAAATTGCGGATATTACAAGACTATTCCGTGCATATGCAGCATTCAAGGATTTTGAAGTCTACCAAATGGATGTGAAAAGTGCCTTTCCAAATGGAGTTCTAGAAGAAGAAGAAGTCTATGTGGAGCAACCCACTGGATTTGTCAAAGGAGACAAAGTCTACAAGATTTTGAAAGCTCTCTATGGACTCAAGCAGGCACCAAGAGCATGGTATGAAACACTCTCTCTATTTCTAGAAAAGAATAGATTCAGGAAAGGCAAGGTGGACAAGACTCTATTCAGAGTGGAGCATGAAGGCCACATATTACTAGTACAAATATATGTGGATGGTATCATATTTGGCTCAACCAACCCAGAGCTTTGTGAAAAATTCTCAAATCTCATGCAAGGAGAATTTGAGATGAGCATGATGGGAAAGCTAAATTTCTTTCTAGGACTGCAAGTCAAACATATGGAAATTGGAATTTTCATTAATCAAGCCAAATATACAAGAGATTTAATCAAGATATTTGGAATGGAATCAGCCAAACCAGCAAGAATCCCTATGAGCACAAGCACACACTTAGATGCAGATGAAGGAGGCATATCAGTGGATTCAACCCACTACAGAGGACTTATTGGATCACTCCTTTATCTGACTACAAGCAGACCAGACATATCATATGCTGTAGGTGTATGTGCAAGATTTCAATCCAAGCCAAAGCAGTCACACTAGGATGCAGCTAAAAGTATCATCAAATATCGCAAGTCAACCGTCAATGTTGGATTATGGTATCCCAAGGATGATAACTTTGAGCTATCAGGATACTCAGATGCAGACTTTGCAGGATGCAAAATTAATAGGAAGAGCACCAGTGGAACGTGCCAATTCCTAAGAACCAGACTGATATCCTGGTTTAGAAAGAAGCAGGTATCTAACTCTATATCAACAACAGCGTCAGAATACCTAGCTGCAGGTAGCTGTTGTGCTCAGATTTTATTGATCAGACAACAACTAAGGGACTACAACATTATTGCAAATGAAGTCCCAATATGGTGTGATAACAACAGTGCAATCTCTATAACCAACAACCCAGTATTGCACTCCAGGACGAAGCAGATTGATGTCAAACATCATTTCATAAGAGATCACGTGCTTAACAAGAGAGTCAGAGTAGAAAGAGTCAGCACAGAATAGTAGATTGCTGACATATTCACCAAACCTTTACCAGAAGAAAGGTTTTTGGAGCTGAGCAGGGAACTTGGATTACTAGATTGGGAATCTAGTACACACGAGAAAGCTAGCTGAGCAGATCAGACAAGAAGACGAAGGACAGATAAAGAAACCTAGCTGATCAAGACCACAGGCGATACAACTCACCTGATGCAGATCAGTCAACGAGTCAAATGGTCAACCAGCTAAGTTTTCTATCCCTGACCGACTCTTGAATATTAAATTATTATTTATCTACACATGGCAACTACACGTACACACGACCTCCAAAATGACCAATTAAAATCTAACCGCCACTTTTCAAATTTTCAAAAGCTGGACCACCCATTAATTTAATTTGAATTTTAAAATCTCAAAAGATGGACCACCGCTTAATTAAATGAATATTAAATTCCAAACGTCTCTTCACTTTTCCATTTAAAGACGGGAAAATAATTTCGTAACTTTACCTTCTTCAAGCACTCAAACCCTAGTTTTCAAAAGCAAAAATTTTCTTGAATTTTCAATACACTCAGAGAAAAATTTCTTGTGCAGAGATGGAATCCTACTTCGAAGGAGTAAATCTGAAGGCCGTCAAAGACCAGATTATCTTTATTCTGGTGGTATACTTCGAGGGTCTGAACGAACCAAATATGAACTCGGACGTGCACCGTATCATCAGATCTATGAAGAAAAATGGGATTTACCCATTCCTGAGGATCAACCCCAAATTTCTCTACAAGAAGGCTGTAATAGCGTATTTCAAGGAAGCTAGAGTCTTGGAATCAGGAATCAAGAGCTCGATATTTGGAGAAGAAGTGTCAATCACTCCGCAAACTATCGGAGAAGCCTTCGGGATGAGATCTCGAGGCGTGGCAGTGGAAGCTCTGAAGCAAAATGCAGCCGACACCTGGCTGGAGATCAAGGCTCATGAGCAGCTATCTAAATTGAAGTTAACTGCTAAAAGGAGCGAGCTAAGGAAAGAGTATCGCTATGCATTGTACATCACCAACAAAATAGTGATGGGAATGGCAGGCAGCTACGATCAGCTGTCATCAGCCAAGTTTATGGTGTTGGGAGCTCTAATTCAAGATGAGCCGATTGACTGGGCCGACTATATCTACAGGCAATTGGTTCAAGAAGTCAACAAAGTCCAATGGCTGGAGGATGAGAAAAAGTTTAAGATTAAGTTAGCTTTTGGCACACAGGTCAGTTGGATTTTGGAGCACTTAGGTCTGGCGAAGGGAAATGCTGATCTCTTCCATATCAACAAAAGACTTGGTCACCTAGACCAAGAAACTTTGAAAAGACTGGGTGGAGAAAGGAAGGCAGCCCAGATGCTGAGGGAAATGTCTAGTGAACCTCTTCCCTACAGACACCCCTCGGATACAGATGAGTCTGAAGATGGAGACCAAGCTGCAACCCACGAGTCACCTGCAGATACGGAGTTACCTGCAGACCAGTCCAACTCGGATTCAGACAACACTCCCCTGGACCTACGATTCAAGAGAAGAGGACCAGCTCCTGAAGATCCAATCTATATCCAATTCTCACCTGAACCTTCTCCCAAGAGGCCCAGGCGTCTCAATTTGAAGAAGCAGAGATGACACCCTACTCACCTGCTCACGTTTCTGATCAGCCTGAGCACTCTAGACTGGTGGCTAAAATTGTTCCCCTTCTAACTCTTCCCTCCATGACAGAAGAAGAAGCAGATTTAATCATCAACTTCCCTACGGCAGACTATACATTCAATCTGCTAGAGAACAATCCCCTGAAGTTATCTGCAGAGCAGATACAATTGGTAAAACATCATGCTCTTAAAACTTCATTTATCAAAATTTTCGAGGAATGGAAAACTTTAAAATCCTTTCCATTTACTCAATTACAATCGTTTGTTGAGTTGAGTAGCCCCGATTTTCCCCAAGCTACGGAGCAAGCGCTCATGTATTTTTTCAAAGAGTCAGATGCAATTTTAATGCTCCAGGAGAACTGGTTCATGTCTCCTTTCAAAACCAACATGGACCAGTTCATCCATATTACTATGAAAGGTATTTTGGAAGGGATTGTAGATGGGGATGATGATGAAGGAGTTGAAAAAGAAATAAGAATAGAGGATATTGTGGAGGAAGAGAAGACAGAGGAGTTGGAAGAAAAAGAAGAAGTAGAAGAAGGAGAAGAAGTAGAAAAAGAAGAAGTAGAAGAATGAGAAGAAGTAGAAGAAGGAGAAGAAGTTGAAAAAGAAGAAGTAGAAAAAGAAGAAGAAGTAGAAAAAGAAGAAGTATAAGAAGAAGTAGAAAAAGAAGAATAAGAGGAAAAAGAAGATGAGGAAGAAAAAGAAAAAGGAGATGAGGAAAAAGAAGAAGAAGGACATGAGAAGGAAGATGAGGAGGAAGAGAAGGAAGAAGAAGAGAAGGAGGAAGAGAATGAAGAAGAAGAGAAGGAGGAAGATAATGAGGAAGAAGAAAAGGAAGAAGAGGAGAAAGAAAAAGAAAAAAAAGATGAAGAAGAAAGCAAGAAAGATGATAGAGAAGATGAGCCTCATGCACCTGCTCAAAACTCCAGCTCAGATGAAGAAGCTGACTGATCGGGGAACCCAGCTCAAACCCCATCTGATCAGCCACCCGCAGCAGTGAGTCTCAATGTAGGTCTAGATCGAGCACAAATGGTCCGGACCGGTTTTACCCGACTGATCGACCCGGACCGGACCTGTTATTTAGGTCCGGTTCCGGTCTATATTTTGAGAAATTCCGGTTCGGGTCGGACCGGTCAAAACCGGAAAATCCGGTCCAAAGAACGACCCTATGACTAAGTAATTGAGCATATAAAAATATATTTTACCCTAGTTACTTCTTGACCACACCAAACACCATTGCCTTCACTTCGCCTTCGACTCTTCACAATTACTTAGTCACCGGCTCCACTCCACCCTAAAAATACAATCGGGCAGACAAACCTAACCGCCGCTCCACCTCCTTCCGCCGCGATCCGGTCGTTCCACCTTCTTCCGCCGCGAATCCGGTCGTTCCACCTCCTCCCTCCCGCTCTTCCTCACCCCCCAGGCCTCTATCCTCCGCTCCACCTCTATCCGCCGCTCCACCTCCTTCCGCCGCGAATCCGGTCGATCCACCTCCTACCGCCGCTCAACCTCCTCCCGCTGCGCCTCCCCTACTCACTTCAGTGCCTCTGTCCGCTGCGGCTCCAGCGGCTCCACCTCCTCCCACCACTCCTCACGGCTTCTCAATCTTCATGCAATGTAAGTTTTATCCTCTAATCTACTGAGTACTGACTATTCTTGTAATTTTATTTTTCTGTAAAATAAATTTATTATCCTGTTACCTGTAAAAAGAAAATGGACTATGCTTGTAAAAAGAAAATGGACTATCCTGTAAAATAAATTAATAATCTACTGAGTACTGCTGACTATGCTTGTAAAAAGAAAAAAAATGAAATTTATTATCCTGTAAAAAGAAAAAAAATGAAATAGGGAGACTGGATATTTTTGAGTTCTTTACTTTGTTTGTAATTTTATTTTTAACTATGCTTGTAATTTTATTTTTAGATGGTGACCAAAAGGGCACTTCACTTCTATTTCGTAACCCATCGCCCAGGCGATCCCGACATGTTTTCCAATGCAGTATCACTTAAAGATGAAGAATTGGAAGAGTTACGCCTTTCACTACCGCAAGATAAGAAACTGATGGAGGGGCGCAACTATATTAAGAGGAAAACCAATAGAAGGAAGGAATATTGGATAAGCTTCATGGAGTATATGGAGAGCGGAGAACTTCGCTGTGAATGTAAGTTCTGTGACTGTACACGAAGGAATATACGGCGTGTAAACACGCTCCACGGCGACCAACACGACGTCGCCGTTAGGGATATAATAAAACCAACAAACGACAAGCGTCATCAAACGGATAATATAGCCAAGTCAATTATCCGACAATCACAAAACACAACGAACGAAAATCAATACGATTGACCAACCTAACGGTATATTGATCAAAACGCGAGCCAAACGCTGAACAAATACGGAATTCCACCGCCTAAGGGCTGGAAGATCGAAAACGAAACTAATTTCCCGAACTGGAGCGAATTACGAAGGAGCCTGAATGTTCACCAATCACGGAACGAGATCAATAAAAACCGAACAATCAAACGATCGAACCAACACGATCGAGACAACAAAAATCGAAGAATCATGTTCGAATCACGAAGGATAATAAAATTCAAACAACAACTCCAAGGTTCACATCTCGACTCGAGACAATATATGATCCGGTGAAAACAACAAGATGTGCATTCACATAAGATCCACAGGAAAGGGAATAGCAATTAAAAAGTCACAACGACAAACGAGTTATTCCGAAACAATACCACACTCGTTCGATAAACATAAACAAGGGGCAGGACAAGCTCAGAAATGTCAACGAACATAAATGAGTCGACAGAGTCGAAAACATAAGAGTTCCAAATCCGATCCACTTCGAATAAAAGAACTAATAGAACCAGATGATGTCACTCCCGAACAAGGTTCACAAGAATCGAACTGAACCCGAAAAAGTCACATCGATAACCAGATTGACCCACAACAAGATCATAGCTCGTTCGGGTGATGAAACCGAAATACAGAACAAGTTCGTAAAGTATCAACGAACATGTGCGAATCGATAGACTGGAGAAAGAGAAAATACAGAAGTCAAAATAGTACGGGCATTACCTCCGACCTCGTCCACGAAATTCACAAAAACGGGAGCAAGGTAACAAGACATTAAACAACCGACACATAACGGAACCATCATCGATGCACACAGTCATACCAAACCAAGCTCTAACAGCTCGTACATACGCGACAACACAGAAATCGCCATGAGGCGACAACATTCAATACCAACACTCCGCCTCTCACAGGGGGCTAGCACAACCAATGTGTGGAAAGCGTCTCAACGCTCACACCGCCAATTCGATCATACTCGGGAGAAAGTATCAAAATGACAACGCGAATATCACACGTACATACCATTTCTCAAACGGGAATGGACAGTTTTAAAAAAATGAAAACCTCATTTTGAAAATAATTTGAAGAATCTTGGTTGATCTTGAGTATCACCTTTCAAAAAGTATAAACGTGAAACATCGTTATCGAGACATTCGAGAACCATTTCGCATTTGATACAAATGAGGACACTTTCTCTTAGTGAAAACTTTCAGATATTCGACCCTCTGTCTAAATAAAAGTGTTTCTAAAACATTGAAAATATCTCAAAGCATTTTGGTCCTCAAGTAGAATTTTTTTGAAATATATTGTGGCACCTAGGATGTACCACAAGAAAATAAGTCATTTGAAAAGTATGTCTCAAATTTATTTTTCTAAGATACTCAAGGTTTTCAAAATTCAATAGGCGTAATGCCCAAAACTCACACATATCGATGTTCACTAAAACAACTCCTAGCACACGCATCAAAATGTTTAAAATCAAGACAATATATGTCTTTAAACGGAAATAAACGATAAAATACCACATTCAGAACAAAACCACTAATAAAATACTCTCCCGCACTGGCTAGTGAACAAGTCGAACGCGTATAAGCACAAAGCTTCCACAATAGAACTTGTAAAATGTGCAGATCGATTCGAAATTCATCAGCCACGGACAAAAACAACAATAAAAAGACATCAAAAGCGACGACACCCCTCGTATAAATCAAATACGAGAGTCGACTAAATACATATCGTGAAATCAAAATCTACATAAGGATTCCACCACTTAACAAATAATCATGAAAATAGCTCGTGTCACACGAGGCACAACACAAAGAAGGGAGACTTACTTCCACAGGTCGCACGAAGATGATGATCGCCCCACGATACTAATCACGACCAACAAACTCAAACGACGCGTCGCGACACGACTCAGTCAGATAAAATCCGACGAAACAAGACTCAAACAACACGACTTGACCCGACAGCCTAGGTTTCCTCAACCTAATCTCTGATACCATTTATGTAACACCCCCAATCCACTCAGGGATATTACACGCCGTAGACCCTCTCCTCGAGGATCTACCAGGCTGGTAACAACATTTAACATCTCGACAATGCCTTCAAGGCTAAAATGACTCAGTAGACCGATTTGGTCTTTCCACAAATACATACAACTCAAATATAACTCATGCCCACGCAGGGGACAAAATACAACCACACCCGTACAACGGGAACAATATAGCAGCGGAAAATAAAGTACAACTGAACCAACACACGATGTACGGTTCCTCATGTGATTAGTATCGATCATCTTTCATCATCCTTCGTGCCGACCCTCTGTTATGCTCCAAAACCTGAATGCAAAAACAGAAATCCACCCCCCGAATACTCGGGGGTTAGCAAAACTCCACTATTTTGCTAGTGCAAGAACAAAGTGCAAATACGAGCCATACAATTCACATTCCACGAATAACAATAACCGAGGATCCTCAAAGATCCAAACGAAACGAAAAGTACTTCCCGAGGCAAGGGTTTGAGAAAACATTTCAAAATCGAAATATCATAAATCAATGGAAGTAATTTATAAAACGGTTTAGAATGCCATCGAGAGTTTTAATAGAAGACAATTTAGGATTATCAAATCCTACTTTTCAAAATCCAAAAGACAAAAGGGGTCACCGCCCCAGAGGTTTACTTTCCGAAAAAATGACATTTACCAAACCATTGGGATTTTAGCCCCAAATCCGTAAAACAACTTTTATAAAACCATTGGGATTTTAGCCCCAAATCTCATCAACTCACAGTACACGAGAACGACAACAAGGTTCGTCTTCCAACATCAAAATCCACAAATAAAGGATTTAAAACAAACAACAAAATACTCTAGTGCCATCCTAGCCAAGTAAGCCAAACGAACACTTACCTCTTACACACTTAGTCAATGCATGCAATCATGAAAACCGTTCAAAAAGCACTCATTTCCGGAAATGCCAATATCAAATCACATTTGTAAAAAATCACCACAATTAACCGTCGATCCACACCTCCGTGGACCCCTACCGAGACCCCGTCGGATCTAACCCGTAGTGGTTAAAAGCAAAGCTCATCGATCCACACCTCCGTGGACCCCTACCGAGACCCCGTCGGATCTAACCCGTAGTGAGCATACACACACACACGTTACTCATGCAATACTAATATGCTAAGAATGTAAGTTCATTAAGAATACTCACTAGAGATGGCCATTAACTCGACACCATTATTAAACTCTTCAAAACACCACAACAAGATTAAATACGGAATACATGATTCCATAACTTAAACAATAGGAGTATCATCATAAAATCCTTCAATGTTCAAAATAACCAAATCATAATCAATTCTCAAAACACCGTTCACAAATCACACTCTCTTTGAAAGAAAGTCTTTAACGAGGCCAAACCGAAATCCTTTGAAACTTCATTTCAAATAACCAAACAAACACATCAAGACGACCACCGATCATCATATCCATAAAACGAGAAAAGTATGGGCAAGGTACTTGCCTCGAATAACCACAACGCGGAGAATCGGCCGAAGTAGGTTGGCACGAACCGACTACGAACTCGCCGACTCCACCGAACGACAATCCACAACAACGAACTACGAACGAAAACAATAACAACGAAAATGAATTCCAAAGTACGACCCAAAGCCGCTGAATTCAAAGAAAAAATGACGAAAGTTCAAGGATTTCCCCCAAAACGGCCAAGAACACGATTCGTTCCGTCAAAACCCGAAAACGGAATTCCAAGTTGAAATATGGATATACAATCCATAGAATATGTTTAACAACATCATTTAACCATAATCGATCCATCGAAAACAGATGAAAAACGAGATCGGGGACAAATCCCCCAAAAAGTCAATTTGAAGGAAATCGAGAAATATACTTCGATTCGACGAAGAACAATGGATTAAATGATGTTAAACACAAGAATACTATCAAGATTAATCATACCCATCATGAATTAATCAACAACACGGAACGAATCGGACAAAAATGCAAAAATCCCCAAATTCACGAAATTAGGGTTCTAAGGAAGATTACCTTGATTCGCTGGATCAAAGGATGATAACGGACGATTGATTGATGTTAAGAACTCAAGAACTTCATGGATTTGTTGTTAAACAACATGGCTTCGTCACCCATGAATCGCCAGCCGCGGACGGAGAAGGAAGGAAATGAAAAACGAAGGGAAATGTGGTCGGGTCTCATATATATATCGGGTCGGAACTAGCGGCGCTAGCCTCCCGGACTAGCGTGCGCTTATCGGCCAAGACCGGCCGAGCACTCTCGGCCATGGCCCGCATGACCCGGCACCACCGACCACCCCGCCGACCATGATCGGTCCACCCGACCCGCTAGCGTGCGCTACGGCCGAAGCTCGCGCGCTTAGCCGACTGGCCCAAAGAGCCACCGGACTAACAAACTTACCTGTAACGACGCTAGTCGGCCGTCGCTACCCTCGCCGGTTAGCGTGCGCTACGACCGACAAGAGCGCGCGCTACTCGCCGATCCCGACGGAGTCCGTAACCTCGAAACCCCATTGTCTCGCCCGATGGCGTCGTTGGTCGACCAGCAGCGGCGCTACACTCGCTAGCGCTGGCAGCCTTTCCGGCGATAGCGTGCGCTTACGCGGTTCTCTCGCCAGCATCTGTCCGGCCGGTGCCCGCAATCGTCCGGCCAGCCCCGCAACCGTCCGCCGATCCGCAACCGCTGTGGCTCGACGACCCGATTTCGAAAACGCATTTTAACGAACACGACGAAAAGTTCGCGGACAACATCAACGGCCCGAAATGAAAACATAATACCATCATTAGTCATACGCGACCAAGAAACGGGTCGAGGCAACAATTACAGATACGGATACCCGTAACTTTCAAGAAATTACAAAATGGCCCAAAACGCCCGGAAATCACGATACGTGATCGAATAACCAAACCGAAGTTCACAACACGTCTAACAAAGTTAAACGGACTTACGGGAAACTCAAACAATAGCCAACGAGATTCGCAAGAATCGAACTCAAGCGCGGAAAAGTCGCTAAAAAGCACGGAACTCAACAAAACGACTCCGAAACGAACTCGGATGACAAAAGGTGTAGAATTAATCATTCTCAGAATGACGAAACGGTCATGAGCGAGTCGTCAAAACAGACTTCCGCCGAAAAAAAAAGAAATTACCGGAAATCGAAATTACGGGTATTACATCACGTTCATAATGTGTTCCACGTATCCCAGTTATGGAAGTACATATTAGATTCCAGTCATGTAATCGATTTTAGTGAGATCGAAGTCGCTCAGGATGGCACGTTTGAAGAGAAACCGATCAGGATACTCGAAAGTCGAGTCAAGCAGTTGAGAAATAAATCAATCATCTTGGTTAAGGTTCAATGGTTGCGCCACGGAATTGAAGAAGCCACTTGGGAGACGGAAGATAGTATGAAGTCTAGATACCCAGAATTATTTTCGTCTTGAGTTTTGGGATGAAACTCCTTTTTAGAAGGACAATATGTAATATCTGGATAAATTGTGGAGTATCTTCCTCTATATTTGAACCCTGTATTATTTGAATTTCTAATATCGATAATCGAAGTATGATCTTTTCTGTATTCGTATCCACATGCATGATAATATCAACATGTAATTCTTCACATGCAACAACGCCATAACGTACGCTAGCTAGTAAGCGTATCGTATGTTATGTACTACGGATAACATACGCTATGAATGAAGCATAGCGTATGTAAGACAGCCAATTATTGATCAAGGCGGTGGGCACATGGGCCAGCTGGTGGTGGGCTCGGATAAGGTTCCCGCGGCATGAACCTGGACAGCTTGGGTCAACGTGGATTAACGTACGCTAAGTGAAGTATATAGCGTACGCTAAGTATAGCATATGTAAGAGAGAACAGGAACGAGGCAGTAAGCTATCATTGGATGATAACGTATGCTAAGAATATAAGATAGCGTACGCTAATTGGATAACGTACGTAACACGCTGAGGCTAACGTACGTAAGACTCAGGACAGTATATATATGGGACAGCACCCATTCCACTCCACTTCGTTTTATTTCATTTCTCCTTTGTTTCCTTCGAGTCCAGAGAACCCCCCTGCCACTTAAACACCTATATATCATCTCTACTTTATCATTGAGGATTGGAAGCACCTTGAATTGGTACTCAAGCTTCCGGTGTTGGATTTTCGTCAAGTGTTCATCATTGTCTTCTACATTAAGGTATGTTAATACTTTCCAAACTCTAATCCTTGTTCTTAAGGAATGATATGAGCATGCTTCTGAGATCATTGGATTAGTGAGTAACCCTTTAAAGTTGAGCACCATGTTGTTAGAAGTTAAGATGAACTTATTTGAGACCTTACTTGAGTAAGAAGATTATTAACCAAGCATTTTCGAGTTGAACCTACCCTGCTCTTTTCGATTAGTAGGGATCTAGCTAGACATAGTTTCTGAGATTTATTACACATTTTGGATGTTGTTTCTGAGTCACTTGTTTACCAATGTATTGTTAATACCATCACTTAGAATGGGGATATTCAAGGAAGATGAATTCTTAGGACTTTCACCAATAATAATCCATGTGTAGAATAAAGTATTCTCCAAGCACAATTCATGATTCGTAGTGATTTCTGGAGATGATGATATTCATGTTGATGTTTTAGAAATGATCAAGACTTGTGATTATTGTCACCTTCGTTAACCGAACTTCATATGAGCAATTATAATCGAGTTTGGAATATGGCATTGTGATGACATCACTACGCCACAAATGGCCTTTAGCAACATTTATTTCGATGTTACAAGCAAAAGTGTTAGCATAGATGCCTTGAAATTGATCTACGCTAACACTTTTTTTTAGCGTTACAGTTGATAGTAACAGGTGTTGCCATAGTATCTATGGTAACACCAAATTCGCTGTTACCGTTGATCTTTAAAAAAAGCGTTACCAGGAAAGAAAAAAATAGGCACGCTTACACTTAATATTTGGGCGGGTCAAAATCAATCTTCAATTTTTGCCCAAACAAATGAGTGACTATTTTATCCAAATAATTCACTCTGAAACCATAGCCCGCTCAGTTATTATTTTATTTAAAAACTAAAAAAACAAAACACTTAGGGGGCGTTTGGTCTTTGATTCGATGTAATTGGAATGGTCGATTCCATTGACTGAATTCCATTGTGATGTTGGGTTACCTAAGGAATGGAATTGAAATCTCAACATTCCTTCAAATAAGGATTTGATCATTCCTTCTCAAAATGGATGGAATTGAAATCCATTCCATCCCAAAATTTACAAACGACAAATATACCCTTATTAAATATAATGATCTAAGAAGAAAAAAACGGTCTTGTGATTGTTTAAAAAAATAATTTTATTATAATTTATATGTAAAAATATTACATATTAATATGAATATTAAAAATATATTGAGAAATATTAATATTAAAAATATTAAATATTAATATTAATATTAATATTAATATTAATATTAATATTAATATTAATATTAATATTAAAAATAATGTTTTCCAACCTAACACTCAATTTCGGTTCCAAAAAAATTATAAACAGCCTCCTTTCTCTTCTCCACGACGCATACAGCCTCCTCCATCTACAATTAGGGTTCACAACGCAGCTTCCTCCACCTCTTTTCCACGATGCAGCTGGAGCTCCAATCGAAGGTTAGCGTTAGCTCTCCCGCCTAATTGTTGTCTCTCTCGCTTAATTGTTATCTCCTACTGCTCGTATTTTCCGTATGTGTGTGTGTATCTTTGATGTCGGAGCTTCGTTGTTATCTCATTGTTTGTGGGTGTCTGAAAAGAAAGTGAGGGGGACAGTATGAGGTATGGGATTTTTTTTATTTTCCTAAGGGTGGTTTTCACCTGGAGCATCTTGTAGTAGTCCACGCTCATGCTTTTTTCTCCTCTGTGTGTATGTAATTATGTATCACCAGCTCCTCCAATTTCACACCATTTTTCTTCCTTTAAGTTTGTATGGATTTGGGATTTAGTAGGTTAGGTTCCCAATTCAGTTTTACTTGTGAATAAGAATAGCCCTTTCGTTTGAAGGATAAATGTGCCCTTTTGTAATTATGTTAAACCTCAAGGGTAACTTTAGTGTTTTCTCTATTCTTGGTCTTGGATCTCTATTGTGCAGTTGGTCCTCAGTTTGGTGGACACTACAAATCACATTTGTCTCTGTTCTTGGTCTTTGATTCCTATATGAATGTGAATGAGCACTTTTGTTATTCAATTTGAATTCTTAGAGTAAGGGAAGAATGAATAAAGTGATTATTAGATATCCATGGTATTGTAGAGCAACTTGTGCGTACTATTTCTACCATGACCTTTGATAATCATCGACAACTTCTTGAAAATACTGTAGTTTGTGGTGGCACTTCTCCTATGACTGTTAAGTTATTATTTTTGTTAATTCTGGACTTCTGGCGAATCAAGTACAAGTTTGATCAAAACTTCAATTCTAATCTGTTAAAAAAAATTCTTATTTTTTGTGTTTAAAGAATAATTAACATATATTTTATCTATGCATTCATATTTCTACAAAGTGGAATCACAATTTTCTGTTGTATATGTGGTCATGTGATTTTCTAAATTCCAGTGTAATATAGCTGAATATTGAGCCATTATAAGGTTATATTTGATTTTAGCCTATCAAAATTTTACATTTAAGTTGTTTTGTTCATGTTAAGATGAGGGTCATCTCAAAGCAATCTGACCTCTTTCTTTATGAGTATGCTATTGTTTTATTTCTACATTCTAACATGCTAACGTTGCTTCTTGCTGCGGGTTTTGAAGAGAGATTTCAGAAGGAATCTTTGCTATGTTCATCTGCTATTAGACGGACCTACCTTGGTTAAGGTAATTTGTTCTGTTATAGTTAGCTTCTATCTTGTAACTGTTAGAATTTCTCAGTTAAAATAAGCTTATGTTTTTTCACTTAGGAAAAAAGTTCTCACATTTTTTGTAGGAGTTTATGGAGAAATTAAATGAGAGTTTTTCTAAAAAAAGTTGAGATGCAGAAGTTTGCTGTTAACACGCCCCACGCTTCGCCTAAAAAGCTGAGGTAATCCCTAATCCCTCCACCAAACCTATTGTTAAACATTCCTACGCCTAGTTTGGAAAATGCTTGAGGGGTTAAAACTTGTTGGAACTTACAAAGTCAGGGTAATTAATAATAGGCATGTGTTAATTGTGTTGCATACTAATAAAGATTACTCAAGGTTGTGGCCTAAACCTAGCTGGCATGTAAATGGTATTCCTATGCGAATTTTTAAATGGTCTCCTAGATTCAATGTTCAGTCTGAGTCATCTGTGGTCCCTGTGTGGATAAGGTTACCTGCTCTCCCTGTTCATTTGTATGACAAAAGTGCTTTGCTTGCTATAGGTAATGCTATTGGTAAGCCTTTGCAAGTTGATGAGGCAATTGCCTCCCTTTCATGGGCTAAATTTGAAAGTAAAAAACCTGTAAAGTTAAAATTTTCTTTTGTCATCTTTATGTCTTGTAAGATGCTCTTGCTAATTAATTATCCATTTACATCTCATATCTAGCTATTACTTATTCTCTGCAGTGATCTTTCCTACAATTATTTTACTTTGCAAGGCTCTGATGAACCTGCTTGTCAACCAAACATGTCAGGAAATCCATTAAACTTATCTCATTGTATTGCAGTATTTTTATTTTTTATTTTTTTATTTATATATATATATTGACAATACACTATTGCTATATTTTTTCCTATAGCAGGAATCGAAACATAAACTTGTTCAAGGGCTCATCTACAATGAACTCACTGTAAGATGCTCTTTTTATTTCCCTTTTAGTAGAATACTGATATCGCCAATAAATTGAATAGAAAGTAAGTTATACATTATTACATGCTAACTGCTCTTACTCTTGATTTTCAACAGACAACGAATCCTTCCATGTACTAGGGATGCAGTCTGTCCTAAATGTACATATCCTATCCTTTTCGTCCTTTGAGAACATAGAGCATAAGTATTTTTATGAGGTGTGCCGATATCTTTTTCCTTTCATATATGAGTATTGCCTTTTATTCCTCTAAACTCAGCAATTTGATTCATACTCTCTCGAACTTGCATGTGCATGGTCAGGATAAAAATACGGTAATTTTTTTGCATTACTGTATTTATTATATTTTCTTGAATTTGTGATCAAGAATTACGTGTCTGCCTTTAGAAGATAAATGTTCTCTACATATTAATTGCAGTGGGGATGATTTGAATTCTTAGAGTAAGGGAAGAATCAATAAAGTGATTATTAGATATCCACGTATGTTTAGATGGTGTTATCATTACAGTATACCATAACTGAATTTGAATATAGAACATGGGTGTTACAACTACCTTCATAAGCATAGAAGAGATGCGCCACCTCCGTCGCCTTCATGGGTCGTATGCATAGTCGCTGGTACTTTATCAAATCAGTTTTTTCCCTTTCTTTTCATTGTAGTAAAATTTAATGCCTTTTCCTCTGTCTCAGGAAGAAAAAAATTGTCGTTGAAAGCTAGTATACTGTTGTTGGTGGTTGTATACTGAGATTGGACATATTTGACCATTTTACTCTTATTCGTTTGGGCTCTCAAGCTAGTAATTGTCGTTGGTCTTTTTCATGTAGATTGTATCAAAAGATTTGTCTGATCCAGTGCGTTCTCATAAGGATCTTGACAAGGACGCAAAGACCTTTCTTTAGAAAAGTCCATTTCTATGACGAACTTGGGACACAGTTGGTTAGTCAGGGCCATGTATTAGATGTTTTTGCTTCTGCACTCGATCAGGTTTGTGATGGTTTCCTTGAATTTAGTAATGCATTTCCCCAGTTTGTTTTTAGTCTGCCATCAAACTTAATTTGACTTGAGGAAAGTAGTATGGATAGATTTTAGCTTCAATCTATATGTACATTGTAGATTGATTACAGAAATTCTTGTGAAGAAAGAAAAGTGAGTGTATGCTCTTGTTCAGAGATGGTGATAAAAAATAAATGAATATTTCGTCACTTTAACAATAGGTAAACCCTATTGTAGCTTTTATCATACTTATACTCACATGAATGCTTACTGTTGTAAAATATTAAAAAATTATAGCATATAAAAAGCTTATAATAGTATGCAGACTCAGAGATGTTGTAAAATTTTTACACCGGTATACACCTCCGCCGCCTTCACGAGTTTTACACCACCAACAGAAATTAAAAAAATGAAGAAAAAGCATATAATAGAATGCAGCAAAGAATATATTTTAGCATTTTTGTACAAATCCATGGGACTTTCTAGTATCACTTACTTACGACTACCACCAGCTAGAAGTCCCCTGGTTCGAAAATATCACCTTTCAAGGTGACACTTGGTGTTCTGGTTTCTCTGTTGAAAGCTACCTATGAATATCAATTAATGAGATTATAGCTGACAAAAACAAATGGAAAGAAGAGAACGGTCAGTTAAAAGTTTAGTTCCACAAATGTCCAACCATGAAGAGAACTCATACATGTAGAGAGTACACAATGCAATACAAGAATCCTTAAATTATTATGTTCATATTGCTTTGGCTACAAGAATCCTCTTCCGTCGCGTTACTCAGTTGAGGACCATCTTAAAAGTTGAAGAATAAAGAATCAAACCTTCCTGTGACGGCATACATTGCATTCATCATATCACTTGCCTTAATTGGTGTCTCTAATGACCTTTATATATGCTGAAACTCTGCGGCCCATATCACTTTTCCATTATTGTTATTGTTTGTATTTTATGTTTCTGTTAATTATTTGAGGGAAATACTTGATACTTTTATTTACAGGTTGATGTTAAGAAAGCTCTTGAAAATGAAGGTGTTGAGGCTGCTAATAAATTGATTCATGATGGCAAAGAACACCGACCATTTTATCTAATTGGGAGACTTATTCGTAAAAGGAACCAAAATCGAAGTCTTCAGCATCACCATCCGTTCAAGTTGCTGATCAGTACGTGGCGGACCTAACTGCTAAGATCAGGGCTCAACTTCAACAAGAGATGGATGAAAAACTTGACCAAAAAGTTCGAGAAATGATGAAAATGTTGGCCGAGAAGAATCCAGATTTGAACTTAAAGATTGATGACTCTCAGAAATCAGTCGAGGAGTCCTATGGCGGTGACAATGTCACTCCTTGACTGATCTCACCATTTTATATTATGTTAGCTAAGTGACTCAAGTAGTTTTGTTATATTTATGGATTGCGATCGTAACTTGTTCTTAGCTATTGTGGATTCAATATTAGTAGTCATGTATTTTGGATGTTGTTATGGTTGACAGTGTTTTAATGCTATTGACTGTTTAATGGTAATATTTATTTTCTAATATAACATTTTGCTTTTTACCATGAAAAATGTTGGTAAAAACCTGCAAAAATGTAGCCATAGATTATAATTTATAATTTTTTTTGTTGGCAAAATATAAAAATTGTGTTGGCAAAGATTAAAAGTGTGTTGGAAAAAGTTAGAACTGTTCATATATAAGTGTAGCCATAGTGTTAAAGTTGTTGGTAAAGATGTCAAAGTGTTTTACAATTTAATGTTACATTAGACATCATGAGTGTTAGCATAGGTCTACGGCTACACAAATATTTGTGTCACTAAATATATAAAAGTGTGGCCTTAAGTATACAGCAACACAAAATCTAGTGTAGCCACAGACAATAAAAGTGTTGGCATAGGGGTCTATTGCTACACTTTTTTAACATGTTACCAAAAACAAGAAAAGTGTTACCTTACACCCCTATGGTTGCGGCCGTTTTTGTAACACTTTCGAATTTGGTCAAAGTGTAGCCATAGCTTGTTTTTCTGCCTTCAGCAACACTTTTTGGACTTTTGAACACAGTTTTTCAGGTGTTGCTGAAACCCATATATGGTGTAGTGCATATTTATCCTTGAATTCGCAGGCGTCGAACACCGAGGGATCATTCAATTTTGCACGAGAAATGTATTTGTGAGTATAACATATGTTAGGCATCATGCATTACATACGTTATATCATCAGGCGAGATAGTCGTCTGATCAGAGAAGAGAACTGTCAAATACATGCTTAGCATACGTTAGGCTTCAGAGCTTACGTACGCTAATTTATGGACTTAACGTACGTTATGCTGGGTATGTAACGTACGTTATGAAGACATCAGGCTGGATACGTAATGTTGACAACTTTCGACCATAGTTTAGGATGTTAGATGTTCGTACGTTAGTTATATGACATAAGATGAACCCTATATTATTTCTTTTGTTTAAGGTCCGAGTTTTGAAACGTGATTGATCGAAGGGGCGACCTTCGAGTGTATTGCTATCCGTCGAAGTATTATCCTTGTCATCAATTTGAGGCAGGTACTTTAATTATAATTGTGCGTATTAATGTCGGTTATGTTATTGTTGTATTATGCATACTTGATGTGATTAATTTTCCACCATGCGTTGGTCCGACAGGATCATCATGGAAATATATAGCTGTGTGCGCTGGATCGTTGGACAGGTAATTCCATCATGCGTTGGTCCAATGGGATCATCATGTGAATTTATAGTTGTATGCGCTGGATCATTGGAATACCATGAGTATGTTGAGATTGTCATGATGTGTTACGTGTTGTTAATTTTTCTTGTTGGAGAAACTTGTCATGATTATTGTTGAATAAATTGTTATTGTTTAATTATCGTACTTGTACTAGCATCGTTGTGCTAACCCCTTTGGGGGTGAACATTTGTGTTATGTTCAGGATCCAGGAGAGTGGGAAAATAATCACTAGAGCTGCATGCCGGCGAGGGTGCAGAGTGATGTTATGGCCGAATTACTTTGTCGTATGTTTGTGTTATTTCAATAAATTACTCGAGTACGTTGTCTTTTGTTATGATGGGTTTGGGTATGTATTAATATTCACCATTGGATGTTTGTATTTTCAGTATTGATTCAGAATCGTTGTATTTTATTTTTGTGTACATCGTTTGTTGGTGTTGCTATTGTCATTTCGTTTCTTCGGCCTTGTAAATTCTTACATAAAGGATTTATGGCGCTGTAATATTCCTGAATATATCGGGGGTGTTACACATACATACTTTGCTATTTCGTAACATTATTTACATGTTCCGAATTATTGATTTGGTTTTATTGTAGAACAAATGGACTTTTAAACGAAAGAATGTGGCATCAGAAGACCACCGGATTATGCTAACTGGTAGGGAGAACACAATAAAGGATATCCACTGAAATCAACACTTGGAGCGTTCATGAAGCTCCCCGACATCATCTCAAGATCCAGAAAAGCGCTCCATTACATCATGACTTGTTTCTCTATTACGAATTACAATTTTTTTTACTTCGTATCAACATGACTTGTTTCTCTATTACGAATTTACGATTTCGTATCAGTTTGTCATTATTCTATGTTACGAATTTTAGAGTTGGTATAAATATGCCTTGTTTCCCTGTTACGAATTTATGATTTCGTATCACTTTGTCATAATTCCATGTTACGATTTTATGAATTCGTATCAGTTTGTCATGATTCTATGTATCAATTTATCATGATTCTATGTTAGGAATTCAACATTTCAAACCAATTTGCCTTGTAGGTCAAATGCACCTCATCAAATGCATACATGCTATGGTCTTTTTCACAAAATCCACAAAATCGTAAAACAAAAACAAGATCGTAAAAAAATGTTTTGTTATGAAATCCTAAAATCGTAACACAAAAACAAAACCATAAAAAAATCATTTTGGTACGAAATAAACAAACCGTAACACACTAAATTGTACGAGAAGATATAATCGTAATGAAATTAATAAAATCTTCAAGACATTGAGATGCTTGATGTTAATGTCGTTGTCGATAGCCGGTTCGCGGTATCGATGTATCGATTGTTATTGTTGATTGATGTTCCCTTGAGATATGGTTGTGATCGTTGTTATTGATATCGATGTATTTCTATTAATATTGTATTGGCCGATTGAAGGCATTGACGTATTCGATTGTCGTCTCTATCTTCGGTGGCCGATTAAAGGCCCCGAGGCATCTATTATCATTGAATCGGTGTTATCGATTGGTCGTTCTGAGAAAATCGAGGTATTGAATTGGGACTGTCAAGGACATTTCCTATCCGTTGAGTCATTGTTATTGATTGGTCAGTCTGAGAAAATTGAGGTATTGAATTGGGACTGTCGAGGACATTTCCCATCCGTTGAGTCGTTGTTATTGATTGGTCGTTCTGAGACAATCGAGGTATTAAATTGGGACTGTCAAGGACATTTCCCACCCGTTGAGTCATTGCTATCGGTTGATTGTTCTAATACAATCGAGATATTGAATTGGGACTGTCGAGGACATTTCCATCCATTATATCATTGTTATCGATTAGCCGTTCTAAGGTAATAGAGGTATTGAATTGGGACCGCCGAGGACGGTTCCCATCCGTGAGTTGTTATGGTCGTGTTAGCTGACTCAAGGCAGCATACTATCATTCATGTGAATTCGGTAATTTTGTGATCGTTGTCTTATGTGATTAATGGTGTTTGGAGGCTAGTCTCGGGTAGTGCTCATTGTGAGTAAGTTTGGAGCTTGAACCTTCGCGGTTAGTTTCTTAACACCTACAGTTCAGTAGGTCACAGTCATGTTGATGATCTCATTGATGGGATTCGGTAAATAAAATCGAGATATGCAGCGAAAAATATATCGGTCCAACCGGATAAAACTAAACCCCAAAAATGGATCGATCAAGTATCGTATAAATGAATAAAAATAACGGGGATGAAAATGAAAGAATACTTACCCTCATAGTCCTTTGATAAAATAATTTTCGCAGGAAAAACCCGAGCAAGTCTTTTCTCGGTTACCGACACGAACACGAAGCCAATTCGTCGTAGCTTGTTGAATGATCCAACACCGAAAATTCCGAATGTCTCTACTTCACACGCTTCGGATATTGATCGGAAAAATAGTATGTCAATTCGTTCTCAAAGAAAATGGCTAGGAATCGACATAATATTTTTCTTTTCTTCTCTTCTTCCTTTTCTTTCTATCTAAGATGAACAGGAAAATAAATTTTCTCCTTCCCCAAATTAGCTCACGGCCAGCACAATCCTTTTGGGGTGTGTGTGTATTTTCAACTTACACCATAATGATAAGTCATATCATTATATAATGGAGATGAGATCAAAAATGATGAGATATGAAATCTCATCGTTTTATCCTCAATCCATTAAATAATTAAACACACCACACACACCACATGGAAGGAAATGAGGGGGGGGGGGGGCTACATTTTTTGGTGAGAAAACGAGCCGAGCCACTCGGTTCGTGTACCGAACGTTCGTGTGTCTAGTCCGTTAAATACACTTCGTTTTATCCCAAATGTATTTATACTTAATTAATTAATCCAAATTAATTAATTTTATCAAATACAAAATTATAATAATTTTTTTTCAAGAAATAATTATTTATGAACTAAATTAATCACCCGGTAATCAATTTCAATTCACTAGACCGCATGATTTATCAAATAAATCAAATTAGTTATCTAATATCCAATATTAGTGAAGAGATAGTAAATACATATTTATCCATCAAATATCCTTGTGCGCGACTCCGTAGGTCCGTCTTAGTCGGCAATGGGAGGAACCAAGAAGTACGGGTAACACTTAGCCAGTCTAGTGCTTCGTACCGTAACCCAAATAAGAATGAATGATCGAATTATTCAAAAACCATTATGTCATGAATGTCGTATACGTATAAACCTTTCAATCATATGTCCCGGTCAAGTATTAGGGTCACAGTAAAGTCAAACCCTACTATAACTTGACTCTATGCTTTCTGTTAATGCAAACCGAGATCATCGAGCTCTCGTGTATCAAATATAACTAGCTCTAAATGCTTTGGCCAAAGACTTATAATCTCATTTTCCATTAACCGAATAGGACATTTACCTGCTCACTTATAGGAGAAAGAATTCTATCTTGGTATTTACTAGAGACTGCTACTTGCCTACTAAGTTGCATTTCGAGGTTGACCCCACCCACCGGCAATTGGATCGAACTACTCTAATGACTAACTTAATATCACAATCACATCTCCTACTGAAACCTCAAGTCAAAGGTCCACGTATACCGATCACAACCTTTCGATCCAGTCATTGACAAACCCTGAGTGATATCCATGTGACCGAATCAAGGTGAGTCGTGTTCGAGTATACTAATATCATTCGCATACCTATAACGTGTGCTCCCTCTAACCCTTAGTGAAGACCGACACTCTACATGTAAAAGTACATGTTATACAAGTCTTGTCTAAACTTATTCCGCAGTTAAATTTTATCGACTTGCGAATGAATTAAGCATTCGAGCTCCAAAAACTTCTAGTGCCTATCTCCTTATCTCCATACGGAGTACAATGTTTGCTCTCAAATGCAAGGACTATTATTCTATATAACAAATCACAATGCTAGTGATATACAATAATATAGAAATAATTATTGCCTTATTAAATATTCATAATTACAATACAAATGCTCTCACTCTCTCATCCTCTGAGTGGCATTCGAGGGCATATCCCTAACAATCTCCCACTTGCACTCAATATCACAAACCATGGTATCTAATACTCATACTCTCCAGATGTCTCTCTAAGACCTTGAGATAGTGTCTTGGTAAGCGGATCAGCAACGTTATTTGATGTGTCTACTCTCTGCAGTATAACATTTCCTTCCTGAACCATTTCTCTAACAAAATGATATTTTCTCGCAATATGTTTGGTATTGTGGTGAGCCCTCGGCTCCTTAGCCTGTGCAACAGCTCCGTCGTTGTCACAAAATAGCGTCACGGGCTTCTCCACATTAGGAACCACTTGAAGTTCCTCAGTGAACTTCTTAATCCAAAAAGCTTCTTTAGTAGCCTCCGTGGCTGCCTGATATTCGGCTGGACATTTAGAGATAGCAGTCGAACTTTGCTTGGCACTTCTCCAAGAAACTGCCCCATCATTCAGAGTGAAGATATGCCCTGATGTGGACATCTGAGCATCCATGTCCCCCGAAAAATTTGAGTCTATATAACCCATCACTCTAAGTTCTCCACCGCCGTATGTAAGAACCAAGTCTTTAGTCCTCCTTAGGTACTTAAGAATGTTCTTTACAGCTGTTCCTGCCCTGGATTTGACTGAAACCGACTTACTACACTCACATCATAGGTAAAGTCCGGTCTAGTGCAAATCATAGCATACATGAGGCTACCTACTGCCGAAGCATAGGGCACCTTACTCATTTCCTTTCTGTCTTCCTCACTTTGAGTGCACATCTCTAAGGAAAGTTCTGCACCATGTTGCATAGGAAGGAACCGTCTTTTAGATTCTTCCATCCTAAATCGCTTCAGGATCTTTTGTATATAGAGGGCTTGGGAAAGACCTAACATTCTTTATGCTCTATCCCGGTAGAGGCGAATACCCAGAATATAGGTAGCTTCTCCCATGTCTTTCATTGAGAACTCTTTAGGAATCGAAGCTTTCACAGAACTGAGCATTCCTACGTCGTTTACTATAAGTAGAATGTCATCTACATATAGTATTAAGAATGCAATTTTTCTCCTACTAACCTTCTAGTAAATACAGGGCTCCTCTTCGTTTTAGAGAAAATCAAACTCTTTGACTGTATCGTTAAAACAAAGACTCTAACTCCGCGAAACTTGATTCAGTCCATAAATGGCACGCTGAAGTTTGCATACTTCATGAATATTGATTTGAGTTTTGAATCCCTTAGGCTGTTCCATGTAAATCTCCTCCTCGGGGAATCAATTTAGGAATGCTGTTTTCACATCCATTTGTCATATTTCATAATCTAAGTGGGATGCTATGTCAAGCATCATGAGAATAGACTTAATCATAGCTACAGGCGAGAAGGTCTCGAAGTAATCAATTCCTTCTCTTTGGCAATAACCCTTTGCCACAAGCCTGGCCTTATAGGTATCAACCTTGCCATCTCCATCAGTCTTTCTTTTATAGATCCATTTGTTTGCAATAGGCACCATGCCTTTAGGACTATCTACTAAAGTCCAGACCTGATTAGCATGCATTGAGTCTATCTCAGCTTCCATAGCTTCTTGCCATTTGGCGGAGTCAACATCTACCATCGCTTGGTCGTATGTAGAATGATCATTCTCTTGACTACTTTCTGTCTTATCATGGACACCCAGTTCCTCTTGATGCAGATAGCCATACCTCTCAGGTAATTGAGAAATTCTACTAGACTTGCGAGGTTGTGTTTATATTTCAGAAGGTTCGGTTCTAATATCTTGTACCGGTGTCTCATTTGGTGTTTCTTTTATTTCTTCCAAAGAAATATTTCTACATGCGCCTCATTCTTGAATAAACTAATCTTCAAGGAAGTGTGCTTGTATAGCAATGATGATCCTATGATCTTTGTGCATGTAGAATAGATATCCCATGGAATCCCCTGTGTTGTGTCGAGATTTATTCACCTCGACAGGCGATCGACCTTAAGGCCGAGCGACCGAGTCCACAACCAATCAAGCTATGGAGAACTCGCCTAAGCGAAGATACCAGACCACCTTCAGGTACCTAGCGATCGACTCCCAAGGCGATCGCCCTTTGACACCTAACGATCGACTCTGGTGCCCGACTAAGGACGACCGTCCTACACCCCGAGCAGAGACCATCGTCCATTAAAGTCTACGAAGATTGGGTCCCGAAACAGCGCCCATGTGCAGGTCCGAGACAGGCGCCGCATTTCATGGATCATTGACCACCAGCAGCTGTCTCTGACAAGGACGGCTTCACCTACCGACAAACCCGCCGAAAGGTACAAGGTGGGACTGCCCGTGACAGCAACTCAGACGCGTGCAAGCTTCTCATTGGACCACACAGCCGGCTGCCAGCAACTCCTGCAGACTTTAAGGGGACCAGCCCCTGTGCTAAAGACGATCGCCTGCTTATTATAATGCAGCAAAGGCGATCGCCCGACATATCCAAGTTCTATAAATAGAGAACCTCCTTCTACTGGAAAAAGGTTCCGCATTCAGTTCACGAATTCTCCATTCAGTCCACGCATTCTCCATTAAGTTCATAGAAAATACATACAATCATACATACTATCAAGCTCCCAGCTTCCTCTCCCGAATCTACCTCAGGATTTCTCTCTCAGTACCTCTCATCCAGAAGACGGTCGGCAGAGGCAAGAAGTCTCCACAATGCAGATTCAAAGAGACTCACAAGCCCAGGAGCTCAAACATACAGCTAATACACGCCGTGAGAGACTATCGATCTCTCACCGCCATCACAGCTCATCAACGTTGTTACAAGAACTCACAGAGCATCATATCTGGTTCTTCCGGCAATCTACACGCTCACAAGCTAAGATAACTAGAAGTATTTACACTCATTGTAATAGATTCTAACATTAATACTTGTATCCCAGAATATTCGTATTAATAACATCTCGCGAGAGCATTCAAGCCCGGGACTAACAACCCCGGCAAATCTTGTGTTTTTACTTTTCCCACGGAAGTGTTCTCGCACTTTGTTTGCTATCCACTCATCCAGCAATATCTATCTCCGGATAATATTTTGGGTAGCAACAATTGGCGCTAGAAGGAGGGGATCTATACCTTCATTTTTCGTTCCTACCGTCCCGAAGAACACTCACTGTTCTCGGGGCATATACTTAAAGTGACACTCACTGCGCTTCCAAGAAAGCCTTCAGAATCATGACGTCCGCCGGTACATCGAAGAGAGCTACTCTCCGAACCGCCGGACACCATATCCCGGCTCAATCCGAACCCCAGCCGACGACCGGGGGAAGCCGCAGCAACGCGAGACTCTCGATCCCGCACCTGAAAGATGGCCCCAACCTCTCACTCGACCAGTTCCAAACCGAGGAACAGATCGAGGAGGCTATGGCCATCCTAGAGGAGCGACGGAGAGCATGCGCATCGCCCGCAATAACTCCCTCGACCATCCGTCGCATGGGAAAATGGAAATTCAACGGGCTACTAGGCGAGCGATCATCAGAAAGCCTCGATTCGCGAGAAAAGGCTCTCGCACGACCGGATGGATCCGTATTCAGTCGCCTGGGACGCGACCCATCATGGCGACCGGGGCATTATGGCCCCAACCACGAAACGACGGAATCCGAGTCCGTCACCAAGAGTTCGGCCTACCCAATTCTCAGCCGAACACAGATCAACCGTTTGGCTCTCGCTCCGATCGCCAGAGGATCAGTACTTGATCTCCTCGGCTCCCGCTCCGAGCGCCGAGCCACGAGCAGCCAGGCCACGACGATGGCCGCTATGCAACGCCAGCTCGACGAGATGAAAGCACTCTTGGACACTGGGGCAAGCACCAGCAGAAAGATCATCGGGCCGACCGAGCCAATCGCGGTCCACATCGAGCTCGCTGCCGTGCAACCAAGGACCGCTCCTCCCAAAACACCTCTGTATGAAGGGAGATCGGACCCCGAAACCCACCTAAGTAAGTTCCAGATCTACATGACTGGTTGTAGGGCATCATATGCAACCAAGTGCCGGATCTTCCCATTAACATTGGGCGAGATGGCCCATAGGTGGTACGTCTCGCTACCACCACGATCGATCATCTCCTTCGAGAAACTGGCGAATGACTTCATGTCATACTTCGCCACCAAGGTCGCCAGACCAGAAGTCCCCCACCGCGTGATGAAAATCAGGCAGGGGGAAGACGAAACCGACGCAGATTACATCGACCGAGTAGACAAAATCATCCTCACCGGCGAACCCGTCAGTGACGAGCTCGCTCTCTATTTAGTCCTGGGGGGATTCTACGGTCACTCACCCATGTTTAGACATCTGACGAAAGACATTCCCCCAACATATGTGATCTTCCGCGCAAAGGCTGCCGACTTTCTGGCCAGGCAGAAGCTGCTCACCCTCCGCCTAGGCGAGGAAATGCCACCTCCTGTCCGAAAGACGGCGATCGCCAAAACCAAGAAGGTGATCGCCAAGCCACCCGGAGATCTCAAGGCCTTCGAGGACATGGAAGCCCATCTCCTCCATACGTTCAACCGAACTCCGGCCCACATTTTCTACGCCATCAAGGGGCGCGAACCACTAAACAAGCCAAAGGTGATAAGGGACCACAGTCATCTGGACCGCAATCTGTATTGTTCTTACCACAAGGGTCCTGGCCACAGCACCAACCAATGCCGCGACCTCCTCAAATAACTCTGGAGATTGTTCGAGGAGGGCAAGTTGGACAGTTTACTGGCTTAGCCGGAGCCCCACCAATCTCCCGACATGGTCGCCCGAGTCGAAAGCGAACATGCCGGAAAGCTCATACGAGCCGACCCCTCGATCAACCTCGGAGACCGTATCTACATGCTTCAATCAAGAGAAGGGAACTTCGGAAGTCTCTCCCCGATTTCCCACCTCATTGAACACAAGGCTACTACCTGAGCTAACGCTTCAAAAGACTGGAGGACTCGCTCGCCATCTACGGTTCATCATCTAACATGTTGGGCTAAGGCACGAGATCGCCTCCCCCGCACAACGTACACCGACGAAGGTCGGCATTTAACATGACGATCCGAGTGGAAGAGTGTAGCCATGGTCCTGGTGGTCGATGGAACCGACTGCTTAGGCCATGCAAGGTTCCTTTGGGCTGAGATCGCTCGCCCTTCGTTTAAATACGAGGCGGGCGTAGTCGAAGGACCCTCCAAACAAATCAGTGGACATGATCGCCCGCCCTCAAAGGTTCATCATTTAACGTGGTGAACCCGGACAATGCGACGCGTCACTACCCCCGTCTCAACGTATACCGTCGAGGATTGCCATCTAACATGACGATCCGAGGTAGAAAAGAGCTAACTAGCCGCGGATGTGGAGTCGATTCATCCGACGACGCCCCGCGCAAGGACTCCTCCGGACCAAGACCGCACGCCCTTCGTTTAAATACGAGGCGAGGCGCAGCCTAACGGAGGACCCTCACAATAAAATGAGTCATGAGACAGACAATGTCGCTCGCGCACAAGACATGGTCATGGAGTCGGTCCATCGAACTCCGCGACTATGGACGGTTCCTCAAGATGGACGACTGTCCTCGAGGATTCGACAAAATTGAAGACCGCTCACTCAACGAGCTATTTTCATCCCCTTACTTTCACTAAGTGAACAAAAACAAGGGGGAAGAGTGCGGACTACCTATACGACGATCGTCCCTATCCAATCACATACGGAGATCGCCATTTTTCAGATGTTGTGCAGCGATCAAATTTGTTGTAAAAGTTATCTATATGAGTTTATCAATTCACGTAGACCTACACTTGCAACGATCTGTCCTCACACATTTGTACAAAGTCAAACAAAAGTCTCAAAAATAGCAATCATTCAAGTGATAAATCGGAGAATCAAACGTTCATTTCATTGCTTGAAGGATCAGAATACATGGTCGCCCGAAGGCCTAAGTACTACAAAAAGAAAGCTACGAATTACAAGGCAATAAGCTAAAACATTAAAAAAAAGCGGCGCCTCGGGCCCCTGCTGCCTTCGCCTTCGACCTCGGGCAGCCTCCCCATCCTCCGGAGCGTCGGGATGAACAAGGTTGGCCGGAATCGGATACCAGCTCAAGTCCACGCCGATATCCGCGAGATCCAAGATCGGCAAGGAGAAAGCATAATGGAGAGGATGCTCCAACACGTAAGCCTTGAAGTTCTCAGCAAGAGGGCCGACCTCCAACCCTCCCTTCTTAGCAACTCGGATCGAGTCGGCGAACACCATATAATAGGCAAACTCGCTGACAAACTCCATGTTTTGAAAGGGATCAGCCTTGGTCGCCTCTACCTCCCCTTTCAGCTCCGCCATCGCCTGCTGCGCGCCTTGGAGCTCGGTCTCCCTTGCAGCCGTCTTTTCCCTCGACTCCGCCAGCTCGCTAGTCAGCCGAGCAATCGTCACCTTCAGTCGATCAGCCTCCTTCTCAGCGGCCGTCTGCGAGCGTATGGCTTCTTTCATCCGGTCTCGGAATCGGTCAACCGTCACCCGAGCCATCTCGGCCTCCTGTCTCGCCTGCTCAAGTTCTTGGCTCGCCCGCTTCGCTGCATCCAAGGAGTCCTTATCCATTGCCACAATATTGTCGGTGAACTCGGAGTTCTCTTTCCGAGCCTCCTAGAGATCCGCCTGCAGGCGAATAGTGAAGTACGCCCCTCATACTCCTGCACAGCCTGGGCAGCCATGGTCGCCGCTGAAGAGAAAGGGCGAAAGCAGCTTGCATTGTACTCCCAGATCGCTGACGAGCGATCACATCCAGATTGGTCGTCCAGGCCTTCGGTAAAGCGGAAACGGCCCGGTTGACGTACAACGGGATATCACAGGATTGGCGAGGAGATCGGCTCGCTAAGAAATCCCACACCATCGGTGGACAAGACGGATCAGTGCTACGGATCCTGCATCAAAACAATAGAGTTAGCACATCTCCCACGCAAATGACAAGTTTCAACCCAGCAAGCAAAGTCTACCTCTCGGCTCTCTCAGGATCGCGACCGAAGTATGGCTTCCCGCCAGGGGTCTCGGCTTCGGCGATCGCCATCTCCCGCAGGAAAGTCACAGAAGGCGTAGGCTCATTCTCCGGAGGAACAATGGTGATCGGAGGCGCGGCGATCGGCACCTCGCCGGCAGGGGCAGAAACTGGAGTTTCTCCCGACCTCTGCCGTTTGCGATTCGTCCGAAGCCCCTCCTCCCGGACTTCCTTCTCAGCCACGATCGGCTCTATGCGAGGCTCCACCTCCGGGATGATAGGTAGCGCCACAGGAGGAGCCCGAGATGACTTCTTATGGCGGAGGCGACCCAAAACCCCAGGGTTCGACATAGCTATCTCCAGTGGGGGCTCCAAAAAGCGAGGATCACGAACCTCCACAAATGAGAACAATCAAACAAACGGTTAGACCTTTTCCTCCAACAGGACGATCGCCCAACAAATAGAGATCGCAGCAATTCGTACCTGAGACCGAAAGATGTCTCAAGAAATGGAATAGCCGAGCTGACAACCAACGACTCTCCTTGTTGATCCGGCTAGAGTCCAAGTCGTCTTCCGGCGAACTTCTATCCGCTCTCAGATGACCAGAAAATCAAAAGGTAGCTCCTCAATCGCCGGAATGTGGAAACCTGCAAAAACAAAGTCAAATTAGATCAGTTCAGAACATATCCGAACAGAGGGAGAGTCTGGACCCTTATCGGGATTCCTCTCCCGAAAGCCAGTGGGGATCTCCAGCTCGCCCGTAGGATTGTCGCTCGCAGAAGCCCTCCACGCACCGGCGACCCAGAACCACTTCGCCGGGTTGCCCCGCACCTTGTTGGGGACTCCCAGGATCACCCGACCGGATCGGCCTTGTATATGATGGCCTCCGACCGACCCTTTCTGAGCCGTCAGCTTGAACAGGTGGTTCATCTCCAACGGCGAAGGGAGGCGGTACAGTCGGTGACCGCCGAACAAGGTGAGAGTGCAGATTACCTGGAGCCAAGCATTTGGAGTCAGCTGGAGAGGCGCCACGTTCCAAGAAGCCAGCAGATGGGAGACGGCAAAAGATAGAGGGAAGCGCAACCCGGCCTCCATAATCGCCTCGTTCACGGCGACCATGCCCATCGGGGGTTGGTCGGCTCGCTCATTCTCCGCCGGCGCAAATAGATCCACATCCGAAGGAATGTGGAACCTCATCCTCCAGACGACCAGGTCTTTCCTAGTCGCCGAACTCCTGATTTGGCCAAGAGGCCACAGAGATCGCTGCGCAGCCCGAAACTGCGACCGTTTAGCAAACTGGTAAGGGTGAGCGATCGAATACTCCCGGAAATCGAATCTTGGAGACGGACCGGCCAGCCTCTCCATAATCTCAGCAAAGGCCACATAAGCCTGGCCAAAGGCATTATGCCGCTCCCAATAGGCCCTCACCGCCAGATCTCTCTCCGTCTGCGAGCGTCTGTGTTCAACGGCCGCCTCCTTAGCCACGTCGGCCTCATTGAACAACGCCCCAACTTCCGCAGGGTCGATACCGGCTCGAATAGCCTCAGCGGCCGTCTCCAGATGGAACTGAGCGGAGGATCCTCCCCGGACATTAGAAGGTCCAGCGGAGGAGGAAGTGCCCACTCCGTGTGAGGAAGATGTTCCAGCCATTTTTGAAGAAAAGAGGAGAAAATGAGTGTTCGGCTTACCCAAGATTGAAGCGATCGACGATCGGCAGCAAAGTCTCCGGGAAAATCTTCAGCAAAAGTCTTCTTCTCCGATAGAATGCATAAGGGTCTTTTCGCTGCAAACACTGCGCCTTTTTATAGGAGGTGGCAGGGGCTCGTGTGCAATTAAGGAGAGTCCCAGGGGTTGAAGTGCAACCATCGCATTTATTGACCCCCTTGAAACCCGCGTACGCGTCGTTTCAAGGACGCGTCACACGAGGAGTCATAAATGACCGTTGGCCTCCCCCAACAGGAGCTCGACACGTGCGTCAAAGACTTTTCCGCATCCGCTGCCATTTCCCGCTCTTTTCAGTGACCTACCAGGTCGCCCGAATTCAGAATCAATCAGCTCAAAGACGATCGCCAGTTCAGTAAAATACAGAGTCACTCGTCATAACTCAGGCGATCGCCAGCAGAACCACCTCACCCCACGTTTCCAACATAGGAGCGAGATGGGGGGCAATTCTTGTGTCAAGATTTATTCACCTCGACAGGCGATCGATCAAGGCCGAGCGACCGAGTCCACAACCAATCAAGCTATGGCGAACTCGCCTAAGCAAAGATACCAGACCACCTTCAGGTACCTAGCGATCGACTCCCAAGGCGATCGCCCTTTGGCACCTAGCGATCCACTCTGGTGCCTGACTAAGGACGACCGTCCTACACCCCGAGCAGAGACCATCGTACATCAAAGTCTATCAAGATTGGGTCCCGAAACAGCGCCCATGTGCAGGTCCGAGACAGGCGCCGCGTTTCATGGATCATTGAACACCAGCAGCTGTCTCTGACAAGGACGGCTTCACCTACCGACAAACCCGCCAAAAGGTACAAGGTGGGACCGCCTGTGACAGCAACTCAGACGCGTGCAGGCTTCTCATTGGACCGCACAGCCGGCTGCCAGCAACTCCTGCATACTTTAAGGGGACCAGCCCATGTGCTAAAGACGATCGCCCACTTATTATAATGCAGCAAAGGCGATCGCCCGACATATCCAAGTTCTATAAATAGAGAACCTCCTTCTACTGGAAAAAGGTTCCGCGTTCAGTTCACGAATTCTCATTCAGTCCACGCATTCTCCATTAAGTTCAGAGAAAATACATACACTCATACATACTATCAAGCTCCCAGCTTCCTCTCCCGAATCTACCTCTGGATTTCTCTCTCAGTACCTCTCATCCAGAAGACGGTTGGCAGAGGCAAGAAGTCTCCACAGTGCATATTCAAAGAGACTCACAAGCCCAGGAGCTCAAACATACAGCTAATACACGCCGTGAGAGACTTTCGATCTCTCACCGCCGTCACAGCTTATCAACGTTGTTACAAGAACTCACAGAGCATCATATCTGGTTCTTCCGGCAATCTACACGCTCACAAGCTAAGATAACAAGAAGTCTTTACACTCATTGTAATAGATTCTAACATTAATACTTGTATCCCAGAATATTCGTATTAATAACATCTCGCGAGAGCATTCAAGCCCGGAACTAACAACCCCGACAAATCTTGTGTTTTTATTTTTCCCACGGAAGTGTTCTCGCACTTTGTTTGCTAGCCACTCATCCAGCAATATATATCTCCAGATAATATTTTGGGTAGCAATACCCTGGATATCCTATGAAATGACCTTTCACAGACCTAGCTTCCAATTTCTCTACTTTACTCTTCTTGACATAAGCAGGGTATCCCCAAATCCTAATATGATTAAGACTTGGTTGCCTACCTCTCCAAATCTCATGTGGAGTCTTAGGAACGGATTTGGAAGGACATCTATTCAAGATATGCGTGGAAGTAAGGAGTGTGCATAACCCCATAGATAAATTGGTAGATCAGTATAGTTAAGCATGGAGCGAACCATGTCCAACAAGGTTCGGTTCCTTCTTTCTGATACACCATTTAATTGTGGAGTAGCTGGAGGTGTGAATTGTGACATTATTCCTAGTTCTTTTAAGAACTGGTCAAACTTGGTACTCATGTACTCACCACCTCGGTCTGATCGAAGAGTCTTAACACAGTTACCTGTTTGATTTTCAACTAGGGTTTTAAATTCCTCGAATTTATCAAAAGCTTCAGACTTATGTTTCATTAAGTACACGAAACCATACCTAGTATGGTCATCAGTGAATGTAATGAAATATTGAAAGCCATCTCGTGCCACTTCAAAAGGGCCACAAACATCGGTATGGATCAATCCAAGTTTTTCAGCAGCTCTTTCAAAAGTCCCTGCGAAGGGTAACTTAGTCATTTTGTCTTGAAGGCAAGATTCAAAAGTTGAATGGGTATCTGATCCCAATGGACCCGTAAGCCCATCTTTCTCCATTTTATGAACCTTGGTCTGACCAATATGACCAAGTCTAAGATTGTACTTAAGTGCTTGGTTTGTTTCATCCCTACCACGCTTCCTAGTTATAGTGTTCATAGTTGTTTTATTCTTTATATTCAAATGGTATAAACCATTTAATAATGTAGCAGTACCAACCAATTTATTTCTGAAATTAATACAACAGAACCCATCTCCAATAAAGAAGTGAAATCCCTTTCGGTCCATGAACGGAATTGATACAATATTCTTGTGCCCCTTGGGCAAAACAAGAACATCATCTAAAGTAAAATAAAACCAAATTCTAAATCCAACACAAGGGATCCAATATCAAAAGCCTCGACATTATGCCCACTTCCGACGGTGACCATCACCTCCCCTAAATCCAGCTTCCTACTTCGTTCCAGATCTTGATTCATTGTACAAATGTGAGAACTCGCACCGGAATCAAGTATCCAAGAAGTAGAATATACAGTTACAGAATAATTTGTTTCTAGAACCAGTAGTTTCGTACCTGAAGGCGCATTACGGTCAAGCTTTGGACAATACCTTTTCCAATGTCCTAGCTCACCGTAGTTGAGGCATACATCTGTTTTCTTCGCCCCTTGCTCTTTTGAACCATCGGGGCCTTGCCCTTTCCTTTATCGATCTTGGATATTGGACCTAACTACTTTTTGTTCTTTTTCTTCTTATTCTTGGACTTCCAAGTCCCAGAAGAAATCATAAGTGTAGCTTCCTTTCCCTTTCTCTTCATCTGAGACTGGGCAGTCGTCAGTTTGTTCATTAGCCCAGCTAAGTTACATGCAATCTCATTGCAGTTGAAGTTCATGACAAATCAGGAAGTGACTGGAGGATAAGGTCACTTTGTAGAGATGCATGCATATGAAAATCAAGAGATTCTAATATCTCAATCATCGAGATCATCTTGAGGACATGGTCCCCAACCCTCTCTCCTTCCTTCATACTGGAACCGAATAATTGCTTCAATATTTCATATCTAGCAGTTCGGCTATGTTCTCCATGGAGTTCAACCAGGTGCGCTAAGATGGCTCTCAAAGACGTCATCTTTTCATGGGCACGTTGAAGCTCATTAGTCATTGAGCCTAACATGTACCCGCGCACTCTTACGTCGTCTTTTACCCATTTATCATGGGCATCGACATCTTCCTGATTAGCTCGGGTTCTTGCAGGAGCCGCTGGATATCCGCCTCCAAGACGTATCCCAGCACTTCCATAGTTAGGACAATCCTCAAGTTCCGAAGCCAGTCCACATAGTTCGGACCAGTCAGGACGTTCTTTTCAAGTAGTATAGTGAGTGGGTTCATTGTCATATTGAGAGTTTTGTTAACTGCAGAGAATAATTTAAGATTCGTTAGTGATCGATTAATTATGACCCGAGTAAAGAATTTAAGTACTTCTTTATTTATAACTCGGCTCCCACTAGTTTATCGGCATTTGCACACTGCCATGTGAAATTTGGAAGTCATGGTTGACTTCATAGTGGTGATCGAGTTCTGTACAAAGTTTAATAGAGGGCAACCCATACGGTTTCTATTCTATCATTCTTTATAAAATGGTGTCTAACACCAACCCAGGATGATTCGATCTTCTTTTACCCCTAGTTCACTTACCCTAAACCCATTCGGTTTATATGGCTTGCTGAATTATCTAAGTTTAAACCATCAACTCCTATTAGTATGACAATTGAATCTTACTCGGCAACCCATACAGTTTATAAGGGTTTGATTTGTCACAACCAAAGGCATCTAATGCACTCTAGGAATTTATCAACCTTCCCCAAAAATATTACCCCGACATACTCGGAAGAATAATATTCCAATTTAGATTTTAATTTTCCATGAGTTTGACGGAGGGTAGGAAACCTCGTAACCTTTATAACTTGGTGTTTATAAGTGTAAGTATTAATGCGATTATATGTTACACTTTGCACATTAATCCGTTTATAAGCGCGATTTGTCGGTTTATTTGTTTGTCATACAATATGAAAACATACACAACCTAAAACTAACAACATGCAGTTCATGGACCGTTCCTAGAACATAGACATCGTAATCTAATCACATGTCTTCGGTCTTGAATCTTCGTCTTCTCGAATGGATTTTCCTCCGGTCTTCGTCATACATATAAATTTTACATTTGAAAAATTGCATCCTATACAAATTTTCTAGTAAAATAAATAGGCTCAAAACGCCCTTTACAACCCAATCGAACAAGACAAACGATTCAAAACTAGGTCCATGAACTACACCCCATTCAAAATTAATGCAACAATTACATTAAAATAAATGGCAATAATGATTAATCTAAAAATTGATCTAATCAACAAAAATTAATCCAACTATTAGAATTAATCCAAGTAATTCAAGTAACCGTTAATTTTAATTTGTTCCGGACAAAATAAATATTTCATTAAATTAATTCCCTTAAAAACAAATTACCATAATTATATTTTAGTCAAATTAAATCCAATTTAATTTGCGGGAAACTAATTTACCGAACGAAATATAAAAATGGAGTCGGAAAACACAAGGCTCGGCCAAGCTCGCGGCTCAGTGGGGATGCCTGCCATCGAGCGGCGACCTAGTCTTTGGCGGCGCTGTCCCTCTCGGTGGCTTGTCTGCTGCAGCGACCAGCTGACCAGTGCCGGCCAATTTTCCGATTCATCTTTTCGTCCCGAATCCAAAAATAATATTTTTCTAATTTTTATATTACACATTTAAATCAGTTTTTCAAAAGAAAAATAGATTCAAATTGTAACATAAAATCATGAAAAATAATTTTTTAGATGAACATTTAAACATTAACAATTAAATCAATTATGATTCCAAATCATAAAAAAATAACCAAGCATTCCAAATGCTAATACCGAAATACGATCGCAAAAACCTAGATCTGATACCATTGATGGGATTCGGTGAATAAAATCGAGATACGCAGCGGAAAATAAATAGGTCTAACCGGATAAAACCAAACCCCAAAAATGGATCGATCAAGCATCATATAAACGAATAAAAATAACGAGGATGAGAATCCAAGAATACTTACTCTCGTAGTGTAACACCCCTGATGTATTCAGGAATATTACAGCACCGTAAATCCTTTATGTAAGAATTTACAAGGCTGAGGAAATAAAAAGACAATAACAATACCAACAAACAACGGCAGCGGAAATAAAATACAACACGAGTCTGAAAACAGTACTGAAAGACTAACGTCAAACAGCGAATATTAATACATGACCAAATCCAACATCACAATCAACAACATACTCGAGTACTTTATTGAAAACAACACAAACATACGACAAAGTAATCCGGCCATAACATCACTCTGTACCCTCGTCGTCATGCAGCTCTAGTGGTTGTTTTCCCGCTCTCCTGGATCCTGAACATAACACAAATGTTCACCCCCGAAGGGGTTAGCACAACGATGCTAGTACAAGTACGATAATTATACAACAATGATTTATTCAACAATCCCTGAATAACAACGGTAATAATATCAACAATAATCACGACAAGTCTCTCCAACGAGAAATAGTAACAATGTACAACATATCATATCAATCTCAACATACTCGTGGTATTCTAACAATCCAGCGCACACAGCTATAGATTACCATGATGATCCAATCGGACCAACGCATGGTGGAAATACCTGTCCAACGATCCAGCGCACATAGCTATAGATTCCCATGATGATCCCGTTGGACTAACGCATGGTGGACAAACAATCGCAACACATATACACAATACAACAATCAACATAATCGACATCAATACGAATAAATGTAATTAAGTTACTTGCCTTACAAAGGTGGTAAGAGATAAATATTCCAACGACTCCAACAAACTCGAAGGCCACTCCTTCGACTAATCGTTCGCAAACCTCGAACCTTAAACAAATAGGAAAAATAACAACAACTCAACTTAAGTAATAATTTAAACGTACGAACATCTAACATCCTAAAGTATGGCCGAAAGTTGCCGACACTACGGATCCTGTCCGATTCTCTTCATAACGGACATTATATACTAAACGTAACGTACGTTAAGTCTGTGCCTTAGCGTATGTAAGATCCTATGCCTAACGTACGCTAATCTTGTATTTGACAAAGTTTTCTGATCAAACGACTTGGCTCACCTGATGCCTTAACGTACGTAAGCTCCTATGCCTAACGTACGCTAAGCTTGTATTTGAAAAGTTCTCTGATTAGACGACTTATCTCATCTGATACCATAATGTACGTAAAGCATGATACTTAACGTACGTTATGCTTATGAACACATTGAGGTATAAATGCTGGTGTCTACGATTTCAAAGATATTCATCAAATCGATATAATTCTATACTTCAATCTTCATTTCATGGTTCAGTCATTCATACAACTCGTATCAAAGGTATGATCAAACAAATACTAATACATTTTCGAAGAAAGATGAAACAAATGTGTTCTAGGTTCAATTCGATTATCCTTAACATAATCAATCCATTCTAACTAAGAATATATCGAAGTTTATCCAATCAAACACCTCTTACGAAATTCCGAAACATTCCTGGTGAAACTCCTAGAATTCATCTTCTTGAACACTTTGATTCTAGGTGATGATATTAACATGGCATTGTATACAACTCGACCATAACGTACCACAATCTCAGAAACTACGTCCTAGGGTTCAACATGCCAAGGTTCATTTCACAATTCTCTTAACAACGAAGAACACTCCAAGGATAATCAAACCAATCTCCTTAAGACATGATATTTGATTATTACAACATCTTTGAAACTTAATAATCTCAGTACATACTCAAGAAACCGAATTCAAGGTTGAGTTTAGTATCAACATACCTTAATATGAAGAAAACGTCAAAATAATTGGTAGAATCCAACACCGGAAGTTTGAGCACCAATCCAAGATGTCTTACTTCTTCAACAACCAAGTAGAGAGGCCAATATACTAGTTTTGTAAGGTTGGAAGCTCTGGGGAGAGATAAGGTTCGGATAAAACGAGTGAAAGAATGAAATGGGGTAATGTCTTATTTATAAAACTCAGATTGTTACGTATGTTAGCCTCACGAAATTACGTACGTTTTGCCCTTAACGTGCGTTATCTGAAATATTTAGCGCTATCGTCCGACAATAGCTATTGTCTCATTTCTGACCTCCTTAACATACATCAACCATTACCTGTTATGTATGTAATGAGCTATGAGTAGCGTACACTATCTCAGTCCTTCAACGTACGTTAATCCCCATTGACTTGCTTTTTCAAAAAGTTGTCGGGGCCATGCGGGGAATCTTATCCTTGTCCCCATCCCAAGGTGGCCCATGTGCCGACCAACCCTATCTTCCTGACTGTACGTTACGTACGCTATGCTTCGTTCATAGCGTATGCTATCCTCAGTCCATAACATACGTTAATCTCATCAGCTAGCGTACGTTATGACGTAGCTGCACGCATGAATTTGCAACTTCTTCCTAATATGATCATGACTATTTGGAATACGAATATGGGAGCAATCACACTTCGATTATAGATACCACAAAGTCTAATAATATAAGGTTCAATTACAGATAAAAATACTCAACAATTATCCGGATATTACATACTCTCCCTCTAAAAAGGAGTTTCGTCCCGAAACTTAAGACGAAAATAATTCTGGGTATCTAGACTTCATACTGTTCTCTGTCTCCCAAGTGGCTTCTTCAACTCCGTGTCGAGACCATTGAACTTTAACAAAAGTGATTGGTTTATTCCTCAATTATTTGACTCGACTCTCGAGTATCTTGATTGGTTTCTCTTCTAACATGGCATCTTAGCGACTTTGATCTCGCTGAAATCAAAAACATGACTGGGATCTGTGATGTATTTCCGTAACAGAGACACGTGAAACACATTATGAACATGACTCTGCGACGGCGGTAAGGCCAACCTGTACGCCAACTCCCCAACTCTCTCAAGAGTCTCAAATAGTCTGATATATCTCGGACTCAGCTTTCCTTTCCTCCCGAAACAAAAAATTCCCTGAGTAGGAGAAACCTTTAAAAGCACATGGTCCCCAATATCAAATTCCAACCGGCGACGGCGCACGTCTGCATAAGATTTATGCCGACTCTGGGTAGTCAACAGCCTTTCACAAATCAAGGCTACCTTCTCTTGAGTCTGTACTATCAACTCCGGTTCCGTCTGGATCAAGTCTGATGAATCATCCCAACACAGGGGTGATCTACATCTCCTCCCGTATAATGCTTCAAAAAGTGCTATCTTAATGGAAGCATGCCAACTATTGTTGTAAGTGAATTCAATCAACGGTAGATGAACTTCCCACTCAGTCGACCAATCTAGGGCACAAGCTCTCAGCATGTCTTCCACTGTTTGAATAGTCCTCTCGGACTGTCCATCAGTCTGAGGATGATAAGCTGTGCACCACTTTCCAAAAATGTGACAAGAAGCGACCGTCTCGGTCAGAAATGATGGTTTTAGGCGTACCATGCAATCGGACTATCTCTGCAATAAACACTCGTGCCAACCTCTCTGGTCCCCAAGTATCCTTGATGCCCAGAAAATGAGCCGACTTGGTTAGGCAGTCAACTATCACCCAAATCATGTTCATCCCTGTTCTGGTCCTCGGCATATTAGTGATAAAGTCCATCGATATGTCTTCCCACTTCCATTCAGGAATTAGAAATGGCTTCAACATTCTGGTGGGTCGTTGATGTTCGATCTTAACCTGCTGACAGGTTAAACACTTTGAGACATATTCTACCACATCTTTCTTCATATTGCACCACCAAAAATTCTGCTTCAAATCCTTATACATCTTACTGGTGCCCGGTTGAGTAGAATAGGGCGTACTGTGAGCTTCCTTCATGATTGTCTGCTTCAAAACATCAACATCGGGAACACAAAGTCGACTCTGGAATCTCAAAACTCCATCATCATGAATCACAAATCCTGGGGCCTTACCCTTGATCACTTCATCATGTAACCGAATCATCAGAGGGTCATCTAATTGCTTAGATTTGATTTCTTTGGTTAACAAAGAAGTTAATTCCATCACACACAGTTGCCCTTGGGAATCCTTGCAACCACACTACCGTTCCCTCACGAATCAACTCTCGTTGAATGCTGGACTGGGAGGTGAGAGTCTCCAGTATCCGAATAGAAATGGGTTTGAGGCTTAGTGCATCGGCCACTACGTTGCCTGGGTGATAAAAAATCTCCTAATCATAGTCTTTAATCAATTCTAGCCATCTCTTCTGCCGCATGTTTAACTCTTTCTGACTAAAGATGTATTTGAGACTCTTATGATCTGTGAAGATCTGACAGTGAGTCTCGTACTAATAATGTCTCCATGTCTTCAAGGCGAAAACAACAGCTGCCAGCTCCAAACCATGAGTTGGATAATTTACTTCATATGGTTTCAACTACCATGAAGCGCAGGCGATCACCTTCTCATTCTGCATCAGTACACAGCCGAGACCTTGATTGGAAGTGTCACTGTAAACTATGAACCCTTCAGTTCCTTGTGGTAGTGCTAAAATTGGTGCCATCGTCAATCTCTTTTTCAATTCATCAAAACTGATCTGACACATATCGCTCCATTCAAACTTTTGGGTTTTCTGCAGAAATCGAGTAAGGGGGCGGGTAATTTTTAAAAACCCTTCCACCAACCGACGATAATACTCATCAAGTCCTAGAAAATTCTGACTTCCTTCAGGTTCTTAGGATACTTCCAATCCAAAATTGCCTCGACTTTCTGGGGATCTACTCGGACTCCTTCCGCTGATACCACATGACCGAGAAACATTACTTCCTTTAGCTAGAATTCACACTTAGAAAGTTTGGCGTATAATTGCTCGCTTCTCAAGAGGTCCAAAACGATCCGTAAATGCTACGCATGCTCTTCCGGGCTCTTGGAATAAATCAGAATATCGTCAATAAACACAACTACAAATTTGTCCAAATACTCTATAAAGACTCGATTCATTAGTTGCATAAACACAGCAGGTGCATTAGTGAGACCAAACAGCATCACCACAAACTCATAATGTCTGTAACAAGTTCTGAATGCTGACTTCGAAACATCGGCTTCTGTTGTGAAGAATAATCCGGTATCGAGTTTTGATAAAGTGCCCACTTACAACAAGCTGCTGTCCCTAAGTCAATCATACAACAAGATGTGTGTTTTGATAAAGTGCCAACATACACCAAGTCTTCACGTTGCCAACATACAGCAAAAGTATAAAGTGCCATCATACAGCAGAAGCTCATCAGTCGATATGCCACCAAGTATGGAAGATGTCCTGAAATATTCATACAGCATCATTCCATACAACAACCCTAAGATAGCCTACAGCGTGGAACCTACAGCTACAACATTGTAAACGCAACATGTTGGATACAATATACAAGCTGTAAGTGTTGAGATCTTGAACACTTATCCATTAGGACTGAAGACCGTTGGAACGGAATCTGCTTTATATGTTAAAGTCAAACCTCCGTTTGAAAAAAGTATTGAAATACTGACTGGATGAAGTATTTAAATACTAAGACGACAAAGATCTTCAGACAAGGAGCAAAATTCGGATCTTGTTCTGTACAAGTCAATCATCTCGTTGGAACAGACTTTTTGCTCAACGGATTTATTCCCAACGGATATATCAAAAAGGCTATATATACCCCGAAGTTTGAAGATCAGAGACAGATGATCATACACGAATATATCAGAGAATATACACGAACTTATACAAATATTCAAGATCTGATAAGTGAGCAAACTGAGATATACTGAGATACAATCGTGAACATCTCAAGAACAGTATATCAAGAGCAAACATATTTCTTGAAGCATACTGCCAATCCTAGAGAAGAAATACACAAGTGCTCATCCTTGAACAACACATCATCAGCTCAAAGCTCAAGAAAGTCAAGCTGTTTTTCAACCATAGTTCTTACATAGAAGAAAACCACCAGACCTGTGTGGACTGAGAAAGCCTTGTTTTTCCTAAACTGTGTGTGACGGATCTGCATTGAATAGACGAAGCTTCGAAACTGTGTGAAGAAGCTAGTCAAGTGAAAGCTTTGACCAATCTGTGTGAACGGTTGAAATTAACGGTCTTTGTATCAATATGTGTGAACAATACAAGGATAGGTTTGATTATAGACACATAGTTGTGTACGTAGTGTTTATAATAAACATTATCACTCCTGTGTGGAGGACCAGTGGACGCAAAGGGGTTTACCTCGAACCACTTTAAACATCATGTCATTTACCTTCTGCAACTAACTGTTTTCATTATTGTGATTATTTTACAAGTATACACTGCATACCCTGTACGCACCAAGAAAATAGGAGAAAACCTAGTTGCTGTATTTACAGCAACTTACTGTTTCAAGACTTCCGCTACGCACTCCTATTTGAAAATCGTACAGCTTGTTGCTTAAACACTTTCCAAGTTGTATTATGTATATTTAGTGGCCAACAAGTGGTATCGGAGGGGTTGATTCTAAAAAGAATCAGTCGTATTTTTTACCGAATCGGATCCCAAAATCACTTATTTTTGAAAACCTCTTTATCTTTTCTAATCTTAGAAATGGATACCTCACTGATTAATAAGGTACCAATGTTTTCTATTAACGAGTTTGATGACTGGAGTATCATGATGGAGGCTCATCTTGCCGCCATGCATGAAGAGATGATTTATGTCATCCAAGAAGGCCCCATAAAAATCATGAAGGTGAATACGGCTGCAAGGATTGAAGGCCAAGCTCATGCCGAGATGCTCGAGAAAGAGTGCGAACATTGGACCACAGATGATCGAAAACGCGCCAACCTCGACAATGTTGCTAAGAACGCGCTATTTATCACTCTTGACAAAGGCATATTCTCGAAGGTAAAGAGCTGTAACAAAGCTGAAGAAATCTGGGAAAAAATCAAGATGATTTGCGAGGAACTAAGCTCTCAAAAGAAAATAAAATTTCAAAACTAACTCAGCAATTCGAATCTTTTGAAATGAAACCAACTGAAACTCTTGAGGAACTTGACCTCAGATTCACTGGCATTATCGGTGAACTTAAACGTTGGGCAAAATTTATACCCAAAAGGATAAGAACTTAAAAATTATCAGATCCCTCCCTGCCCTATGGGACATTAAAACAACAGCTATGCGTGTGTCATGCAATCTTAATGACATATCTACTTTTGACCTCTTCTCTGACCTCAAAGCATTTGAGTATGATATTGACAAGAGAGAGAAAGCTGAAGAATCACCTGCGAGGACTACATCGCTTGCCGCTGTATCCAACAGAATACATAGCATGCCCAACACATCAAAGTCTGCCCACAAGAATGCTGACAGTGACGACGATATCCTGTCACAAGATGAAATGGCGCTCCTCATGCATAAATTGAAGAAATTTATCAAGCAGTCTGGAAAGACTCCCTACAGGCCCAAGCCTGTTCACAAGGTAAGTACCGAATCTTCCTATGGTGATGCTAACCTGTGTTACAATTGCAGGAAACCAGGACATTATGCAAATAAATGTCCTCACCCTAAAGTTCAAAGGTTGCCGGAAGCCGAGCAACAAGAAAAAGACGAAAGAAGATGTGCTTGGAAAAACAAGCTCAAGGCCCTGATTGGCGAATCAGAAGCCTTCCCCACACAACAAAGTCCGAAGAATGTCTTCAGGCAGTCACTGACAGTGACTCGTCAGATGATAAATTCGAAGATAAAGCCTATATGTGCTTTATGGCCAAAGACATACCGGAAGATGAAGATAGCGATGATGAGGTAAGCTCAACCTCAATTACTCCTGCAAATGCATTTCATACCTTTGAAAACATGTTGAATGAATTTTAAAACATTCAAAAGGCCCATGAGACATTGAAAAATGAAAACATACATCTCCAAATTTCTAACCTAGGGTTGAGGGAAGAAAACGGCTTGCTGAAAGTAAATTACGAAAATATGTCTGTTGATTGTGAAAACAGCAAAGTCGATCACCAAAAACTCATGGAGAGCAATCATCAACTTGATCACGAACTAAATGAGGCTAAGTCTCACAGTGAAAGCAAGACAAATGATTTTGTTCTGCTCCAAGACAAAATAAAAACTCTTGAAAAACGAGAAGGAGAACTTGAGACCATCTTGAAATCTTTTGAGAAATCATCTAAAAGGATGGAAGAAATTCTAAGAACTAGGCAACATGCTCATGATAAAAGTGGCTTAGGATACAGCTCATTTTCCAATTAAGGGAAAACTAGTACTGTGTTCGTCAGGGGTGTGGAACCCATTTCTGTATCGGACGAAATCCCGAGTCCTATGAAGGTACCTGTTGCACCGCGAACAGCAAAGGCTACCATTCCGCCACCACAATCATATCACAGACAGTGGAATCCTCAGCCATTCAGACCTGTAAGGCGTAACCAACAGCATGCTCCACAAGCATATCAAAAGCGCCACCAGCCGTTCGGAAAGAAGGCTGTACCCAATTATCAAAGGCCCGCACAGCAGTACTTCCAATAGTACAGCGCGCCTAGATATTGGATACAGGAACCTCATTATCCATCGATAAAGCAGGTCGCCGCACAGTATCAGCAACATCTTTGGGAATCCAACTGGAGACCCAGAAGGCAAGCTGTTAGGACGAAGAAAATGGCTCCACCTCCAAGACGGCATTCGTACTGGATTAATAATAATAACCCTGCATTTTTCATGCATAATAATTATCAAGGTTACAACGACTACGTGTCTGCCTCACGTAGACACTGCAAGAACGGACCTAAAGTAACTTACAGTAAGCCAATTGCTGTCAGGAAAATCTGGGTACCTAAAGGCACTAACACCCATAGACCCAACATTCAAAGGGGGCCTAAATCTACTTAATTCCTTTGCCTACGACATATTAGAGAAGGACATCTGGTACTTCGACAGTGGATGTTCTCGGCATATGACAGGAGACAAAAGCAAGTTGTCAGATTTCGTAGAAGGTCGCGGTCCAAAAGTGCGCTTCGGTGATAAATCAAAAGGAAGAACAAGAGGGAAAGGAACCCTGCTTGTAGGAAAATTCAAAGTAACTGATGTAGCTTATGTTGAAGGCTTATAGTATAATCTACTTAGTATTAGCCAGTTCTATGACAAACAGTTCTCGGTGAAATTCTATATAGATCACTGTAGAGTCAAGAACATCCTGACCAAAGAAGTTGTGCTCAGAGGAAGCAGATCAGGTAATACGTATATTGCTTGGATGCCTACGAGCTCCATAATTCCTTATTTTGTTGCCAAAGGCACTGTAGATCTAAGCTGGTTATGGCACAAGAGGATGTCTCACGTCAACTTCAAGACAATCAACAAGCTCTCTAGATAGGAAATGGTCAGAGGTTTGCCCAATGTGTCATTCCAAAAGGACAGCATCTGTGGACCCTATCAGAAAGGCAAGCAAATCAAGACCACCCTGAAGAGTAAATCCTACCTTTCCACTCACAGAGTTCTGGAAATGCTACACATGGATCTCTACAGTCCTGTAGACCCGGTAAGTTTGGGAGGTAAGAAATACTGTCTCGTTATTGTTGATGATTATTCCAGGTATGCTTGGACAATCTTCCTAAGCAAGAAGAAGGAAACAACATCAAAGCTGCCCAAGCACCTGAGAAAGCCTCAAAATGAGAAAGGGTTGAGTATCGTGTCCATTCGTTCCGACAGAGGTACTGAATTTACTAGCCGCTTTATAGAGCAATACTGTTCGAAAAATGGGATACAACACGAATACTCAGCTGCCCACACACATCAACAAAATGGTGTTGCCGAGCGAAAGAACAGGACACTCAAAGAAGCAACAAGGACCATGATTGCCGCAAGCAAGTTGCCACAGCGTTTCTGGGGTGAAGCCACCAATACAGCATGCTACACACAAAACTGTTGTATCATCAACAAACACCACAGCAAAACAGCATACGAGGTATGGAACAATAAAACTCCATTAGTTTCGTACTTTCACATATTTGGATGCAGGTGTTATGTTTTGAACAACGGGAAGGATCAACTTAGAACCTTCGATGAGAAGTCGGATGAAGGGATATTTGTAGGATATTCCTCTGTCAGTAAAGCTTACAGATCTTTAATAAATGGAACCTGACAATTGTGGAATCAGTACATGTAGTGTTCGATGAACCTCACCATGATCCTACAGGATTACAAGATGTTACTCAGAATATCTAACAACTCACCATTGATGATCCTACAACTCCTATACAGCCTGTCGTTGACTTAGAAATCAACCCCGCAGCTGTAAGAACAGAAGTAGATGAAGCTGATGCTGTACAAGCTGAAGCAGAAACTACAGCAACTCAAGATACAGTACGGGACGCCGAATTAGAACCCAACGGAAGATGATTGAGAGATCACCCATAGGAGTTGATCATAGGAAATATTGATGCTGGTGTATCTACCCATAGGAGAATACAGAGTACACAAGGAAATGTACTTACTATGTGCTCAAGAAGAACCCGAATCTGAGATATCTCCATTTCCCGTATGGAAGTCTCAAGTTGAACTTAGAAGACTTCATATGTGCACTATCGTTGTATTCTTAGCTCAATCCGAACCTGTTTCTACCAAAGAAGCTCTAGACAATTCTCACTGGATTTCATCTATGGAAGAAGAGCTTAATGGTTTTGAAAGAAACAATGTATGGTATCTAGTACCCAGACCTAAGCATCAAGCCGTAATTGGAACAAAATGGGTATTTAGAAACAAGAAGGATGCAAATGGACTTGTTATCAGAAACAAATCCCGTCTAGTCGCACAAGGCTACAGACAGGAAGAAGGCATTGACTACGATGAAACATTTGCCCCTGTAGCCAGACTAGAAGAAAACCAAACCAAACCAAACATACCCAGTATATCCCGCTCAGAACATGGTCTGGGGAGGGTAAAATGTACGCAGACCATTCCCCTACTTATTACGGTAGGGAGGTTGTTTCCGTGAAGACCCCCAGCTTAGTGCACAGCAGAATATTGAGTGGTAAATACAAAGGAAAGTATATGATTGTAGCCAGACTAGAAGCCATTAGGATATTTCTTGCCTTTGATGCCCATAAGAGCTTTATTGTATATCAAATGGACGTCAAAAGTGCATTCCTGAATGGAGACCTTGCCGAAGAAGTCTATGTTGAACAACCACCAGGGTTTGTCAACACAGAAGGCGGAGACCTTGTATACAGGCTACGGAAAGCACTATATGGACTTAAGCAAGCACCTAGAGCGTGGTATGAGACCATGTCCCTGTACCTAACCAATAATGGATTCGAGAATGGTGCTGTGGACAAGACCCTATTTAAAATACAAGAAGGTGATGACCTCTTGATGGTTCAAATATACATAGACGATATTATATTTGGTTCAACTAACCTTGCTCTATGTCAAAGGTTCTGTCATCTCATGCAAAGTAAATTTGAAATGAGTATGATGGGAGAACTTAGTTATTTCCTAGGATTGTAGGTAAAGCAGTTGCCTATAGGAATCTTCATCAACCAGGAAAATATAACAAGGAGCTTTTCAACAAATTTGGGATGAACAACTCCAAATCATCGTCAACCCCTATGAGCACTTCCGTGCAAATTAGTGCTGACGAAGCTGGAAAGCCGGTTGATCAATCACTCTACAGGAAGCTTGTTGGCTCACTCCTGTACCTAATAGCTAGCAGGCCCGATATCCAGTTTGTTGTAGGAGTGTGTGCTCGGTATCAATTAGCACCTAAAGAATCACACTTCACAATAGCCAAACGAATCCTGAAGTACGTCAAAGGAACAGTCGATGTAGGATTGTCGTATCCTAAAGAAGCCGGATTCGATTTGGTTGGCTACAACGACTCGGATCTCGGAGGCTGTAAGCTAGATAGGAAGAGTACAAGCAGTACTTGTCACTTTCTTGGACCTAGACTTGTATCTTGGTTCAATAAGAAGCAACAAACTCGCTTTCCACATCAGGATCAGAATACTATGCTGCTGGTAGTTGCTGTATGCTGATCCTTTGGATGCAACAACAGCTGTTAGATTATGGAATCACTGTCAAGGAAACACCGATCATGTGCGATAGCATGAGTGCAATTGCAATTACGCACAATCCTATATCGCACTCGTGCACTAAGCACATTCATAGGAAGCATCACTTCATTAGGAATCATGTTGAGAACAAGGATGTTTGGCTCAAGAAAGTTCATACAGATATCCAGTTAGCCGACATCTTTACCAAACCTCTCAGCATAGCAAGATTCTGTATGCTTCGAAAAGAATTGGGAATGCTACAGCCTAACTCCCTGTAAGTTTTTAATGCTTTTACTCAACAATTGAGGGGGAATGCTGTAAGACCCACGAATACAGTATCCACCGTTAATTATCTGTACACTCAGACAATCCGACAGCACTATAGGAATAAAAAGACATCAATTCATCCTATAGCTGGCGTGTGCAATAATTAAGGGGGAATACAATATGACCTGAAGAGATAAATTTACCACCAGAAGGGGGGTTGAATAGTGGTAATGCGGAATATCGAAATTTCTTGCGAATAAATGAAAAATAGTACGGAAAGTAAAGACTGAAAGATTTATAGAGGTTCGGCAACTTGCCTACGTCCTCTCTCCGACTTCCTTTTCTATTGGCTCAAGAACAACCACAAACTTGACTCGTCTTTGATCGGTCCGAGTTCACAACCGTTACAATCGCTTGTCTTCTATCGGTCCAAGCTCAACCACTCTCAAAAATAAACTTTATTTATCTAGTGTTCTATAGGAACTAGATAATCCTCACTTTAGGAATATAGGAGTATAATTCTAACAATGCCGGATCAAAGATCCTAATAACACCGGATTAGTGACTCTTGATTCGTTTCTCTAAAGCTCAAGTATGAGTGATGCAACACTCACAACCAAATGAAAGAATACAAAGCATAATAAATATTACAAGGTATATCACTCTTTGTATCTTTCTTCTCACAACTTAAAATGTAATAAAAGATATGAAACTGAGCTCAAGTATGCTTTGATTGCTTGTATGCTTGTATGCTTGAAGTTGTGTATTTGATACCCAAGTCCTATGGGTATTTATAGGTGTCAGCCATTCTTCAAATACTGAAATTCGTATTATTAGCGTGCACTAATAATACCTTCTAGCGTGCGCAATCGTCTCTGACTTTGCCTTTCTGAACGGTCACACAAACGGTTCCAACGGTAAAATAATTTGGCTAGCGTGCGCTAGTCATGTACTCGTAGCGTGCGTTATCGGTTGGTCAACAGGTCTTCAATCTTGACTTTGAAAGTGTTGGTTTGTCTCCCCAACGGCTAAATTTGAACTTAGCATGCGCTAGCAATCATGCATAGCGTGCGCTAGTAATATTTAATTCCAGCTTTTCCAGATTTCACGGATCTTCTTTGACTCCTGCTTTTCCAACGGTAGAAAATCCAACCGTAAACTGTTGACTGATTTAGCGTGCGCTAATGTATATATCGTAGCGTGCATTATTTTGTTTCCTCAGTAACGTACGTTACCTTGTGTAGCGTACGTAAATGCCTTCTCATTTTGAGTCCAGTGGCTGCTGGACTACTAACCATGTTATCCGGTAGCGTGCGTAAGACATGAAGAGTAACGTGCGCTAAGTCCTTATAGTAGCGTACGTAAATAATTGTCTGTAGCGTGCGTAAGTCCTATTCCTTTTTGTTTCCAGACCTTACTGTCCTCTGACTGGAGATGCGATAGCGTGCGTTAATAATGTTGTATAGCGTGCGCTAAATTTAGTAATTTAGCGTGCGCAAATGTTGAAGATCTTGCGTGCGCTATCCATCAGGTAACTTCACTGGACTGCAGCTGAGTTGTCTTGGCTGTGAAAAATCCTCGATAGCGTGCGCTACTCCGGTGTGGGTAGCGTGCGCTAAGTCCATTTTGCTTCTTCAATATAACAACGTGCTGAGATCTATTTAAATGTTTTGAATACAATTATCATCAAAATACTTTTTGAGTCAACAATCTCCGCCTTTTTGATGATGTCAAAACATTTAATTTATACCTGCAAAACTGTTTTAAAAAGACTCGAATCAAGGTAACTTGTTCGATATATTAGTATATTTCGGTTTTTGGAGTATTCTCCCCCTTTTTGACATAAACAAAAAGGAACTCCCCCTGAATTGTTGCATTTTTAACAAATAATACCAACAAAATGTCATGAACCAAAACGAAATCACTTAAACAGCAAATGCCAAACTTCAACCAACCAAATGAAGAGAAATGCAAATTCCATTAAAACGAAGTTCAAGCAATACATAAAAGTTCAAAGCATGAGACATAAAAACCATTCGAAAGATAAGTTTCTACAATCAAGTACCAAATTCCTAGACTCTAAGGGGCTTGATCGGAAGAGGAGGATGGGAATGGGAATGATGGATGAGTGTATCGGATGAAATCATAGATCAGCCCGCGAACTTCCGGACTTCCGAGCGAAGAGACCGAACATCCTCTCTTATTTCCATTTGAGAGGTCTCGATGCTCCACATCCGAGCAATAAGATCACTCTCTTCTTCTTCTGTGATGGCGTCTCTCATCTGTCGCTTACCTTTTATCTTCGGGTGACGAACGAACTTTCCAGTTTGCATCTCCCGAAGTGTATAGGGTCCTCGATGTGTCACACGTTCAGCCGGAGTTGGTGTTCGTGTCCCTTTCGGCACTTGATCGCCTTCTCGCTGATACGGAAATAGCACCCAACCTCTATTGAATGTTTCAACGTAGTGCATAGCTTTGAGGGTGAGATCGCTAATCTCGTGTCCTCGAGACACCGGAACGGATGTCTCACTAGACAAGTCGACATGGAAGTGATGGAAGATTACGGTGAGTATAGAACCAAAATGCAGCCCTGACTTTCGCGTCCTCGACATGTAGTGTTTTGAGCGAAATGAGTCCCCTTTTGTCTTCATCCAATTCAACACAATTCCGGTAAAATCCACCTTGTCGTCCTTCAACACTCGGTACACCACATTTTTGTCAACTCCCACTAACTTGTGTTAGGTGTTAACCTTCGGCATCAAACACTTAGTTAGTGCAGCCAACAACAAGCGAATGTGAATTCCAAAATCATTATTTTCGAAAACGTCATCCGTAACCTCGATGACAGTTTTCGAACACAGAAAATTGGCGATATCTTTCTCAGACACAAGTGATTCTTCGTCAATTGTCTTCCCATAGCAATTAAAACCATCCTTCGTTAACCCAAGTAGTTCATGAAGAATTTCCGACGAAATCTTCACCACCGTTCCTTTCACTAAACTACCAAGAACAAATCTACCATCACCGTCATCCAAATGCAGATTGGCATAGAATTCGCGGACACAAGAAGGATAAACGATTTCCTTGCACTCAACAAATCGGGCTATCCCTAAAGCTTCAAAAACTCACGGATACTGACCTTTGCTCGTTCGAGACTGCTGAAGTTGAAAAAGTAGCGGTCGGTAAGGTGCTCCTGAGGAAGAATATCGGAAAACACCTTCGATGCGGTGTAGGAGACAAATCGGGTCGCATCGTATTCGACATTCTGAAGGCGTTTTAGGTTTTTGTAGGATTTTCCCATGGTTTTGCGTCCTTTGCTTGACATGATTCTGGGAGAAATTGAAGATTTGAGGGAGAAATCGGAAGTTGAGGGTTCAGATTTTGCGGCTAGGGTTTTTTGCTGAAAAGGATTTTTCTGCGTTTGCGTACGTTAAGAAAGAGTGAAAGTGTTTCTGGGTCGTACGGAGTTTATATAGTAAACTGAGTTTTAATTAGCGTACGCTAGATATGAAAGGTTAGCGTACGTTAGGGGAAAATAGGAAGCTCACTGGACTGTCTAGTGGCTGATTTGGAATATGAAGGGTTTGAGTTAGCCCACACAAATCATAGACGTTAGCATACGCTATCGAAAGCGACAATTAGCGCGCGTTAAGAAAAATGAAGCTAGTGCACGCTAGCGAATGGAACAATTCAAGGATATTGATTTATCGAGTAGAAAACTTATTTCAAAAATTGTCTAGATATCCCATACCAAGTTGTAAACGAATAGAATTAAATGATTCTTCGGGAAGAGGTTTTGTAAAAATATCAGAAAGTTGGTCCTTCGTCCCGACAAAAATTAAACAGATATCTTTCTTCTGCACATGATCGCGTAGAAAGTGATGTCTAATGTCTATATGCTTAGTTCTACTATGCAACACAAGATTTTTACTCAGATTAATCGCACTAGTATTATCACATAGAATAGGGGTATTTTCAAAATATATGCCGTAATCGCGGAGTTGATTTTTAATCCATAACACCTGAGTACAGGCGCTCCCTGCAGCAACATATTCGGCCTCAGTTGTAGACAATGCTACACTGGTTTGCTTTTTACTTCCCCAAGATATTAAACATGATCCAATAAAATGACACGTACCACCAGTACTCTTTTTGTCAATTTTACATCTGCCGAAATCGGCGTCACTATATGCAATCAAGTTGAAATCCAAGCAAGAAGGATACCATAGACCTAGTCCGATAGTTCCTTTCAAGTAGCGAAAAATGCGTTTACAAGCAATTAAATGTGATTCCTTGGGATTAGCTTGGAATCGAGCACATAAACATGTAACAAATATTATGTCTGGCCTAGAAGCAGTCAAATATAACAAAGATCCGATCATACCTCGATATAATTTTTGATCTATAGATTTGCCATTTTCATCTTTTTCAAGCTTTAGTGATGAAGACATTGGCGTAGAAATCACCTTGCTACTTTCCATTTTGAATTTCTTTAGGAGATCGTTTGAGTACTTCGTTTGATGGATAAAGATTCCATCTTCGCATTGCCTGATTTGAAGCCCGAGGAAGAATGTTAATTCTCCCATCATACTCATCTCGAATTCTCCTTTCATAAGATTAGAAAAATCTTGGCACAAATGTCATCAACGTATATTTGGCAAACAAGTATATCATCATTCAATATTTTCACAAACAAGGTATTATCGACTTTGCCTCTTTTGTAGTCATTCGCAATTAAAAATTGACTTAAACGATCATACCATGCTCGGGGTGCTTGCTTCAACCCGTAGAGTGCCTTGTTGAGCTTGTAGACGTGATCCGGAAATTGATGATCTTCAAAACCGGGAGGTTTCTTGACGTAGACTTCTTCTTGAATGTAGCCATTCAAGAATGCACTTTTCACATCCATTTGAAATAGTTTGATCTTTTTGTGAGCGGCAAATGCACATAACAAGCGAATTGCTTCGAGTTAGGGGTGAGCTCGGTTCGGTTTGGTACGGTTTCTAGCTAAAACCGATACTGAACTGTATCTTATCGGTATCTAGCATTTGAGTACCGAAATGATTCGGTTTTAAATCAGCTCGGTGTGATCAGTTTCGGTATCAGTTCGGTAGCAGTTCGGTGTCAATGGGCTGATTAAATGGGCCACTTAAGTTGGGCTTGCACCAGGCCAAATTGAACTACTTGGGCTAAATCAAACAATTGTAAGTTCAAATAGAAGGATTTATACATAATTAATCCACTCCAAAGCTTGAATAAAAATAAAATGTACTTCAATAACATAATAATAACTAAGGATTCAAAAAGTCCAATATCAGATTAAACAAAAGTCTTGAATTTCCTCCTCAGCACAGGTCCATCAATTCATAACAACCTGCACAAAGAAAAAACAAAGTCTACAGAATAGTCATCTGTTTTATCGGTTCGGTTCGGTTTTTAAAGTCGGGATCCATATCTAAAACCGAAATCGAACCACATAATTCGGTTTTCAAAATTTTAAGAACCGTACCATACCAATATCTTATTGGTTTGGTTTTTCGGTTTCGGTTTTTTCGGTATTTTCGGTATTATCGGTTTTTGTCGGTTTTTCTGCTCACCCCTACTTCGAGTCGAGCCACATGAGCAAAACTTTCTTCGTAATCAAGACCTTCCTCTTGATTATACCCTTGAGCGACCAAACGAGATTTATTTCGAATTGGATAACCGTCTTCGTCACTCTTAATTTTGTGCACCCATTTAGTTCCGATAATTGTTTTATCTTTAGGAGCGGGAACTAAATTCCATACATTATTGTGCATGAATTGTACAAGCTCCTCTTGCATTGCCATCACCCAACTTTCATCATCAAGAGCTTCGGATATATTCTTTGGAACTATTTCGGATACGAAAGGACAATGAGCCATATATTTGGTGGTTCTCCTTCGGGTTTGAACACCGTCTTCAATATTTTCAATCACGAGATCCTTTGGATGTGTAATGCCCGGATAAATGGTGTATTTACCTTGTACTCGACCTTTTATTATTTCGACTTCGTGATGTTATAAATCGTAGATTGGTTTCCCGTATTTGTGCCCTTATGTTTTTATATATCTTCAAGCATTGCATGCATGATTCTGCACGTACTTGCGTATGTTAACAGGCGTTCATAACGTACGCTAAGGATGAAGTATTACGTACGTTATCTGATGTTCTTAACGTACGTAAGCTAAGTCAACTTGGGTTCGGATAAGGGTCGGCGTGTGGGGGCCGAGGAAGGGGCCAGGGAAGATTCGTGTGATTTCTGCGTGAACCTTGACATAGGTGTTACGTACGCTATGGTGCATGTTTTACGTACGCTAAGGACATGGATATTACGTACGTAAATCCCGTGTGATTACATAAGTAAGGAAATGGCGAAATCAGGCCAGTAAACTCTGGTCAGACGATTACGTACGCTAAGGCTAGGGTATAACGTACGTTAAGTTTGTTACGTACGTAAGGGTGATTGCATAACGTACGTAATGCCCAGAAATCTATTTATAGAACCTGACCCTCACTTCATTTCCCACTTTTGCCTTGGCCGATATTTGTGTTTTTGAGACTATCCTTCACCTCATATCCCTCATATCATCATTTACCTCCAATTTTGGGAAGCCTAGACCGTGTGAGTTGGTGATCAAGCTTCCAGTGAAGAGTTTATTGAAGATTTTCTTTATTCTTACATCTCTTAAGGTATGTTACGATTCACCAAGCTAGAGTTTACATTCTTAGCTATACTTTGAATTTGTTTTAGATATCATTGGACTAGTTAATGATCTTTTGAGTCCAGCACCATATTTTGGAGTTTAGAACCCGATTATACCTTGTCTTTCTTCCATTACTTAGAGTATTGATTTAGCCTCGGTGGATGAAAGCCTTAACATGAAGTATCCTTAATTCGTTAAAGTAAATAGCATGATTCCAGTTAGATTTTCTGAACCCTTTTTATGTTCAACTGGGTAATTCATGTATGTCAGAAGAATTGGCTTTGACAATATTCTCCATGTTCTTGAGGTTGATTTATCAGCCAAGTCTTTGAACTCAAACCGGATCACCGTAGTATCGTTTTCCTTGCGTAATATTCGAGCATGCTTATCATCTTGAGTAACATTGGTGGTAAAATCATAATAGCCGGTCATTTGAGGATTTAGAATTTAATCCCTTATTAAAACACGAAATCTTCAATACCTTGTAAAACATCGAACTTTTAAACATCGGTATTTCACCTTCGAAATGATCGTTCAACTCTCCTGTAGTGCCTTATCGTTTCCGGTTCAGTTCTTATCTAGTGTTATAACGGTGAACCAACCTAGCGTCACTACTTTACGATCATAATATAAGTATTTCGGTGATCGTATGTTAGTATCGAGTGGTCTGTTAAGTTCCTTGTATCTCTTTTTGAACAAGGTCCGAGCCTTGCATAGGGGTCGATCGTGGGGCAGTGACATACGGACGCGTGACGTTTGTTGGAGTATTTCATTCTTGCCATTTTCGAGGCAAGTATCATATGTTAAGTTTGATTTATATTGGAACTTTGATCATGCATTTGGTTTTGTTCATGTTGTCGAATATGAGATTTATTTCTGTAAATTCTCGTGTTATTCGTTGTAAATCGTTCGTATTGATGAAAATATTGAAATGCATATATGTATGCATAATTGATTGGTTTATGGTATAAATGATCCGAGGGGGGTCATGAGGATCTATGTTGAGGGCGCTGGATCGAATGTCCACCATGCGTTGGTCCGACGGGATCATCATGGGGATCTATGCTGAGGGCGCTGGAACGCTGGACGGGTTTTCCACCATGCGTTGGTCCGACGGGATCATCATGGGGATCTATACCAAGGGCGCTGGATCGCTGGATTACCCTGTATTGTGTTGATGGAATCGTGAGGATTCACATCGTTGGATTCCAATGACGGAAGTCCGTTTTGCATGTTTTAGGATGCACTGATGATTTATGTATTATGATACTTGTACTAGCATTGTTTTCCTAACCCCTTCAGGGGTGGACATTGTTTTGATGTTCAGGTAGCCGAGGAGCGGGGAAACAACCACAGTACCGACAGGACGATGAAATGGCTCAGTGATGTGGTCGATGTTTATTGTTATTGTGATTTGTCTTCTTGGTTCACTTTAGTACTCGAGTACGTGTGTTTTAATAATGTCATTTTCGATATGGTTGTATAAGTTAACTCTTTGGATCAGTTGAATCAGTAATATGTTTTGAACTTCGGTGGTACGGTTGGATTATATTTACTTTTCTTTTAATTAGCCTTGTAAATCCTTACTTAAAGGGTTTACGGCGCTGTAATTATTCCGAATATCTCGGGGTGTTACAGGATGGTCCTTGATGTTCTTCCAATCTTTCGGTAAATCAACGATTGTGTTCGTTTGGATTTCCGAAATTTTCTTCACTTCGGTTGAGGGATCCGGAAAAGTACATGCATCATCAAAATATTCTACCTTTCTCGGGGGTGAGATCATATCATTGAATTTAACATGAATGTATTCTTCAACTTTATTCGTTCTAATGTTATAAACGCAGTATGCTTTGCTATTTGTACAATAACCAAGAAATATTCCGCAGTCGGATTTAGCATCAAACTTGCCCAAGTTATCCTTACCATTGTTTAAGATAAATACATTGCAACCAAAAGGATGAAAGTAAAGCTATATTTGGCTTTTTGCCCTTCCATAATTCATACGGGGTTTTAAGATGAGTTCTATGAACATGAACCCGATTGATCACATAGCATGCCGTAAAGATTGCTTCGGCCCAAAAGTATCGTGGTAGAGAGTATTCATTAAGCATAGTCCTCGACATTTCTTCCAAAGATCGATTTTTCCTTTCAACAACCCCATTTTGTTGAGGCGTTCTAGGAGCCAAAAAATTATGATTAATCCCGTATTTGTCACATAAGAGTTCAAACGGAGTGCAATCAAATTCACCTCCGTGATCGGTGCGAATAGAAATTATGGAGAGATTTTTCTCATTTGATACCAAACGACACCATTTAGAAAACTCGAAAAATGCATCATCCTTATGCGCTAAAAATCTAACCCAAGTAAATCGAGAGAAATCATCAACAATAACCAAAGTGTAAAGCTTGCCATTTAAACTAACATGTCTAGATGGTCCAATCAAATCCATATGCACAAGTTCAAGAACGCGACTACTGGAAACCTTGAATTTTGGTTTAAAAGATTCTCGAGTATGTTTCCCTTTTATGCAAGATTCACACAAGTGTTTTCTATCAAACTTGAGTTTGGGCAATCTACGAACAAGGTTGTGTCTAGATAAAATGGAAATAATAGGTAAAGATGTATGCCCCAATTTTCGATGCAATAAATATGCATTATCATCCAAAGTAATAAGACATTTTTCATTGACTGAGCTTTTATCATTAAGATCAATAATATAGATGTTTCCACATCTCAAACCGATGAATGCAATTTTATTATTTCTAAATGCCGTGCAATGTGTTTGCTCAAAAAGAATTTTAAAACCTTCATCGCAAAGTTGTGAAACGCTAAGAAGATTATGATGCAAACCTTCAACAAACATTACTTTGTTGATAGAGGGAGAAGGTTCCTTACCGACTTTGCCGATGCCTTTGATTTTTCCCTTTTGATTGTCCCCAAAGGTCACATGTCCTTGTTCTTGATATTTGAGGTCTTCAAATAAGTCCTCGGAGCCGCACATGTGCCTTGAGCATCCGCTATCAATGTACCACTTGCTTTTCCTTGGTGCCGGTACCTAACAAAATATTATTTCTCGGTTGTTTCGGTACCTAAGCCCGTTTGGGTCCTCCAAAGTTAACTATGCTTATAGTATTTAGAACAATTGTCCCTTTAGGAACCCATATTTGTTTAACCTTGATGGTTCTCAACTTTGAACGAACATTAACATCATGAACTCATTGTTTGAAAGGATCTTTTGATTTCTCGGTTTCGATTTTCTTTATTTTGTCAAGGTTATAAGAGATTGTTCCCGTTTAAACGGATCGAAACCAAGACCGTGTTTTAGCAAAGGGGATTTTTGAATAGATAGAAGCTTTTCGAATTTCTCGTTTCCAAGAGTAAATTTGTTCAAAATATATTTTAGCTCATTTTGAGTTTTCGTCAACTCAATTTTCAAAACATTTTCCTTTTCAAGGCATAAGGTATGGTCGATCTCAATAGTTTTGCCTTTATTTTGAAGGGAGGAATTTTTGAGTTCTAGAGATTTTATTTTTCTCTTTAAAGATATATTTAATTTAACCATCTCGTCATACTCCGTGTTCAAGGATTCAAACGCACTTAATAACTCATCGTCATGATGAACTTCTTGTGAATCACAAAAATCAAAAGAATCATATTCGTCATCATTGAGTTTAGAACTTACCTCGATATTGCTTTCGGAGTCGAGTACCATGAATGCGAGATTCGTGTCTAGAGATCTTTCAATCTCCTCCTCGTCATCACTCCACGAAGCGATTAGGACCTCCTTCTTTTTGAATCTTTCCATTTGAGGCTTTGAAGAGGATCCTCGGAATTCTTTGGCATAGTGACCGGCTTGACCACATTTCCGACAATTATTGTCGAACTTTTTTTAGGAGCATAGCCACTCTTCTTTTGCTCCGGTTTGCCATCCCGACCAAGAAAACTTCGCCTCTTTTGAATTAGGCTTTTATACCTTCTAAAGTTCTTGGTGTAGAGAGAAAGTTCCTCGTCGTCTTCATCTTCGGGAACATCTTCCTCAACATCGCTATCAACATTGAATGTGACTACTCTTTCCCGAGGTTTTGGTTTAGTACCTCTAGACTTGAGAACGATCTCATAGTTGATGAGTGACCCGATGAGGGCACTAAACTCAAGTTTGTTGAGATCCTTGGATTCCATAATCGCGGTAACCGTAGCATCCCATTCTCGTGGTAACGAGCGAAGAATTTTCTTTGCTTTGTTGCTGCTCGATATAGGTTTTTCGAAAGATGCAAGACCATTGGTTATAGCCGAAAATCGATCCAACATATTTGTGATCGTTTCCTCGTCTTTCATGGAGAAGAGTTCGTAGTCATAAAGTAGCATGTTGATTTTAGTCTCCTTGACTTGGGTGGTTCCCTCATGAGTGACTTCGAGAATTTCCCAAATTTCCTTTGTGCTTTCGTAGGACGATATCCTATTGAGTTCTTCGGGATTAAGGGCGCAATAGAGAAGTTGGGTAGCACGAGAGTTGATGTGAGTATTCCTCCAATCCTCGTCATTGAATTCGTCGAATTTTTTCAATGAACCATCCTCTTTCTTTGCAAGCTTCGGACCAAGGGCAATAACTTTCCAAATCTCAATATCGTAGGCTTGAACGAAGATAGCCATCTTCTTTTTCCACGTCATGAAATTTGAACCGTCGAAGAAGGGAGGACGGTTGAGAGCATTTCCTTCGATTTGGCCAAGAAGTGCCATTTGCGTATCTTTTTCCCTTAGGTGGTTAAACCTTTAAAAAGAGACCTGCTCTGATACCAACTGAAGAGATAAATTTACCACTAGAAGGGGGGTTGAATAGTGGTAATGCGGAATATCGAAATTTCTTGCGAATAAATGAAAAATAGTACGGAAAGTAAAGACTCAAAGATTTATAGAGGTTCGGCAACTTGCCTACGTCCTCTCTCCAACTTCCTTTTCTATTGGCTCAAGAACAACCACAAACTTGACTCGTCTTCGATCGGTCCGAGTTCACAACCGTTACAACCGCTTGTTTTCTATCGGTCCAAGCTCAACCACTCTCAAAAATAAACTTTGTTTATCTAGTGTTCTATAGGAACTAGATAATCCTCACTTTACGAATATAGGAGTATAATCCTAACAATGCCGGATCAAAGATCCTAATAATACCGGATTAGTGACTTTTGATTCGTTTCTCTAAAGCTCAAGTATGAGTGATGCAACACACACAACCAAATGAAAGAATACAAAGTATAATAAATATTACAAGGTATATCACTCTTTGTATCTTTCTTCTCACAACTTAAAATGTAATAAAAGATATGAAACTGAGCTCAAGTATGCTTTGATTGCTTGTATGCTTGTATGCTTGAAGTTGTGTATTTGATACCCAAGTCCTATGGGTATTTATAGGTGTCAGCCATTCTTCAAATACTGAAATTCATATTATTAGCGTGCGCTAATAATACCTTCTACCGTGCACAATCGTCTCTGACTTTGCCTTTATGAACGGTCACAAAAACTGTTCCAACGATAAAATAATATGGTTAGCGTGCGCTAGTCATGTACTCATAGCGTGCGTTATCGGTTGGTCAACAGGTCTTCAATCTTGACTTTGAAAGTGTTGGTTTGTCTCCCCAACGTCTCTTTATCCAACGGCTAAATTTGAACTTAGCATGCGCTAGCAATCATGCATAGCGTGCGCTAGTAATATTTAATTCCAGCTTTTCCAGATTTCACGGATCTTCTTTGACTCCTACCTTTCCAACGGTAGAAAATCCAACGGTAAACTGTTGACTGATTTAGCGTGCGCTAATGTATATATCGTAGCGTGCGTTATTTGCTTTCCTCAGTAACGTACGTTACCTTGTGTAGCGTATGTAAATGCCTTCTCATTTTGAGTCCAGTGGCTACTGGACTACTAACCATGTTATCCGGTAGCGTGTGTAAGACATGAAGAGTAATGTGCGCTAAGTCCTTATAGTAGCGTACGTAAATAATTGTCCGTAGCGTGTGTAAGTCCTTTTCCTTTTTCTTTCCAGACCTTACTGTCCTCTGACTGGAGATGCGATAGCGTGCGTTAATAATGTTGTATAGCGTGCGCAAATGTTGAAGATCTTGCGTGTGCTATCCATCAGGTAACTTCACTGGACTGCAGCTGAGTTGTCTTGGCTGTGAAAAATCCTCGATAGCGTGCGCTACTCTGGTGTGGGTAGCGTTCGCTAAGTCCATTTTGCTTCTTCAATATAATAACGTGCTGAGATCTATTTAAATGTTTGAATGCAATTATCATCATAATACTTTTTAAGTCAACATGACCCATGAATACAGTATTAATCCAATAATTGTTGTAAGAATTGAACCCCGTATGTACCTTTTAAGGGGGAACGCTGTATTTTCGCGGATACAGCACATACTATGGAATTCAATTAATGTTATTCTAATATTTTATTCATTTTAAAATAGATTTGAGTCCACGTGCCCTGTTTTAAATCAAACGTCTTTTCCATTAAATGCTTTGCACGACATCTGGACTATTTTATCTCAAACACTGCGATTTTTCAAATTATTTAATAATTTCAAACCGCCATTTTGGGCAATAAGGGAAGTCGAAATGACAGATGTGGGACCAGTTATCATTTCAAAATTGGATGGATAAGATGTATCAGTTATGCTTAATTCATCCTATTCGTTCATTTAAAAACGACGGTTCCCATTCCTTAAATTTGATCGTTCACTGTCTGGAAACCCTAATCTTCCCCCGCCCACTATAAAAGGACTATTTATTGCTCCCTTCGACTCTTTACGCTTTCTGCAAAATTGAAGAGTTCTTGAGCAAGCAGCCTACAAAATTTACTGCACTTTTATGCATTTTCTTTGAATCTCACTCACTTTCTTTTCAAGAAATCACTATGGTATCTTCGCAGACCTCATCTCCATCTCTCAAGAAGACTGCCACCATTATTGACAGGCGAATCTTCGCCAGATCTGTTGTTGTTGAACGTGTTCATGCTGAAACCGACGACGTTGACTCCATGGAGATCATCGTCTAAAGGATTCATCAATAAGGCCTCTATCACCTTGGTACCCACACTGCTGAGATCTACGATGAGCACATGGTTGAGGAATTATATCTCAATGCATCTATTCGTTTCTTCTCTCTTGCACAAGGAGGAAACATCTCTGCCACCATTCACGGAATCGAGATCCGCGTTGATGGAGCCTTATTGCAGAATTTGTACAGGCTCCCTGTTGATGGCCTGTCTATGGAGGAACTTGAGACCTTTGGGTCCCAAGAGGTCCTCACCAAATACTGGGGATTATTCATTGGCTCGGCATCGAACGTGATTGTTCATGCCTCATGCCAGAAGAAAAGTTTATGCTTACCATTTGTTTATTTACATGATTTCTATTGTCGTGTTATAGAAAACAGGACTGGTGCTTTTGAGATATGCACCAATCTGAGATTCAGAATGATGGTCGCCATCATGTCTGGAGAAAAGGTAAATTGGTGTCAAATTGTCCTCAAATGGCTGCAGGAAGAAGTCTCTAAACCTGCTACACAGAAGTCCTTTGGTCTCATTCTTAATAATATTCTGACCAAGTGTGGTGTTCCGCAATCAAAGGAAGTAAACAAGATCAATCTCCGAAAATATATTGGAGGAACCAAGCCCTCCGTATTCAACAAAGATCATCTGATTGTGTCGAGACCCTTTATCAGAACTCTTCCCCTTTCCGCTGTTCCCAGGGACATAACTTCGAAGTCCGGAAGCGAGGTGACTTGGAGGAAAAGGAAGAGATCTCACAGCAAAACTCCCTTTGCTGCTGAGAAGCCGAAAAGGAAGCAAAGAAGGCTTTCCAAATCGAAGACAGTGGCCCAACCCACTATATCACACCCTCATGGCACAACCCCTGTGGAAGAGAGCTTCTATTGTTCATTCAGTAGATCCCGAGCCTTTGGCGGCAACGACGGATGAACAGCTATTTGCCAACGTTGAATTCTCTGGCGAGACGGCTGCCCTTTTGGAGCCAACAACCACATCTCCTGTACGGGAACCCACACCCATAAAGGATCCATCTCCCCTCAGGGTACGAACCCCTGTATGGGATCCCTCTTCGATACAGGCTCCCACACCTGTAGTGGAACCCATGCCTACAGTGGACCCATGCACTGTAAGTAGCCCCTCTCCCGACACCATAATTAACAAAACCTTGTTGTTAGTTCAAATTGAACAAGCCTTCGAACGTTTTGTTCAATGGAAAACCTACAGGGTCTCTCCTTACGACACTTTGTATAACTGGAGCGAGTTGAGAGAAGAAGAACTGTTTTTTCTGGAGATAACAGATTCTCCAATTGAAGTCCTAATCCAATGGGACAATGTCTTTTGCAAAGAGCTGATTTTGAGCTATTTCAAGGATAAGGCTGCCGCTCGTTTGAAAGGAAAATCTGTATCCGAAGACACTGTCCCAGTTAGTCCCAAAATAGACCATGACTCAGACAATGATGACGCCGCCTTTCAGGCTGGTTTGAGAATGAGCCGTGAGGAAACCAGGGAACAGGAGTTCTCCAGAATGCAACAACAACAGGGTGAACGGACCTCTCGACAACAACAGTCCCCTCCCCAACAGCAAGAAACTACTCAAGACAGCGAGGAATCAGTCCCTCCTATCGCCAACGCCCCGACAGTTTCTCAACAGGCACCCGAGCCTATCGCCGCCCAACCAGACGACCAAGCTCGCGCCATCCCACACGAGGAATCAGTCCCTCTGACGGAGCAGGCGGACGCTGAGAGACAACAGAAGGAATCAGTCCCTTCTGTACCTTTGTCTACTGACACTCATCCGGAACAGGAGGATTTAGTCCCCCCTGTCGTCGAGTCTAAACAAGATGAGCAACCGCAAGCTACACCAACAACTGATGCCTCCGCATCTCCAACAGTGGAATCCGACGACGGTTTCTTACCTGAGGATGAACCACAACGGCCACGCACTCATGTGGTCGTCAGACAGCTCAATGGAGCTGATGTAGAAAAGCCAAGCTCTCCAGCCAGACACGAGCAACTGCATGCTCTCAGTCGCCAAACTATTTTCCTACAGGACGCTGTGAATGCTCTGCACACTGTTGAAAAGGAGATCAACTGGTTGCACGACACTGCCATTGATGAAATGACGGGTGTTAAGCGAGAAATCTCCAACGTGGAAGAAGCCTTCCGCATTCTTCCCATCGTCTTAAGGCAAGCTCTCAACCAACTCCAACAGCGCCAGGAGCAGATTCTCATGGAGGAACAAGCAAAGCTCCGCATCTCTGAAGCCAAAACTGTATCTGCCCTACAGGAAACTGGATCCCACCTTATAGGCCATGATAAAAAGATAGATGATATATCACTAGTGCTTAAATCATTAGTTGATAAAATGTCAAGTATGGAGACCAAACAGGATAATGCAATGAAAATCCTGGAATGTCTTGATGAGAAGGTCTCTTATCTTGATGAGGCCAAAAAGGGGGAAGAAGTCAGAGAAGCTAGAAGACAATGGAGGAGACAGTATCATTGTTATAATTAATCGACTATCAACTCCTTCTCATTCTGTTAGGATACAGGGTTCTCGCCCTAAATTCCACGATCCTAACTTTTCGTGGAAAAACCATGTACATAAGCCGCCAGTAATGAATCTCCCAGTTAACCGACAGCCTATAGCTGATGAAATAAAGGATTGGAGGAAAAACGAACTGATGAGATACTTCATAGTTCTCATCAGGGAATCTCCCATATTCAACAACTGTAAAACGCTGGAGGAAGCTGCCGAGGAATTTAAAAGAAGGCTGGACGAAGAAGATCTCCCCCTACAGCTCTAGATGAAATCTAAGCATAGGAAAGGTGATCCGGTTACCCACCCTGAAGATTGTATCCTTGCTTTTGACAAATCATATGAAGGTCAAGCAATCTTCATAAGTCGAAGGATGCCGTGCAAAATTGGTGGAAGGGAACCGAGAATGATCCAAGAAGGCCTTGGAGACACGCTCACTACAGGAGCTAGCAATGGAGGATCCTTCTTGTATCTTTATTTTGACAGCATAAACTCTGTATCTTTTACTCTCCTTGTAATATTTGCCTAATATCAACAAAATTCATTTTTATCTTGAAAGATTACAACTCGTAATCTACTACTGTGTTACTGTGTGATTACAAAATTAATTTATAATTACTGTAAACAAGTATGAAACTTGTATAAAACAAAGTTGTAAGAACTTGTCTGCGAATAGTTCAGAGGTTAAGTTGTATTTAACACTAGACTACACTCTAAGATTGTGCCTGCGCGCCAATCATAAGTTTAAGTTGTAATACACCCTCCTGTTAGATGCTATCAATTTTAGAACTTGCCTGCGAGCAGTTCACATTGTTTTATTTGCTGAAGGCCAGATCATTCGACAGAAGATCAAGAAGAAAGCCTCTCAAGTCAAAAGGTTTTAGAGGTTTTGGCATCATCAAGAAGTTTTGGCAATTATCAAAAAGGGGGAAATTGTTGGGAAAAACAATCCTGTATCGAGTTTTGATAAAGTGCCAACTTACAGCAAGTTGCTGTCCCGAAGTCAATCATACAGCAAGATGTGTGTTTTGATAAAGTGCCAACATACAGCAAAAGTATAAAGTGTCATCATACAGCAGAAGCTCATCAGTCGATATGACACCAAGTATGGAAGTTGTCCTGAAATATTCATACAGCAGCCCTAAGATAGCCTACAGCGTGGAACCTACAGCTACAGCATTGTAAACGCAACATGTTGGATACAGCATACAAGCTGTAAGTGTTGAGATCTTCAACACTTATCCAACAGGACTGAAGACCGTTGGAACGGAATCTCCTTTATATGCTAAAGTCAAACCTCCATTTGAAAACAAGTATTTAAATACTAGCTGGATAAAGTATTTAAATACTAAGCCGACAGAGATCTTCAGACAAGGAGCAAAATCCGGATCTTGTTCTGTACAAGTCAATAATCCCGTTGGAACGGACTTTTTGCTCAACGGATCTATTCCCAACGGATCTATTCAAAAAGGCTATATATACCCTGAAGTTTGAAGATCAGAGACACACAATCATACACGAATATATCATAGAATATACATGAACTTATACAAATATTAAAGATATAAGAACTGAGCAAACTGAGATATGCAGAGATACAATCGTGAACATCTCAAGAACAGTATATCAAGAGCAAACATATTTCTTCAAGCATACTGCCAATCCTGAGAGAATAAATACACAAGTGCTCATCCTTGAACAACACCTCATCAGCTCAAAGCTCAAGAAATTCAAGCTATTGTTCAACTATTGTTCTTACATAGAAGAAAACCATCAGCCCTGTGTAGAATGAGAAAGCCTTGCTTTTCCTGAACTGTGTGTGACGGATCTTCATTGAAGAGATGAAGCTTCTGAACTGTGTGTGAAGAAGCTAGTCAAGTGAAAGCTTTGACCAATCTATGTGAATGGTTGAAAGCGACTGTCTTTGTATCAATCTGTGTGAACGATACAAGGATAGGTTTGATTATAGACACATAGTTGTGTACGTAGTGTTTATAATAAACATTTTCACTCCTGTGTGGAGGACCAGTGGACGTAGAGGGGTTTACCTCGAACCACTTTAAACATCGTGTCATTTACCTTCTACAACTTACTGTTTTAATTACTGTGATTATTTTACAAGTATACACTGCATACCCTGTACGCACCAAGCAAACAGGAGAAAACCTAGTTGCTATATTTACAACAACTTACTGTTTCAAGACTTTCGCTACGCACTCCTATTTCAAAATCGTACAACTTGTTGCTTAAACACTTTCCAAGCTGTATTCTGTATAATTAGTGGCCAAGAGATTCCTTAATCCTCAACTGATGATATCCCGATCTCAAATCGATCTTGGAAAATACTGTCGCTCCTTGCAACTGGTCAAAAAAATCATCAATCCGTGGCAACGGGTACTTGTTCTTAATCTTCATCTTGTTCAGCTCCCGATAGTCAATACATAATCAAAGTGATCCATCTTTCTTTCGGATAAAAAGAACTGGTGCACCGTAGGGTGAAACACTTGGCTGAATATAGCCTTTGTCCAATAACTCTTCCAGTTGCTTCTTCAATTCATACATCTCGGTAGGTGCCATACAATACGGCGCCATAAAAATTGGTGTAGCTCCTGGTTCTAGCTCGATGGTAATCTCTACATCTCGTCGTGGAGGTAGTCCAGGTAATTCGTCAGGGAACACGTCCGGAAATTCACTCACAACAGGAATGGTTGAAAGCTCTTTCTTCCATCTTCTTTCTTCATTGCGTAACACCAGTATCCAACACAGCCCTGTTTTAGTAGTTTGACGGCTTTCATAGCTTTGATCACTTTCCCTGAGCTTCCTGGTCTCCATCCCTCGAATAATAATTCGGAACCATCTTCATCTATCATCGAGATATTTCTCTTCCAGTAGTTCACAATAGCTCCATATCGATTAAGCCAATCGTCTCCGAGAATCAGATCGTCTCCTTGCATCTCTATCACAATCAGATCTGAGGGCCACTCTCTGCCTCCAATTGATACAGGAAAATATCTAGTTTCTAAGTGTAACACCCCGAGATATTCGGAATAATTACAGCACCGTAAACCCTTTAAGTAAGGATTTACAAGGCTAATAAAAAGAAATGCAAATATAATACAACAGTACCATAAAAGTTCAAAATACAAACCGGTCTCAACTGATCCATTGAGTCATTAATACAACCATATCGAAATAATATTATTAAGACACACGTACTCGAGTACTGAAAGTGAACCAAGAAGACAAATCACAACAATAAACATCAACCACATCACTGAGCCATTTCATCGTCATGTCGGTACTGTGGCTGCCTCCCCACTCCTCGGCTACCTGAACATCAAAACAAATGTCCACCCCCGAAGAGGTTAGCAAAACGATGCTAGTACAAGTATCACAATACAAATTTCATCAATGCATTATATGCATACAAAACGGACTTCCGTCACCGGAATCCAACAATGCGAATCCTCACGATTCCATCAACATGATACAGGGTAATCCAATGATCCAGCGCCCTCAGTATAGATCCCTATGATGATACCGTCGGACCAATGCATGGTGGAAAACCTGTCCAACGATCCAGCGCCCTCAGCATAGATCCCCATGATGACCCCGTCGGACCAACACATGGTGGACATTCGATCCAACGCCCTTAGCATAGATCCTCATGACCCCCTCGGATCATTTACAATATAAACCATGCAATCATGCATACATATATGCATTTCAATATGTCCATTAATACGAACAATTAACCACGAATACCACGAGAAATCAAAGAAATTAATCTCATACTCGACAACATGAACAAAACCATATGCATGATCAAAGTTCCAATATAAACCAAACTCAATATATGATACTTGCCTCGAAAATGGCAAGAATGAAATACTCCAACAAATATCACGCGTCCGTATGCCACCGCCCCTTGATCATCCCCTAAGCAAGGCTCGGACCTTGTTCAAAAGAAATAATAAAGAATTCATCTTATGTCGTACGAATGTCTAACAATCCGATCTACGGTCGAAAGCTCAAAAAATGTAATCTGTCTGAACTACTTAGCGTACGCTACATACTCTACGTAACGTGCGCTAAGCCTGCCTGTTAGCGTACGTAAACGACGAAGTCTAGCATGCGCTAACTATGTACTAACAGTCCTCTCTGATCAGCCGACTGTTTCGTCTGATGACATAACGTACGTTACGTACCAAACGTAGCGTACGTTACTCATTCTCGATAGCGCACATTAATATACATATCTTAGCGTGCGCTAACCGTGCATGGCAGTTTACTACTGGGCAGTAGACTTGATCTTATAGTGATCAAACTCACGAAATCTTCAGTGTTAATACATGCCATGTCCATGCATATCATGCTCATACGGTTTGTGAAAGATCTTTACGGATTAAACGACTTCGAGATACAAGGATACATATAATCATCACAACACCATAATTCATCTTGATCTTCAAGAAAGTATCCTAAGTTCCATCCATTCTATGTCCAAAACGTATAATTCCATTATGTAAAAACATAAGAACTTGATAATTTCCATAAACTGGTCATAATCGGTTTGAAGCTTCATGGATATGCTAGGAGTTCAAACACTAAAAGGTTCAATGGTTTATACGATGAAGAAGTACCAAAACATTGAAAATATCCTTCTAACAATATGATGTTCGACTACGTACGAATTTAACTGACTGGATAATCCCAAATCATGATCAAAACATCCTTCAGAATATTACTTAATATTGGTGAAGAATCACCTACCTCAAAGTAGTGAAGAACAAGGAGGAACTTGAAGAAATCCAACGCCGAAGGCTTGAACACCAATCTCCAATGATCTACAATCTTCCAACTCGTGCTAGGATGATGATATGAGAGGTTGAGGATGGAGGAAGTAACTCTCTAAGTCCAAGAATGCGGATTAGGGAAGTGAAAAGTCTGAAAAAAATGAAAAAGGATGATGTCCTATATATAGAAAATGGTTATTAGCGCGCGCTAGTCCATATCCATAGCGTGCGCTAACGGCCATATGAATCTTACTGACTTCACTGAACTCAGCATTTAGCATACGCTATCCTAATATCAGTAGCGTGTGCTACCGCGTTGACTTGGCTTTTCCCGAAAGCCGTCCAGGTTCATCCCGACATGATCCGACCAAGATCCACGGCTGATCTCACCTACCACCCTGTCTTAATCATGCTGACTATGTATAGCGTGCGCTAAGGTTCATACATAGCGTGCGCTATGAAACCAACTTAGTGTACGCTACACTAAGTCGATAGCGTGCGCTACATGTACAAAACTCACCACTTTAGAACACATTCATCCAATCATGCGCTCAACAATACCGGATCATGAAATACGGAGAATAATACTCAGATCAAAATGCAATAAATACAACATCACAAGGTTCGAATACACATCAGAAATCTCGGGCATTACATCCTCTCTCCCTAAAAAGAAGTTTCGTCCCGAAACTTAAGATGAAAACAACTCCGGATATCTAGTCTTCATATTGTCCTCCGTTTCCCAAGTGGCCCCTTCAACTCCGTGTCGTGACCATTGTACTTTAACCAAGGGTATTGGTTTATTTCTCAATTGTTTGATCTGACTCTCAAGTATCCTGATTGGTCTCTCTTCGAAGGTGCCGTCATTAGCTATCTCGATCTCATCGAACTCAATGATATGACTAGGATCTGGTACATACTTCCGCAATTGGGATACGTGAAACACATTGTGAACGTGAATCAGCGATGGCGGTAAGGCCAACCTGTATGCTAAATCCCCAACTCTCTCGAGGATCTCAAATGGTCCGATATATCTCGTACTTAGCTTACCTTTCCTCCCAAAACGGAAAATTCCTCGTGTAAGAGACACCTTCAATAGTACGTGGTCCCCAATGTCGAACTCTAGCGGGCGACGACGCATGTCTGCATAAGACTTCTGTCGACTCTGGGCACTCAACAGTCTTTCCCGAATCAAAGCTATCTTCTCTTGAGTCTGAACTATCAATTCCGGTTCCGTTCCGATCAAGTCCGAAGAATCATCCCAGCACAGGGGTGAATGACATCTTCTCCCGTACAAAGCTTCAAATGGTGCCATCTTAATAGAAGTATGCCAACTATTGTTGTAGGTGAATTCAATCAACGGCAAGTGAACTTCCCAATCAGTTGACCAATCCAAAGCGCAAGCTCTAAACATGTCTTCTACTGTTTGTATAGTCCTTTCGGACTGACCGTCTGTTTGAGGATGATAATCCATGCTAAAGTTTAGCTCGGTTTCCAAATCCCTGTGAACTGCCTTCCAGAAGTGCGACACGAAGAGACCATCTCGATCTGAAATAATGGTCTTCGGCGTCCCATGCAATCTGACTATCTCTGTAATAAATACTCGCGCCAATCTCTCGGGTCCCCAAGTGTCTTTAATTCTTAGTAAATGAGCCGACTTGGTTAATAGATCAACTATAACCCAAATCATGTTCATTCCTGTCTTGGTCCTTGGCATATTGGTGATGAAATCCATCGAGATATCCTCCCACTTCCACTCAGGGATCGAAAGTGGCTTTAACATTCCGGCAGGTCGCTGATGTTCAATCTTAACTTGCTGACAAGTCAAACACTTAGAAACGTACTCTGCTACGTCCTTCTTCATATTTTCTTACCAGAAGCTTTGTTTTAGATCCTTATACATCTTATTACTGCTCGGGTGAATAGAATAGGGCGCGTTGTGAGCTTCCTTCAGAATTGTCCGTCTCAAATCATCATCATCGGGAACGCAAAGTCGACTCTGAAATCTCAAAACTCCATCATCTTGTATCACGGATCCTGGGGCCTTTCCTTTCGTTACTTCGTCACATAACCGAAGTATCAGAGAATCCTTCAACTGTTTAGATTTGATTTCCTCGACTAGTGATGAAGTCAGCTCCATCTCATATAGTTGCCCTTGGATTCCTGGTGACCACACTTCAATCCCTTCGCGGATCAGTACTCGTTGGATGCTGGTTTGGGACGTAAGTGCTTCCAACACTCGAAGAGAAACAGGTTTACGGCTCAATTCATCAGCTACTACGTTTGCTTTACCCGGATGATAGAGAATTTCCAAGTCGTAATCCTTGATCAATTCTAGCCACCTTCTCTGCCTCATGTTTAATTCTTTCTGACTGAAAATGTACTTGAGGCTTTTGTGATCTGTAAAGATCTGAAAATGAGTGCCGTATAAATAATGTCGCCAAATTTTCAAAGCAAAGACCACAGCTGCTAACTCCAGATCATGAGTCGGGTAATTAACTTTGTACGATTTCAACTGCCGAGAAGCATAGGCAATCACCTTATCCTTTTGCATCAACACACATCACAGACCCTGATTTGAAGTGTCGCTGTATACCATGAATCCATCAGTTCCATCTGGTAATACTAATATAGGTGCTGTCGTCAGTCTCTTCTTAAGTTCATCAAAACCAGCCTGGCATTTCTCATCCCACGTCAACTTTTGAGTTTTCTGTAATAGCTGAGTGAGCGGACGAGCAATTTTGGAAAATCCCTCTACAAAACGACGATAATATCCAGCAAGTCCTAAGAAGCTTCGGACTTCTTTCATGCTATGAGGAGCTTCCCATCCCAAGATTGCTTCGACTTTCTTCGGGTCCACTTGAACTCCGTCCGCTGATATCACATGCCCAAGGAAGGTTACTTCCCCAAGCCAAAACTCGCATTTGGAAAACTTCGCATAAAACTGTTCATTCCTCAAGGTGCTCAAAACCACACGCAAATGCTCGGCATACTCCTCTGTGTCTTTCGAATAGATCAAGATGTCGTCAATGAAAATGACCACAAAATTATCTAGGTATTCTAAGAATACCCGATTCATCAATTGCATAAATACCGCAGGAGCATTGGTAAGTCCGAATGGCATCACCACGAATTCATAGTGCCCGAACCGAAATCTGAAAGCAGATTTCGATATATCCAATTCCTTAATTCTCAACTGATGATATCCTGACCGCAAGTCAATCTGCGAGAATACCCTTGCCCCTTGCAGTTGATCAAACAAGTCGTCGATCTGAGGTATAGGATACTTATTCTTGATCGTCACCTTGTTTAGCTCCCTGTAATCAATACATAATCGGAGGGATCCATCTTTCTTCCGGACAAAGAGAACGGGTGCTCCCCAAGGGGAAACGCTAGGTTGAATGTAACCCTTCTGCAATAATTCCTCCAGTTGCTTCTTTAGTTCATACATCTCGGTTGGCGCCATACGGTATGGTGCTCTGGAAATAGGAGCGGCTCCAGGTTCTAATTCGGTAGTGAACTCCACTTCTCTCTGTGGAGGTCACCCAGGTAGTTCGTCAGGGAATACATCTGAGAATTCATTCACAACTGGAATAGATGAGAGCTCTACTCTTCCTTCTTTCCTCATGGCGTATCACCAAAATCCATGACAACCCTGCTTCAGTAATTTCACTGCTTTCATAGCCTTGATCAATTTTCCCGAGCTTCCCGGTCTCCACCCTTTGAATAAATGTTCAGATCCATCATCGGCAATGATAAAAATAACTCTCTTTCGGTAATTTAAAATAGCTCCATAACGGTTGAGCCAATCGTCTCCGAGAATTAGATCGTCACCACGGATGTCGACTACAATAAGATTCGATGGCCAATATCTCCCTGCGTATGAAACGGTTAGTGCTGCCCGGAACTTCTTTCCACCTCGAGAAGGATGCGGAGGCCTCCTGGACGAATGAAATGAGGACTAGCCCTTGCGGGGCCCACTACTCTTATTCTCCGTGAAGTTTCCAGACACTTTCTGCTTCTTTGCTTCCGTTGACTTTTCTACTGCTGCCTCTTGCATATCATAGGCCAGTGCTCTGTCTTGATACTGCCACAACGTAGTACACTCGAATCCGGACATGTAATGTTGAATCTCCGGCTTCATCCGCATATCGAAATGAAAGATCTTTTCTGCCTCCGTTCTGACCAAGTGTCGCACACAAGTCAACTGATGATTAAAAGTTTTGATTGAGTCTGTCACAGATGCTTCCGAATTCTGTGGTGAGAAAAACTCTCGGATTTTTGCCTCTCTAACTGGACGAGGACAATATTGTGCTTCCATCATTTGTTTGAATCCCGTCCAGTCAGCATTATGATTCTCAGATCGGATAGCTTCCCACCAGTCAAAAGCCTCCCGATGTAAAATACCGGCAATAGGAACTTTCCGGTCCTCGGGACAGTTAATACCCGCAAATATCTTCTCTAACTCCTTTAGCCAATGATCCCAAGTAAGTGCCTCAGCAGATCCGTCAAATTTTGGCGGGTGCAATTTGACCACCTCAGCAAGCCATCTGTCTCCCCGGTTATCCTCGTGGTGCTGCTGTCCCATCGCCGTCTGCATGCGGTCAACTACCTGAGCGAACTGGTTTATCTGAGCCACCACTTGTTGAAGCACCCCCGGAATGTTAGGATCTGCATTATTATTTGCTGATCCCTGCTGTCCTCCAGAATGGGAATCGGTTCGACTAGCGGATAATTCTGGGGTAGTTGCAGAATCCTCCTGTCTCATGTTACCACGTCCGCGTCCACGACCGCGTCCGCATCCACGTCCTCCCCTCAACATACTGTAAACACAATTTCTCAATATCCAGGACAATATTTTCAAAAATAAAGCCCGTCAATACTCACAAAACAGAAATTAAGTAAAACGGTAGTATAAGAGATTAGGAGACTTACAACCATGGTCCACATGACGACTTTGGCTGAACAATGATGTTACGAACGACCCATAAATCAAATAACGTAAACAGACCCAACTAAAACCCGACTGCCAAGATATCCATGAATCTTAGCTCTGATACCATATTCTGTAACACCCCGAGATATTCGGAATAATTACAGCGCCGTAAACCCTTTAAGGATTTACAAGGCTAATAAAAAGAAATGCAAATATAATATAACAGTACCATAGAAGTTCAAAATACAAACCGGTCTCAACTGATCCACTGAGTCATTAATACAACCATATCGAAAGAATATTATTAAGACACACGTACTCGAGTACTGAAAGTGAACCAAGAAGACAAATCACAATAACAATAAACATCAACAACATCACTGAGCCATTTCATCGTCATGTCGGTACTGTGGCTGCCTCCCCGCTCCTCGGCTACCTGAACATCAAAACAAATGTCCACCACCGAAGGGGTTAGCAAAACGATGCTATTCCAAGTATCACAATACAAATTTCATCAATGCATTATATACATACAAAACGGACTTCTGTCACCGGAATCCAACGACGCGAATCCTCACGATTCCATCAACATAATACAGGGTAATCCAACGATCCAGCGCCCTCAGTATAGATCCCCATGATGATCCCGTCGGACCAACGCATGGTGGAAAACCCGTCCAACGATCCAGTGCCCTCAGCATAGATCCCCATGATGATCCCGTCGGACCAACGCATGGTGGACATTCGATCCAGCGCCCTTAGCATAGATCCTCATGACCCCCTCGGATCATTTACAATATAAACCATGCAATCATGCATACATATATGCATTTCAATATGTCCATTAATACGAACAATTAACCACGAATATCACGAGAATCAAAGAAATTAATCTCATACTCGACAACATGAACAAAACCATATGCATGATCAAAGTTCCAATATAAACCAAACTCAACATATGATACTTGCCTCAAAAATGGCAAGAATGAAATACTCCAACAAATATCACGCGTCCGTATGCCACCGCCCCTCGATCGTCCCCTAATCAAGGCTCGGACCTTGTTCAAAAGAAATAATAAAGAATTCATCTTATGTCGTACGAATGTCTAACAATCCGGTCAACGGTCGAAAGCTCAAAAAATATAATCTGCCTGAACTACTTAGTGTACGCTACGTACTCTACGTAACGTGCGCTAAGCCCTCCTGTTAGCGTACGTAAACGACGAAGTCTAGCGTGCGCTAACTATGTACTGACAGTCCTCTCTGATCAGCCGACTGATTCGTCTGATGACATAACGTACGTTACGTACCAAACGTAGCGTACGTTACTCATTCCCGATAGCGCACGTTAATATACATATATTAGCGTGCGCTAACCGTGCATGGCAGTTTACTACTGGGCAGTAGACTTGATCTTATAGTGATCAAACTCATGAAATCTTCAGTGTTAATACATGCCATCTCCATGCATATCATGCTCATACGGTTTGTGAAAGATCTTTATGGATTAAATGACTTCGAGATACAAGGATACATATAATCATCACAACACCATAATTCATCCTGATCTTCAAGAAAGTATCCTAAGTTCCATCCATTCTATGTCCAAAATGTATAATTCCATTATGTAAAGACATAAGAACTTGATAATTTCCATAAACTGGTCATAATCGGTTTGAAGCTTCATGGATATGCTAGGAGTTCAAACACTAAAAGGTTCAATGGTTTATACGATGAAGAAGTACCGAAACGTCGAAAATATCCTTCTAACAACATGATGTTCGACTATGTACGAATTTAACTGACTGGATAATCCCAAATCATGATCAAAACGTCCTTCAGAATATTACTTAATATTGGTGAAGAATCACCTACCTCAAAGTAGTGAAGAAGGAGGAGGAACTTGAAGAAATCCAACGCCGAAGGCTTGAACACCAATCTCCAATGATCTACAATCTTCCAACTCATGCTAGGATGCTGATATGAGAGGTTGAGGATGGAGGAAGTAACTCTCTAAGTCCAAGAATGCGGATTAGGGAAGTGAAAAGTCTGAAAAAAATGAAAAAGGATGATGTCCTATATATAGAAAATGGTTATTAGCGCGCGCTAGTCCATATCCATAGCGTGCGCTAACGGCCATACGAAGCTTACTGACTTCACTGAATTCAGCATTTAGCGTACGCTATCCTCATATCAGTAGCGTGCGCTACCGCGTTGACTTGGCTTTTCCCGAAAGCCATCCAGGTTCATCCCGACATGATCCGACCAAGATCCGCGGCTGATGTCACCTACCACCCTGTCTTAATCATGCTGACTACGTATAGTGTGCGCTAAGGTTAATACATAGCGTGCGCTACGAACCTAACTTAGCGTACGCTGCGCTAAGTCGATAGCGTGCGTTACATGTACAAAAATTACCAATTTAGAACACATTCATGCAATCATGCGCTCAACAATACCGGATCATGAAATACGGAGAATAATACTCAGATCAAAATACAATAAATACAACATCACAAGGTTCGAATACACATTAGAAATCTCAGGCATTACACTAAGTCCCCACAATTCTCTCTCCACTCGGTAAACCCACAACATAAGGCTCACATTTATGAAAACAAAAAATGTTCAAACGACTAACACAAGATAATGATATAAACGAATGTGTAGCCCCTGTATCGAACAAACACTAACTGGTTGTGAAAGGATCTGAACGGTACCTGATGCAATAGCGGCATCCTGATCGTCTACCCTCCTCATCTCATAAAGGTGTGGGGGAACGGATCCAACACTCGATGCTCCCTTTCGGTCGAACTGTCCTCTGCCTCGTCCTCGACCAAAACTCTGGGGTAGCTGGACACTCTGCTGCGTCTGCAGAACACTTGCTTCTTTCTGAGCCGGATGTGAAGTACGAGCTCCATTTAACTTAGTGGCATCCCTGCAGAACATTTCACGATGCCCCTCATGTCCGCAATCATAACATGTCACTGGAGAATGGAAACAATCACGCCAAAGGTGTCCTCGGCGACCACAAGTAAAACAGCTTTTGACCACTTCTGTTGGTGTTGATACTGGTCTGAAGTTCTTTCTGCCTTTTGATGGGTGCGGGGCCCTCTTAAACGAATGAAAGGATGATTGGTCCTTGTAGTGCCCACTACTCTTGTGCTATGTGAAACTACCAGAGACTTTCTGCTTCTTGGACTCCGAGAACTTTTCCATAGCGGCTTCTTTCATTGCATATGCCAGGGCTTTGTCTTTGTACTGGCGGAGAGTGGTGCATTCAAAACCTGACATGTACCTCTGTATTTCCGGCTTCATTCTCATATCAAAGTGAATCACCATTTCTGCATCGGTTCTGACTAGGTGTCGAACAAACGCCAGCTGCTGATTAAATGTTTTAATCGCCTGAGCCACTGGCACATCCAACGGCTGCGCATAGAAAAATTCCCGAACTTTAGCTTCTATCATCGGACGAGGGCAGTACTGAGCTTCCATCATCTCTTCCCAACCGGCATCATGATCAACAGGTCTGATGGCTTCCCACCATTCAGACGCTTCCCCTGTCAGAAAGTACTGGGAAATGGGAGCTCCCTAGTCGTATGGGCAGTTAATCCCTGCGAATACTTTCTCTATCTCTCTCAACTAGTGATCCCATGTCGGTGTCTCATAAAATCCATCGAATTTCGGCGGGTGCATCTTCGCCACCTCCTGTAGCCATCTGTCTCCCTGATTTCCCAAGTCTAGGATGCCTTGCTATCTTTCTCCTGGATGAAACCGCCACTTGCATCTTGTACACCACTTGAGCAAATTGAGTCATCTGGTTGACCACCCAACGAAGGATGTCGGGAACGGCAGGATTTGCATTTGTCTCCACTGTCTGTTCTCGTTCATTATTGACAGACTCCTGACATTCGCCAGAATTGGAGGGAGCCTGATTTGACAGCGAATCAGGCACAGAAGGTGAAGCTTCTCTCTCAGCATTCCTACGTCTGCATCCACGACCGCGACCGCGTCCACGTCCCCCCTCAACATACTGTAAGCATAAACACTCAATACACAGGGAAATAATATTGTCCTAACGTTCAAGTATAAAAAGGTACGACATGTAAAGGACAAATAGAGTTTAGGAAACTTACAACCACCGCTCGCACAAAGACGTAGGCAGTACAGTGATGTTATGCGCGGTCGGTTACCACAAAAGACATATACGACCCCTATTTAACCCAACGACCAAGATATCCATAATCTTAGATCCATACCATATTCTGTAACACCCCCGCTGTTTTCAGGAATATTACAGCTCCGTAAATCCTTTACGTAAGAATTTACAAGACTGGGGAAATGAAAAGACAATAACAATACCAACAAACAACGACAGTGGAAATAAAATACAACACGAGTGTGAAAACAGTACTGAAAGACAAACTTCAAACAGTGAATATTAATACATGACCAAATCCAACATCACAAACGACAACTTACACGAGTACTTTATTGAAAACAACACAAACATACGACAAAGTAATCCGGCCATAACATCACTCTGCACCCTCGTCGTCATGCAGCTCTAGTGGTTGTATTCTCGCTCTCCTGGATCCTGAACATAACACAAATGTTCACCCCCAAAGGGGTTAGCACAACGATGCTAGTACAAGTACGATAATTATACAACAATGATTTATTCAACAATCCCTGAATAACAACGTCAATAATATCAACAATAATCACGACAAGTCTCTCCAACGAGAAACAGTAACAATGTACAACATATCATATCAATCTCAACATACTCATGGTATTCCAACGATCCAGAGCACACAGCTATAGATTCCCATGATGATCCCGTCGGACCAACGCATGGTGGAATACTTGTCCAACGATCCAGCACACACAGCTATAGATTCCCATGATGATCCCGTCGGACCAATGCATGGTGGACAAACAATCGCAACATATATACACAATACAACAATCAACGTAATCGACATCAATACGAATAAATGTAATTAAGGTACTTGCCTTAGAAAGGTGGCAAAAGATAAATACTCCAATGACTCCAACAAACTCGAAGGCCGCTCCTTCGACTAATCGTTCACAAACCTCAAACCTTAAACAAATAGGAAAAATAAGGACAACTCAACTTACATAACAATTTAAACGTACGAATATCTAACATCCTAAACTGTGGCCGAAAGTTGTCGACACTATGGATCCTGTCCGATTCTCTTCATAACGAACGTTACATACTAAACGTAACATACATTAAGTCTATGCCTTAGCGTACGTAAGATCCTATGCCTAACGTACGCTAAGCTTGTATTTGACAAAGTTCTCTGATCAGACGACTTGTCTCACTTGATGCCTTAACGTACGTAAGCTCCTATGCCTAACGTATGTTAAGCTTGTATTTGACAAAGTTCTCCGATCACATGACTTGTCTCTTCTAATGCCATAATGTACATAAAGCATGATACTTAACGTACGTTATGCTTATGAACACATTGAGGTACAAATGCTTGTGCCTACAATTTCAAAGATATTCATCAAACCGATATAATTATATACTTCAATATTTATTCATGGTTCGATCATTCATATAACTCGTATCAAAGTTATGATCAAACGAATACTAACACATTTTCGAAGGAAGATGAAACAACTGTGTTTAGGTTCAATTCGATTATCCTTAACATAATCAATCCATTCTAACTAAAAATATATCGAAGTTTATCCAATCAAACACCTCTTACGAAAATACGAAACGTTCTTAGTGAAACTCCTAGAATTCATCTTCTTGAACACTTTGATTCTAGGTGATGATATTAACATGGCATTGTATACAACTCGGCCATAACGTACCACAATCTCAGAAACTACGTCCTAGGGTTCAACATGCCAAGGTTCATTTCACAATTCTCTTAACAACGAAGAAAACTCCAAGGATAATCAAACCAATATCCTTAAGACATGATATTTGATTACTACAACATCTTTGAAATGTAATAATCTCAGTACATACTCATGAAACCGAATTCAAGGTTGAGTTTAGTATCAACATACCTTAATATGAAGAAAACGTCAAGGCAATCGGTAGAATTCAACACCAGAAGTTTGAGCACCAATCCAAGATGTCTTACTTCTTCAACAACCAAGTAGAGAGGCCAATATACTAGTTTTGTAAGGTTGGAAGATCTGGGGAGAGGTAAGGTTCGGATAAAACGAGTGAAAGAATGAAATAGGGTAATGTCCTATTTATAAAACTCAAATCGTTACGTACGTTAGCCTCACGAAATTACGTATGTTATGCCCATAACGTATGCTATCTGAAATATTTAGCATGCGCTATCGTCTGACAGTAGCTACTGTCTCATTTCTGACCTCCTTAACATACGTTAACCATTACCTGTTACGTACATAATGGGCTATGAGTAGTGTACGCTATCTCGGTTCTTTAGCGTACCCTAATCCCCATTGACTTGCTTTTTCAAAAAGCTGTCCGGGCCACGCGGGGAATCTTATCCTTGTCCCCATCCCAAGGTGGGCCATGTGCCGACCAACCCTATCTTCCTGACTGTACGTTACGTACGCTATGCTTCGTTCATAGCGTATGCTATTCTCGGTTCATAACGTACGCTAAGCTCATCAGCTAGCGTACGTTATGACGTAGCCGCATGCATGAATTTGCAACTTCTTCCTAGAATTCATCTTCTTGAACACTTTGATTCTAGGTGATGATATTAACATGGCATTGTATACAACTCGGCCATAACGTACCACAATCTCAGAAACTACATCCTAGGGTTCTACATGCCAAGGTTCATTTCACAATTCTCTTAACAACGAAGAAAACTCCAAGGATGATCAAACCAATATCTTTAAGACATGATATTTGATTACTACGACATCTTTGAAACGTAATAATCTCAGTACATACTCAAGAAACCGAATTCAAGTTTGAGTTTAGTATCAACATACCTTAATATGAAGAAAACGTCAAGGCAATCGGTAGAATTCAACACCGGAAGTTTGAGCACCAATCCAAGATGTCTTACTTCTTCAACAACCAAGTAGAGAGGCCAATATACTAGTTTTGTAAGGTTGGAAGATCTGGGGAGAGGTAAAGTTCGGATAAAACGAGTGAAAGAATGAAATAGGGTAATGTCCTATTTATAAAATTCAAATCGTTACGTACGTTAGCCTCACAAAATTACGTATGTTATGCCCTTAATGTATGCTATCTGAAATATTTAGCATGCGTTATCGTTTGACAGTAGCTACTGTCTCATTTCTGACCTCCTTAACATACGTTAACCATTACCTGTTACGTACATAATGTGTTATGAGTAGCGTACGCTATCTCGGTCCTTTAGCGTACCTTAATCCCCGTTAACTTGCTTTTTCAAAAAGCTGTCCGGGCCACGCGGGGAATCTTATCCTTGTCCCCGTCCCAAGGTGGGCTATGTGCCGACCAACCCTATCTTCCTGACTGTAAGTTACGTATGCTATGCTTCGTTCATAGCGTACGCTATTCTCGGTCCATAACGTACGCTAAGCTCATCATCTAGCGTACGTTATGACGTAGCCGCATGCATGAGTTTCAACTTCTTCCTAATATTATCATGACTATTTGGAATATGAATACGGGAGCAATCACACTTCGATTATAGATACCACAAAGTCTAATAATACAAGGTTCAATTATAGATAAAAATACTCAACAATTATCCGGATATTACACGTAGTCTTTTGATAATATAGTCTTTGAAGGAAAAACCCAAGCCAGCCTTTTCCCGGTTACCGACACGAACACAAATCCAATTCGTTGTAGCTTGTGAATGATCCAACACCGAAAATGCCGAATGTCTCTACTTCACACGCTTCGGATATTGATCAGAAAAATAGTATGTCAATTCGTTCTCAAAGGACACGGCTAGGAATCGACACAATATTTTTCTTCTCTTCTCTTCTTCCTTTTATTTCTCTCTTAGATGAACAAGAAAATAAATTTTCTCCCTCCCCAAATTAGCTCACGGCCAGCACAATCCTTTTGGTGTATGTGTGTATTTTCAACTTACACCATAATGATAAGTCATATAATTATATAATGGAGATGAGATCAAAAATGATGAGATATGAAATCTCATCCTTTTGTCCTCAATCCATTAAATAATTAAACACATCACACACACCACATGGAAGGAAATGGAGGGGGTGGCCTACATTGTTTGGTGGAAAAATGAGTCGAGCCACTCGGTTCGTGTACCGGACGTTCGCGTGTCTAGTCCATTAAATACACTTCATTTTATCCCAAATGTATTTATACTTAATTAATTAATCCAATTAATTAAGTTTATCAAATACAAAATTATAATAATTTATTTCCAAGAAATAATTATTTACGAATTAAATTAATCACCCGGTAATTAATTTCAATTCACTAGACCACGTGATTTATCAAATAAATCAAATTAGATATCTAATATCCAATATTAATGAAGAGATAGTAAATACATATTTATCCATCAAATATCCTTGTGCGCGACTCCGTAGGTCCGTCTTAGTCGGCAATGGGAGGAACCAAAGAGTACGGGTAACACTTAGCCAGTCTAGTGCTTCGTACCGTAACCCAACTAAGAGCGAATGATCGGATCATTCAAAAAACATTATGTCATGAATGTCGTATACGTATAAACCCTTCAATAATATGTCCCGGTCAAGTATTAGGGTCACGGTAAATTCAAACCCTAATGTAACTTGACTCTATGCTTTCTGTTAATGCAAACCGAGATCATCGAGATCTCGTGTATCAAATACAACTAGCTCTAAATGCTTTGGCCAAAGACTTATAATCTCATTTGCCATTAACCGCATAGGACATTTACCTGCTAACTTACATGAGAAAGAATTCTATCTTGGTATTCAGTAGAGACTGCTACTTGCCCACTAAGTTGCATTTTGAGGTTGACCCAACCCACCGGTGATTGGATCGAACTACTCTAATAACTAAATATCACAAGCACATCTCTTACTGAAAGCTTAAGTCAAAGATCCATGTATACCTATCACAACCTTTCTATCCAGTCATTGACAAACCCTGAGTGATATCCATGTGACTGAATCGAGGTGAGTCATGTTCGAGTATACTAATCTCATTAGCATACCTATAACGTGTGCTCCCACTAACCCTTAGTGAAGACCGGCACTCTACATGTCAAAGTACATGTTATACAAGTCTTGTCCAAACTTATTGCGCAGTTAAGTTTTATGGACTTGCGAACGAGTTAAGCATTCAAGCTCTAAACACTTCTAGTGCCTATCTCCTTATATCCATAAGGAGTAGAATGTTTGCTCTCAAATGCAAGGACTATTATTCTATATACCAAATCACAATGCCAGTGATATACAATAATATAGAAATAATTATTACCTTATTAAATATTCATAATTACAATACAAATGCTCTCACTCTCTCATCCTCTAAGTGGCATTCGAGGGCATATCCCTAACACTCATTATGGGTAAGTTTGGGGCTTGAACCTTCGAGGTCGGTTTCCCAACACCTACATTTCAGTAGGTCACGGTCATGTTGATGATCTCATTATGGGTAAGTTTGGGGCTTGAACTTTTGCGGTTGGTTTCCCAGCACCTACAGTTCAGTAGGTCATGGTCACTGGGTGATCTCATTATGGGTAAGTCTGGGGCTTGAACCTTTGTGCTTGGTTTCCCAGCACCTGCAATTCAGCAGGTCACGATCACTGGATGATCTCATTGTGATACGGCTTCGTGCCGTGGCTTCGGCTGTCATTGTGATACGATTTCATGCAGTGGCTTCAGCCCTCATGTGGTACAGCTTCGGGGTGTTTGGCTTCGGGCTATTGTGATGATTGGCAGCTTCGGCTGAGTGGCTTTCAGGCTATTATGATATTTTGCAGCTTCGGTTGAGGCCTTCTAGGCCATTGTGATGTTTTGTTATTTCTGTTGGAGCCTTCGGGCATTGTGACTCGTATCTATTTCAGCTCTAGTTTGGTTTACCTTCGGGTAATTCATTGTTGTGTCTATATTGATGATTCGTCGTTGGGCACTTGTGTTCTAACATGTTGAGCATGTACTGATCGTATGCCGTGGGCATAGTGTTTCATGAATGCTCGATTCTTACCTTGGTTGGTGAGCATATCGTATTACCATTGTTGTACCGTTTATTCTTCCTTTGGATGCATATCATGTTGTACATGTATTTGATATTCATTATCTGGATGACTGAGCCCGTGGGGGAGGAACATATTTTTCATGTTTTAGGTGCTTGCGAGGAGAGATTTGAGACACAGGGGCATGACGATGGTGACGAGACATTCCAGCGATACTAGTCCCAAGTTGTTTCGGTGTTGATGTTGGTTACTCCATTCGGAGTGTTCTCCAGTTTGTCAGTCGTTTTCATTATGTATTATCCGAGCAAGGATCGTGGATGTTATTGTATTTTTATTTTTTCCATGTAGGCTCATCATTGTCCTTGAAATTCCACATCGGAACTTTGTGTCGGATATCATAGTAGAGACTGTGATTTTCCTTTTTGGTCAGATTGATGTGTGTTAGCCGTGTTCGCCTGGTGGACCTCCTGGCATGGGGTCCACGGCACTGCAATAATCCAATGGGTTTTGGGGGGTGTTACAGAAGATGGTATCAGAGAAATGGGTTGTGAGATACCCTGATATGTGAGTTATGTCGTTCTACCGACGCGGTAGTTGTGGGGCTGTCAGGTTATGACAATCTGGGCAGTCGGGTTTTGTGAGTCGTGATAGTTGGATGACTGTATGAGTCATTCATTCATTGAGTCATCGTCAGTGAAGACTAATATCGCAAGACCTCGAAGCTTCGTATGACCTGTGTAAGGACTCGATTCTCTTTTATGTTCATACATTCATTATGTCATTGATTATACATGTTTTGTTGAAACCTGTATATGACATTTGTGTTACGATTGATTCATGATTATTTGTTTTGGAGCATGTGGGCTCTGGATTGGCTATGATTAGCATGATTGATGTGATTGTTTTGAGTATGTATACTCGTGTTTGGCTATTGACTTAGCATTCTGGATTGGCATATTTGAGTTATGATCATGATCGAATGTTATTCTTTCAGTATGGATAGAGGAATCTGAGGACGTGACAGAGGGGATAAGGGCTGCAGAGCGAGCCAGAACCAAGAACCTCATGTGTATGCGCGTGCAGATGCCTAGATGGATTAGAGTTCGGTCGGAGGTGTTACTTACGCGATGGATTTTCCTTTGGGACGTCATACTCGAGAAGTCGATCAGGCTTAGAGTGGACACATCGACCCTTTCTTGCTTATGAGGGGCATGATGGCCCAGATGACTCAGATGACGCAGATAATGGAGACCATGCAGGCCTCGATGGTTCGTGGTCCACCGCAGCAGGGATCCCAAGTGCCATTTCATGGGGAGACTGGGAGTGTGAGTCAGATTATTGGTGATATTTGTCGACATGGGCCGTCTACTTTTGAGGGTTCGTCGGAACCAGCTGACATTGTTCACTGGCTTGAACATTTTGATAAACTCTTCGACATGGTTCAGTGTCTAGGGGAGAGTAAGATGGCAGTCGCGGCTTACTATCTGAGTAAGGGCGCTTATTCTTAGTGGATTTCTGTGAAACCCACCGATCATGATTGTGTTTGGAGCGATTTTAAGACTCTCATGTTAGAGAGGTATTATCCGGCTCCACTTCGTGAAGCCAAACTATCAGAGTTTTGAACCCCGAATCCATCGAGAACGAGGGTGTTGTTGTCATTGCTGAGAAGTTTCATGGACTTCTTCAGTTTGCTTCTTATGTTATCCGTACTGAGGCGGATAAGATCAAGTATTTTAGCAAGAGTCTAAACTCGCAGTTGAGGATGCAGTTGTTCAATCATAATTGTAATTCACTTGGTAAATTCATCGAGAAGGCTCTTGGAGCAGAGCTTTTGATCAAGGAGCTTGCTCGGAAGAACCCTTCAGTTTCTTCTGGTGAGAAGACTAGGATGCCGGTTCGTTCAGAGGGACATCAGGATCCAACGTCCAAGAGGTCGTTTTCTAGTCGTCTTCGTGCTGGGAAAGCATCTTCTTCTCAGAAGACGAGTTTGACCATTGTTTACTTTAACTGTGATACTATAGGATATCGCAGTACCCGGTGTTCGATGCAGACTATTGCATGTTTTCTGTGTGGGAGGCAGGGACACCTTCAGAAATACTGCAGGAGTTCTAGTTCCAGTAGATCTCAAGAGAGCTCACGGGCCTCGAGAGATTTTGTTACTCTAGTCCGTACTTCATCCAAGGGGTCCTATCAGGCTTCGGGAGCCAGAGGTAAGGACAACCGAGGAGGAGCAGCGAGTTTAGATTTGGGTCTTCCTCGAGTCGATGAGATCGAGGAGATAGATGATCTGGAGGATATCGATGTTGGGTATATTTGAGATGTAGCTTTGAATTATATTTTCCTTTCTTTGTTTTTTGGATTAATGTTTAACTTAATCTGTAATAATGTATTGTGGTTGTGAACCATTTGTTGTTTATCTATCTTATAATGATAGTATTTGAGAATCTTGAGATTTGAGGTCGTTTGATGCATTTTTCTTTCCTTTTGGTGTTGTACCCGAGATTTTGTGATAATCTGGGTAATTATTCTTTGTAATTTGCGACGTCAAGTCGTGAGTACTTGGGCATGCAATTGACATGGTTCTGAGGACTATATTTGTGCATTGCTGTTTTCTTTTTGTGGCGTGTGTCAGTGATTGCATGGGCGTCCAATGCAGACGAGGACGGGAAAGTGTACACCGACGATTGTAGACATGAACAATGAGCCGCTCCCGCAGGGTGTGTACGCCGGTGTTACAAGTCATGCGGGTGGTACGACGTTCTGGATGGTCTCTAGTGGAGGAGTCATGATTCGACTGATCGCACACTTGGTTGAGTGTTTCATCACTTGATTTTCGCCTTGTTCAGGCATAGGAGACACGGAGACCCGAGGGGTTGGCCTAATTACTCAGGCGAAGTGGTTCGCATTGAGGAGTATTCCGAGACACGTTGTTTTTCGACCCCGATGGATAGTTCATACCCCGAGTTGTGTGCCCTTAGTTTCGGGAACGAAACTCTTTTTAAGGGGGGAGTATGTAATATCCGGGGGTAATTTTTTTTGTTTCACTGTTGAGTTGTACGTATTCATTTGGAATTGTACAAGTGTTGTTGTATTATACCATTCGTGATTGTTAAGGTGCTTGGATCGTGTTCGTTCATTCGGATTGAACTTGTTGGAACTTCCTTGTGTTGTCATTGTGCTACTTACGTATGATACGAGTATATCTCAATGTACGTTAAGCTTCTAAGCTTATGTACGTTATGGTTGTCACGGCATGTACCTAAAGGGGTACATATAGGGGGAACTTTCCTCGTGGTCGACTTTCGGCTAGTAGGGCCAGGTGTCTTTGATTGGATCTCACTATTGCAGTCAATGGGGGTTTACGTACGCTATGGAGGGGGACCTACATACGTTAGGGATGTGGCTAGTTAACATATGTTAGTGGTTCATGATTACGTACGTAACACCTTTCGTAGAATAAGGCAGAGAGCTCTGGATAAGGTTTACGTACGTTAAGTCGATGTCGTAACGTACGTAATAGGACCTTACGTATGTTAAATTTGGGTGGTAGCATACGTTGTGAGGTTGTCAGATTATAAATCTTCGCATCTCATTTCTTCACAAACCAAAACCGATTTTCTCTCCCCTAGAATCGTCCCTCTGGACTTGTTCTTGATACTTAGACTCTTCCAATTTGATTTTGATCATCTTATCTTCGATTGAGACTTGAGGTTGGAAGTTTTTCATACTCCTTTGGTGTTTGGAGAGTTCATCTTGTTCTTCTTGGGTAAGTTCTCTTAATCTCTTGTTCTTCAAGTGATTTTTCGAGTATGATGATGTTGTTGTTGGTAATCACCTCGTATAGTTAGTGATTGTTGGAGGATAACATGATTCTTGATGAGTTTTTATAACTTATATTAAGAACATGATGATTATGTCTTGAGGAGGAGTTGTTCTTGATGTTTTAGAATACTTGGAGGTTATAATCATGTTTAGGAGGGGTTATGTTAAGATTGTTATATGATTAACATAGCTTTGACATGATTATTGTTGTTATTTGTGTTCTTGGGAGATTCTAACCATTTTATATAAAATTATGATGAATTATGTAATGATTATCATAATCTTGAAATGGTTGATTTAATCTTGTTGGTTATTCCGAATTCTTGAAGAATTGGTGATTGATATTGGTAGAGACATCATGTTTGTCGTGTTGATGATGTTCTTGAGGTATTGATGATGATATTGGTGATATTATCATTTTGAGATGATTAATTTGGTGATGTTCTTATTAATCCTTGTTGAATTGTTTTTCACAAGTGTTAAGAACATTATGATCATGTTAATTGATCATTGGAGTGATTGTAGGATGTTAGAATTCATAGTTGAGGACTATGATATTCGTTTGTGTGGCTTGATCGATTCGTGTTTGAATCGAGATTTTCTTTTGGTGTTGTTTTCTATTGATATTGCGATATTGAAAGAATTGTATTTCATTCAAGGTTGTTCGAGTCCTTGTGATTGTCGGAGGACGTCGTTCGTCGTTCGTATGAGGATTTCATCGTCTTCAGTTTGAGGCAAGTTTTATACTTGTACTAGTCAATGAGATAAATGTTTTCATATATGTGTGTACATGTGTTGTATCATTTCGATACGTAGTCTCTTCATGACTTTTGTTGATATCGGGGATTGTTTGATATGATACCCTTCAGCAATTATGCCAAATATTATTGTTGTTTGTTAATAGCCGGTTCAAGGCATTGAGATGCTTGCTGTTAATGTTATTGTCGATATCCGGTTCGCGGTATCGATGTATCGATTGTTATTGTCTGATGTTCCCTTGAGATATGGTTGTGATCGTTGTTATTGATATCGATGTATTTCTATTAATATTGTATTAGCCGATTGAAGGCATTGACGTATTCGATTGTCATCTCTATCTTCGGTGGCCGATTAAAGGCGCTTAGGCATCTATTATCGTTGAGTCGTTGTTATCGATTGGTCATTCTGAGACAATCGAGGTATTGAATTGGGACTGTCGAGGACATTTCCCATCCATTGAGTCGTTTTTATCGATTGGTCGTTCTGAGACAATCGAGGAATTGAATTGGGACTGTCGAGGATATTTTCCATCCGTTGAGTCATTGTTATCGATTGGTCATTCTGAGACAATCGAGGTATTGAATTGGAACTATCAAGGACATTTCCCATCCGTTGAGTCGTTGTTATCGATTGATCGTTCTGAGACAATCGAGGTATTGAATTGGGACTGTCGAGGACATTTCCATCCGTTATATCATTGTTATCGATTGGACGTTCTAAGGTAATCGAGGTATTGAATTGGGACCGCCGAGGACGGTGCCCATCCGTGAGTTGTTATGGTCATGTTAGCCGACTCAAGACAGCATATTATCATTCCTGTGAATTCGGTAATTTTGTGATCTTTGTCGTATGTGATTAATGGTGTTTGGAGGCTAGTCTCGGCTAGTGCTCATTATGCGTAAGTTTGAGGCTTGAACCTTCGTGGTTGGTTTTCCAACACCTACAGTTCAGTAGATCACGATCATGTTGATTATCTCATTATGGGTAAGTTTGGGGCTTGAACCTTCGCGATTTGTTTCCCAACACCTACAGTTCAGTAGGTCACGGTCATGTTGATAATCTCATTATGGGTAGGTTTGGGGCTTGAACCTTTGCGGTTGATTTCCCAACACCTACAGTTCAGTAGGTCACGGTCATGTTGATGATCTCATTATGGGTAAGTTTGGGTCTTGAACCTTCGCGGTTGGTTTCCCAGCACCTACAGTTCACGGTCACTGGGTGATCTCATTATGGGTAAGTCTGGGGCTTGAACCTTTGAGGTTGGTTTCCCAGCACCTGCAATTCAGCAGGTCACGGTCATTGGATGATCTCATTGTGATACGGCTTCGTGCCGTGGCTTCAGCCCTCATTGTGATACGGCTTCGTGCCGTGGCTTCGGCCCTCATGTGATACAGTTTTGGGCTGTTTGGCTTCGGGCCATTGTGATGATTGGCAGCTTCGTCTGAGTGGCTTTCAGGCCATTGTGATATTTTGCAGCTTCGGCTGAGGGCTTTTAGGCTATTGTGGTGTTTTGGTATTTCTGTTGGAGCCTTCGGGCATTGTGACTCGTATCTATTTCAGCACTGGTTTGGTTTACCTTAGGGTAATTCATTGTTGTGTTCTATATTGATGATTCTCTGTTGGGCACTTGTGTTCTAACCTGTTGAGCAGGTACTGATCGTATGTCGTGGGCATAATGTTTCATGAATGCTCGGTTCTTACCTTGGTTCGTGAGCATATCGTATTACCATTGTTGTACCGTTTATTCTGCCTTTCGATGCATATCAAGTTGTACATGTATTTGATATTCATTATCTATATGACTGACCCTGTGGGGGCATAACATGTTTTCATGTTTTAGGTGCTCGCGAGGAGAGAGTTGAGACACAGGGGCATGACGATGGCGACGAGGCATTCGAGCGATACTAGTCCCAAGTTGTTTCGGTGTTCATGTTGGTTAGTCTGTTCGGAGTGTTCTCCAGTTTGTTTGTCATTGTCATTATGTATTATCCGATCAAGGCTCCTGGATGTTGTTGTATCTTTATTTTGGCCATGTAGACCCATCATTGTCGTTGAAATTCCACATCGGAACTTTGTGTCGGATATCATAGTAGGGACTGTGATTTTCCTTTTTGGTCAGATTGATGTATGTTAGCCGTGTTTGCCTGGTGTACCTCCTGGCATGGGTCCATGGCACTGTAGTAACCCAATGGGTTTTTGGGGGTGTTACATCATTAGAAATCAAGACGAACCTTGTGTATACAAGTAGATTAGTGGGAGCACAATTGTTTTTCTAGTACTCTATGTGGATGATATCCTACTCATTGGAAATGACATCCCTACTTTACAAAGTGTTAAACTTTGGCTAAGTAAATGTTTTACAATGAAGGACTTAGGGGAAGCTGCCTATATACTGGTATAAGGATTTATAGGGATAGATCTAAAAGGCTTCTTGTCCTAAGTCAAAGTACATATGTTAACAAGGGACTGAAATGGTTTAGTATGCTTAATAGTAAGAAAGGGTTCTTACCTATGTCACATGGCATAAAGCTCAATAAAACTCAAAGTCCTTGTTCGAAGGAAGAAAGAGATAGAATGAGCTTGATACCTTATGCTTTGACTATAGGATCTATTATGTATGCCATGATATGTACTAGACCGGATGTATCATTTGCATTGAGTGCAACCAATAGATACCAGTCTGACCCTGGCGAGGCTCACTGGACTGTAGTCAAAAGCATACTTAAGTACTTGATAAGAACTAAAGATATGTTCTTGATATATGGTGGTCAAGATAGTGACTTGGTCCTTAATGGCTATGTCGATGCCAGTTTTGAGACAGACCAAGATGATTCCAAATCGCAGTTTGGATATATATTTTGCTTGAATGGTGTTGTTGTTAGCTGGAAGCGTTCCAAACAACCAACCACAGTTGATTCTATAAGGGAAGCTGAGCACATAGCCGCTTCGGAAGCAGCTAAAGAAGTTGTTTATATGAGGAAGTTCATTGGTGAACTGGATGTGGTTCCTAGCATTGTTGATGTAGTAAATTTGCACTGTGATAACAATGGAGCTATTGCATAAGCTAAAGAACTAAGATCATAAAAAGCATCCAAACACGTACTTAGAAAGTTTCACCTCATTCGAGAGATTGTCACTCGTGGCGATGTGAGGATATGCAAAGTTCACATGGATAATAACATAGGGGATCCTTTAACCAAGCCGTTTTCTCAAGCAAAGAATGATGGTCATATAAAGGCTATGAGTCTTCAGTTTATGTCTGTATAAGACTAAGAGCAAGTGGGAGATTGTTAGTATAATGCTCTAAGTCTACTGTTTAATAATAATGTGGAGACATTTATTATTATATAATATTGATTATATTATTGAATTAATATTCTGCTTACGGTCATCAAGTATGTGACTTGATAGTAAAGCTCGTTAAAGCATTAAAGAATATTTATTCTAGATATCCCTAGTAATATGATTACTAGTATGATAGTGATACGATGGCTATGTTTTACTGGTCATGAACATGAGATGTTATATCACGTCATAGATACACATGTAGAGACGTCGTATTGGATATGACCTAGCAAAGAGAATTATATATGGATTAAGTCATTATAATTTCTCTGATTATTATATATTATTTAAGTCCTTATTACCTAAAGATACCACAGTTTCCTACATAATGAGTATCGTATTTCAACACAATACCAACGTCTTCTCTAACAAGGAACCATACAGTTTGTGATTGTATACGGTACGATTTATGCAGAGAGAAGTAGTTTGTCCAGAGGGGACTTGTCCCTCCTATAAAAAGGAGAAGATATCCACGGGCACTTGATAAGTTAAATTATTTAAATGCATGGCCATGCTCAAATTGATCAATAAAGAGTTATTGATAAATATTTGAATTGGACAATTGTAACTTGAGATCAAGAATATTAATTAAGCTATATAAGGTCGACTTATCCACGCCTTATGCTTAATTAGGATATCACGCGATGATAGGACTAAATATTATACAGTAACGGGATTTCGTTCGTGCCGTCGAATTAATTCTTTTAATATGGGTAGTCATAATGTCTAGCTAGAGGCTGATTATGATTTATGAGTCGTAAATATGTTTTTATACTCATTGCCATATTAATTAGAACCTATAGGGTCACACACTTAAACGAGCAGAGCAGCTATTATGTTCCGGTTGATTATGGTTGGTGAAAGGGTTGGTGAACCGTTAGCCATTTAGAGGACTATATAAGAGTGTCTTATGATAGTCCTCAAACATAAAAAATCACAAGTGGAGACATATTTGAGTAGATAGAATCAAAAATTTAATTTTGATATTTCTCTCTCTCAAAGTCTTTAAGATAATATTCAAGAGTTGAATAATCAAAAGAATCAAGACCATATCTTCATATCTTTGAAGATTGATTCTTTGACTAAGACAGTATTTAGAATACTCATCTAATCTTCATATAATCTTGTGAGTTTGATCTTTAATAACATATTGAATAAGATTCATAGTTGTTATTTTAGATCAAAGTTCAAGAATATTTGAATAAAATTCTTGGTGTTCTTGTTCTTACCATAATCAAGAACATATCTATATTCAATTGATTTAAGTGAAATCTTTATTTAATCGGAGCTAGCAATACATTAGATGCTCGGGACTTGTTCGTTGTGCAGATAGCGTAGAGGACGATGGCTTCTTGCAACGTCTCTAGAAAGCTCGATCGAAACACGCTACAAGGGGTAACAATCATGTTCTTCGTACTTTAATAATATAGTTGGATCCTCGAAGGGTTTTAAATATTATATTTATACTTCCGCGGTACTATTTCGATATATGATGAGATCATAAATCTTACTAGTTCGATAAAAACCCAACAAATATATGGTACAATGATTATGAATTATGTTGGTTGTGTGTCGTTGATGATGATGATTTGCGTGTTGAGACTATGTTGTGTACGCGTGATGCGTGATTCGTGGTGATCAATGTGATTGATTGATTGTGAATGTCAATGTCGTGTGCTGTGTTTCTAAGTTCACTCGTGCGGGTTCGACGGGGCCTACGAGGATTCATGGCGGGGGACCATGGGATCAGTACTAGTATGTGGTGCTGAGATCCAATCGTGCGGGTCTGACGAGGCCTACGATGACACATGGCAATCGATCATGGGGTCAGGACACAGTACGTCCAACCGTGTGGGTTCTACTACGGTGACTCGTGGCAAGAGATCACGGAGTCGGGATTGGTTGTTATGATTGTTGTGTATGGCGTAGTCCGTGCGGGTTGTTGAACCTACGGAGCCACGTGACAAGAGTTCATGATGTTATGATTGTTATGTTTGGTATACATGACAAGAGTTCACGATGTTATGATTGTTGTGTTTCATTTAGTCCGTGCATGTTGTTGAACCTACGGAGACATGTGTCAGGGGATCACGGTGTCACGATTATATTTTGAGAATCAAAGTTTTGAAAGGAAAGCTTTATGAAAATAAAGGTTGGGCCGAGTCCCAAGCGATTTGTGAAAATATTTTCCGTGTTGTATAGTGTCAGTTTTGGGCTAAGACCCTAAAGTTTCAAAAAGAGTATTTTGACAAGCCTAGGACATGAGATCCTAATGATTTCTGCTTTCTACAAAGTCCCGAGATGACAGTTTATGTTATAAAGATTCCACTTACGTTGGTTTCTAGATTATTAAAACCTCTCGGTAATATGTTATTGGTGGAGTAGTGATTGCCGGAGTTGTGATTTGTTGAGTTGTGGTTGTTTGACTTGTGATTTATAATTGCTTGTTACATCTCTTTTTGAAAAGTGGCGCCCAGTCTGGTTGAAAACCTCACTTTCCATTTTTCGCATGATTTGAGACTTGCACTAGTAAAACAGTGGAGTTTTACTAACCCCCGAGTGATCGGAGGTGGATGTCTATATTGCGTCCAGGTACATGCAGATTCGTGGGAGCAGTCACAGGATCGGCACAAAGGATGATGGGCTGCGATACTAATCAAGAGTTATGGAATTCAGTTATTGTCGTGATGTCATTGTATTATTCTCAGTCTTCCGCTGTGTTGTATCGTTTTGTATTTCGGTCCCCTGCGTGGACATGAGTTGTAACAATTATTGGAGTTGAATTAGTTGTGTGACCTTATCGGTTTGAGTCTTTATCCTGTTCGACCCCGGCCGGTCGAACATTTGGTCATTTTATTATGTTTAGCCTGGTAAATCCTTGTGAGAAGGGTTTACGGCGTGTAATAGTCCCGGTTGAATTCTGGGGGTGTTACATGGCTATAGTTTATGAAGATAAGCAAGACGAGGAGGTTTCGTATGGTCAGTGAAATCATTATGGTACAATATAACCATGCCTGATATGTTAATGTAGAGGCTACTCGTGATGTTTATTCTGAAATAAAAACATTATGCTCCTATACTATTACTAATGGCAGAAAATTACTTACGACAAACTCCACTTTTCTGTGATTTCAAGTGTTGGGAATATGGTGTTGAAGCCGAACTGGAAGAAGGAGTTACTTCTTAAGCATGTGGTATATGTTCCGGACATTCTGAAAAATTTTCTTTAGACATTTGCTAGTTAGGGAACACTACTCTGGTAGAATATCCATGCTAGTCTATATGACTTAAAACTTGTGAAAACTAGAGGTGATAAGAAAGCATATATGATTGCACAAGACTGTTTGGTTTTCTTTTGAGAATCAAAGATGAAGTTCTCGAGGCCTTTAAAATATATAGAAATGAGGCTAATAAAAATTTGAGTTGTATAATCAAAGCATTTTCAAGTGATTGAGCATAATTTGTGCTCCTCGGTCATTTGAGTAATTATGTTCTGAATGAGCTTAATTCATCAAAGTACAACTCTTTATGCTACTCGGTCAAATAGAGTTGATGAATGAAAGAATGGAACGTTAAAAGAAATGATGACTGCCTTTTAAAATGCATTGGCTAAATTCATCCATTTATAAAAGAAAACCCAATGTTAACTACCAAAATTAGACTCCACCACTTATAATCAAAATACGCTTTTTCGCAAGATTAAATAGCAGATTAGTTTTACAAAAATGCTTGAATCTCAATGTTTAAAACATTTTTTATCCATATGCTCATTCTATACTTCTGAGTCCATAATCAATCCATTTCCGAGTGTACCATACCTACGCTTCATAATTTTTGTGTATTCACACATTTTACACCACTGTCATAGCTCGACCTGATTTGTGATAGCTGGTTATTTTTTTAAAATCATCGAGATCAACATCTCTGAATTTTTATACTAATCTTATTCACTATCCAATCTCACATATCCATAGTATTCGACTATGTCATACATAAATAGCCATATGTTATGCCAATGATTTCATATTTTTCAAACCATAAAAAATTTAATCCAAAAGAGAAATTTTCTCAAAAATACATTCTTACCAGTGAGCACCGAAATACTCAAAAATATAATTTTATACATTTAAAATTTAAGTTTGCAGCAATCATGCCGAAACTTTAAAATGTCTACAACTCATTTTATGTAAGAACTATGATGATGCAATTCTAAAAAGTTTCCAACTTCCTAAATCGAGCAAGTACATAAACTTGGTTTCCTTATGGCCACCACAAAACCATGAAATTAACCATCCTCTTGGTATTTTGTATTGGCTCCTTCTGGTTGAGCGGTTGTAATCCTCAAATATCAAACTCACCTCACTGTTGTGAGCATCATACATATATTGTCCTCTAGCTAATATACTAACTGCATCATCATGCCATATACTTACTCCCTGTCATGATAAACAGCAGCCATGGGTGCCTATAAAAGAGTGAATGATTTTATAAAATGATCGGCCATTCTTATTAATGATGTATTTACATATATAGTTGCTCAAGAAATCATAGATCACGACCATATCGAACCACTCTCAGTTAAAGAATGTCAAAGTAAAGCTGATTGGCCTAAATGGAGAGAAGCAGTCTAGACATAACTTGATTTTATGACAAAACGATAGGTATTTGGCTCGATAGTGCGAAATCTGTCAAGAGTAAAGCCTAGGACATAAATAGGTTCTTGTTAGAAAGCATAATGAGAATTACGAAGTCCTGAGCTACAAGGCTCGTCTTGTCGCACAAGACTTTTCACATTAATATTGATTATGAGGAAACGTACTCTCGCATAATGGACGTTGTCACGTGCCATTATTTGATTATCCTAGTAGTTTCCGAATGACTGTAAATGCACCCAATGGATGTGGTTAGTGCCTATCTCTATATAGAGATTTAGATATATATATATAGTAACTTTATTTTCAGAACCCTGTTAAGTGCGAGAACTGCGAGAACCACCTTTTTTACTCCTAATAATAGATAATGTACATCATATCAATGTATAATGGCATTTTTGAAAATCTATGTAACTTAATTTGATAGAAAAAATTAAATTAGGGGGAAAATGGGAATTTAATTCTTCCATAAAAAAGGATTATATACCAAAAACCGTTTCTTCCAATTTAATGCTCGATATGAATCACTTAATGCATCTGATGTTTGATTCTTTGTAATCAAATGGATCATGGATACGATCAAACTATAATCAAATGAACTTCAAATTACGTTGAAACTTATTGGGTTTTTTTTCTTTTTGGATCGGGGGTTATTGTGTGTCACTACCTGAGACTTTCATTTTTAGTTGCACATGTCTATTTATGAATTTTATTTAGTTCTATCTCAAGTTAGTAGTACTGAAAAAAGAGAGCATCTTTGTTTTGTATCCGCTTTAAACATCTATATACTTGTTGGCAAAATATTTATCTTTCTTTTTCAAAAATATACTTGTTGGCAAAAATATTTGTTGGCAAAAATAGTTTTAAAGAATGACGCATACGTGTGTTAAGGAATGGTGCATACGTATTTATAACTGGTAAAAAAATCATTTAAAATGGTGTGCATATGTGTTTTATGTTTGGTATAAAATCAATGAAAGAGGTGTGCATATGTGTTTGTTAGTTGGTTTAAAATAAGTGATATTGTGCATATTTGTTTTATGGTTGGTATAAAATTAATTAAAGGGGTATGCATATGTATTTTAAGTTTAATATAAAATCAAAGAAAGAGTTATACATATATGTTTTAAATTGTGCATCTGTGTTTGATAGTTGTTATGATTAATTTTCGTTTCTTATTTATTTATGGTTTAATTGTTTTTGTGCATGCTTGTTTTAGATTGATGGAGATTATGTTATTGAAGACTGAGGAGTGGATGAACACAAATATACATGAAGATAATTTGCGACTTTTGAAGATATACGATTATTGCATATGTATTTTTTGTATTTGTAATTAAGTGAAATGTAACATTTAAGTATATGAATCTTGTTTTTTCTTTTATAATGGTTTATGTTCTTTAATTTATGTTTCAAACTTCCAAAAAATAATAGTTAGACAAAAATATTGGTAGGTTGATAGAAAAAGTGTAAACAATTACATACTAGAAACACATTTAAGTTTACATTATTTAAAAAACATACATGCACCTCATCTTTTAAAAAAAACATATATACACCTGTAATATTCTGGAACCATGCTAGCTAAAAAATCCGAAAATTTAGGAATATTTAAAATTGAGATTCAATAAAAAATTCAAAAATAATATAAAAATTGTATTTTACTATAATATCCTTTTGAATTAATAATAATTTTTAATATTTAAAAAAATCTCATTGGTTTAGAGGAGTTCTCGCCGTTCTCGCACTTAAGAGAGCTCTAAAACTAAAGCATATATATATATATATATATATATATATATATATGTGTGTGTGTGTGTGTGTGTGTGTGTGAAAGTGCTCAATGGCATTTTATTACGCAAGTTAAGTAACTACACCAGAGAGTGGATACTCCATTTTGCCTAAAATGCTCACTTTACAGATTAAGCAATGCGAAAGGATGTGGTATGACCGTTTGAGTAACTACTCGATGGGGAATGAATATAAAAATGACTAACTGTGTCCCTGCATCTTCATAAAGAAAATAAGTTTCGGGTCTGCAATCATCACAGTGTACATCAATGATATGAACATAATCGGACTCTTAATGAAATAAGAGAAACCATCGGATACTTAGAATCTGATTTGGATATGAAAGACTTGGGAAAACCCAGTTCTGTCTAGGCATTCAGATAGGAGATCGAGTTTGTAGAATTCTTATCCACCAGTCTTCCTATGTCCAGAAGACGCTCTGATACTTCAACATGGACAAGGTACACCCAATTAGCACTCCCATGATCTGTCGTAGTTTGAATGCAAATAAAGATCTATTTCAAAAACAAAAACACGTTTGTATAATATTTATAAGGAATATGGTATATCATTTGGTCGTTATGATATAAGCTCTTCTACTAGTTGCGCTACTGAAAATTATAATATTGAGGGTTATACAAAGTTTAAACGATATAAAAATGAAATATCAAAAAGAGGTTACACTCGAACTAGTTCCAACCCTTATTATGAAATTGGTGCTTATTTAACAACACCTTTTGAGTATGGAGCATTGGAAGAGGGAAAAAAAGAAGATTACAGTCATTCGATATTTTGAGTAGGTGGTCCAAGAAGGCCGAACTTTATCTAATCACAGTCGTTATCGCAAAGGAGATACTAGCCGTCTCGGCATCAACCTTGTTGGAATATTGTATTCCACATATTCATTAATAGAGTTTTGATGATTAAGTTGTTAAACAAAGTAAAACAACGAAGAAGTCAAAGACGCAAAAAGCTGGAATTAACAAGCTTAACGCACGATATATACAGTGTATAGCGCACGCTATCGAAAGCGTGTAATGTACGTAATGATGAGCAGATAACGTACATAATGTTAAAGTTACCTGAACATCAGACCAGTTACGAAGCTACCTGATGAAGATAGCGCACGCTACAAAGGAAGCATAACGTATGCTATCGAAGGAGGCTAACGTACGTAACACAAAGGTGTTAACGTACGTAATAAAATTTGAATATGAATTCAAACAGATGAACGTTGGAAAGATTCTAGTCAAAGTCAAAGACTCAACAGACAGTTTGACAAATTGGATGGAACAGATATATGATTAACGCACGCTAATGAGACAAGATAACGTACGCAAACATGAAGTGACAACGTACGTAACAGCAGGAACGAAAGCCACTGGACTGAAACTGGAAGTCGATAACGTATGCTACAGGACATCCATAACGTACGTAACGAGCTTAACACACGCTATGAAGAAAGGCTAGCACACGCTAGCAAGTCAAAAGTGACTAACGGCTAGTTGGATGGAAATGGCTATAAATACCAAACCACTTGGTATCAAACCACACAACAACCTTGAGCAAATCATTCATACTTGAAATATCATTGTATTTATTCTAGTTGTTGTATTTGAGATTATATTGTTTAGTGATTGAGTGTTATACACAAAATCATACAAGAGAGAAAAAAGAAAGGATACGATTGGATTCAGTGTTATTAGGATCAAGGATCCGGCATTGTTAGAATCACAATCGATATCTACGAGAGGTTTATATAGTACTCATAGAAATCTAGATTGGTTGATTCCTTGTCCAACAGAAAAGGAAAACGGTTTAACTTGGACCGACATAAAGACAAGTGATTGAACGGTTTACTCGGACCGATAGAAGGCGAGTTTGTAATGGTTATCCCTCGACCGTTAGAAGAGAGGTGCATAGGTTTATCTTTAGCCTATAGAAAAAGATAGAAAGAGAGGGCGTAGGCACGTTTGGCCGAACCTCTATAAATCCTGTGTCGATTTATTTTCTGCACTCTTATTTAAATCGCTTTCGCAACGCGAAAGAGTTTTATAACTCTATCTCCAAACGGCAATACTGACCAATATTGCACCAACAATTGGTATCGGAGAGGTACCTCTTAGAAGCGACTTAACATCCGAGGAGAAGATCCAAATGGTGTTTCAACTTGCCCTGGTCAAAGGTCTTGCTCTAAATCGACCTCCATTCTTCGATGGATCTAACTTCATGACTTGAAAGAAGAAAATGTCTATTTTCATCCGAGCTTACGATATCGAATTATGGAAAGTCATATGTCTTGGTCCCAAAATTCTAACGAACTCGAACGGAATTCTCAAAACTTTTGAAGAGTATGATGATGCGGATTGGAAAAATGACCACTATAATTGCAAAGCTATGCAATTATTATATTATGCATTAAATCCGGAAGAACACAACCGGATATCCTCGTGTGATAGTGCAAAAGAAATATGGAAAATGCTTGAAGTCACACATGAAGGAACGTCTCAAGTCAAGGAGACGAAGATCAACATGCTTCTTCACGATTACGAGCTATTCCAAATGAAAGAAGAAGAATCCATCACAATTATGCTCGACTGATTTTCGGTCATTACGAATGGATTGGCATGTTGTGGAAAACCCCTTTCGAGTAGTGAAAAAATTAAGAAGATCCTACGATCACTACCTTGAGAATGGGACGGAACAAATCAAAGGATATCAATTTATGATAAAATATGATATGATAAAATACGCATAAAAAGGTAAAACTCCCCCTGACATAAATCTCCCATTAAAAATATAAACTCCCCCTGAGTAAAATATTTAGTGATAAAAAAAGATTAATTTTTGGGAATCCAACCGATAGTTGGTTTTTCTTTCGAGACATAGACGATATTCGGAATAAAAGTTCCTTTTGGAATCCAAATCTTTTTGGTTTTTACCGTCCGGCTTGGGCTTTTGCAACTTGTAAAATGATGCGCAATTTTTAAAAATTTATCGCATCGGGGTATTTTGAAATTTACGGATTCATTTTCAGTATGCGGTTTGAATTCTAACCCCTGTTTATTCAAAGTATATTTTTGAACACAAAGCATTTGTTCAAATTTATCATTACTGCATGAAAATTTCTTTGTTAAAACCTTTAGCTCATCTTGAACTTTCAAAAGATCATTCTTTAAAATATTTTCATTTTCAAGGCAAAGAGAATGATCGGTCTCGATAAATTTTCCTTTTCCAAGATTTTGGAAACTTCAATTTCTAATAGTTTATTTTTAGATTGAAGGGATTTAGTCTCGGATAAAGCATTTTGAAAATAGGTATGTAATAATTCGAATGCTTCAAATAATTTATCGTGAGAGGATGTACTTACTGGACTTTCGACATCGCTATCGTCGAATGAACTTCGTGTCATGAGTGCGAGGTTATTTTGATTGATGAAATCTTCGTCCTCGTCTTCGTCACTCCACGTGGAAATTAAAACTTCCTTTTTAGGATTTGCTCGGCAATTCTTTACGAAGTGGCCTGGTTTACCATAGACTCGACAGTTGTTTTCGAATTTCTTCATTCTGCTCGAGATGCTTTGTTTCTCCGGTTTAATGAGTTTTTGAACTTATTAATATTCTTGGCATAATATGCCGATTCTTCATCGCTTTCATCCACCGGGATTTCTTCTTTATTTCTCGACATCTTAGCCTTCATGGCTATTGTTCTTTCCTTCGGCTCCGGCTTGGTATTCCGAGATTTTAGGACAATCTCATAGTTTATAAGTGAACCAACGAGAGCACTAAAATCAAGATTGTTTAAATCTTTTGATTCCATTATTGTCGTCACCGACACTTTTTGCCGATAACAAAAAGGGGGAGAAAAGAGTTGAATGAGATAAAAAGCGTCATGGAAGAATGACGAGAAAAATAAAAATTAAAAAAGGGGAGAAAGAAAAATAAAAAGGAGAAAGTCGACAAAGAAAACGAAGAAATTGAAAAATAAAAAGAAGAAGTCGAAAAGGAGAAAAAGAAAAGATGGGAGAAACTAATGAAACGATCAAAGCCGAAAACTTTGATATATATATATATATATATATAAATATATATATATATATATATATTATTTTGCAGGTTTTATCCAATTCAAGGTGTTGTTTTATAATCATAAAAAAGTGGGAGATTGTTGAAATATTTTATTCTAAATATTCATTAATAAGATTTTGATGATTAAGTTGTTAAACAAAGTAAAACAACAAAGAAGCGAAGAAGTCGAAGACGCAAAAGGCTGGAATTAACAAGCTTAACGCACCCTATATACACTGTCTAGCGCACGCTATCGAAAGCATGTAACGTACGTAACGATGAGCAGATAACGTACGTAATGTCAAAGTTACCTGAAGATCAGACGAGTTACGAAGCTACCTGAAGGACCTACCTGATGAAGATAGCGCACGCTACAAAGGAAGCATAACGTACGTTGTCGAAGGAGGCTAACGTACGTAACACAAAGGTGTTAACGTACGTAATGAAGTTTAAATACGAATTCAAATAGATGAATGTTGGAAAGATTCTGGTCAAATTCAAAGACTCAACGGATAGTTTGACAAATTGGATGCAACGGATATATGATTAACGCACGCTAATGAGACAAGATAATGTACGTAGACATGAAGTGACAACATACGTAATAGCATAAACGAAAGCTATAGGATTGAAACGGGAAGTCAATAACGTACGCTACATGACATCCATAACGTACGTAACGAGCTTAACGCACGCTATGAAGAAAGGCTAGCGCATGCTAGCAAGTCAAAAGAGACTAACGGCTAGTTAGATGGAAATGACTATAAATACCAAATTTGGTATCAAACCACACAACAACCTTGAGCAAATTATTCATACTTGAGATATCATTGTATTCATTCTAGTTGTTGTATTTGAGCTTATATTGTTTAGTGATTGGGTGTTATACACAAAATCATACAAGAGGGGAAAAAGAAATGATACGATTAGATTCAGTGTTATTGGGATCAAGGATCCGGCATTGTCCGAATCACAATCGATATCTATGAGAGGTTTATCTAGTACCCATAGAAAGCTACATTGGTTGATTCCTTGTCCAATAGAAAAGAAAAGCGGTTTAACTTGGACTGACATAAAGACAAGTGATTGGACGATTTACTCGGACCAATAGAAGGCGATTTTGTAACGGTTATCCCTCGACCGATAGAAGATGGTACAGAGGTTTATCTTTAGCCTATAGAAAAAGAAACAGAGAGATGACGTGTTAGGAATACCTATTAGATTTTTATGATTTCATCCCTTTATGAAATTGATTATTCAAATGTATGTTTAAATACTTGGCAATGTATAAAAAAGAACCAAATGAGTATCTTATGTAGGCCTTATAAGTTAGGCTAAGGCTTGAATCGGCTAAGTATAGAACAGAACTTCAGGCAAGTGTTTATCAGCCGAGTCTAGGTCAACTCAACTGGTCAGATAAGGTTGGCCACAGACGACTTATCATCAGGCAACTTATTTTTAGAGAAGTACTGGTAAATAGGAATATCAGAGAAGCTTGACCAATCTGCAGTCAAGTTTTCACATGAAGTCCTGTCAATTGATGTTTGACTGTCAGATCAGAGAAGAATCATCAGGACAGAAAAATTATATCAGAGATGTCTGACATCAGAGAAGGATGACTGCACATCAGACAGTTTGACCAAAGAGAGATCAGATAAGTCATCAGTTAAAGTTATCAGCCAAGTAACTCAGTCCACGTCAGCAAGCGTTGAAAAGTCAACAATCATGGAAAGTCACATGCGGACGGAGGAGACAAACTGGAGAGATTCCCGGAAAGCAAGGAATTTAATTTTCATCAAGATCCGCGCTCTGAAGACTTTATACTTATTTTAATTAAGGAATTCGGCGCTACATCAGGAAAGTCTTTACAATGGTCAGAATTAAAATTAAAGAAAGTGGGAATCCAGCCTTGCAACGGATTGATAAGATAAACAAAGAAGTCCACTCTCCAATGGACGGATTTGTTACAGTAGTGCAACGGCTATGAAGGAAGCTCAAGAGATCGTACTATAAATATCCGAAGATATGAACTGAGCAGAGTACGATGCGAACAATACTCTCAAAGCAATCAAAGATAAAGGTAATCTATAGCATCGTGAAGAGCAAAGCTTAAGTAATCTTATTCGAATAAGCTCTTTGTTGGGGAAGACAACACTCGTGTCTAAAACTTGAGCATCGGGGTTACTTTCTTGAACGAGGTTCTTGAAAGTAGAGAGGTTGTAAAAGCATCCAAGGATCATAGATCAAGAGGTGCAAGGCAACCAAAGGGAGTTGCAACGGCAAGGAATTCCACTAGTTGGAAGCTATTGTAATTGGTTGAATCACTGTAACATTTATCACTGGTTGAGAGTTATAGTGAATTCATCTCCAACTGGTTTGGAGAAAAATGGATTAGTAGAGGATTACCCCACCTCTGAGACCACTATAAGTGCCTACGTGTTTTACTGCATTGAGCATCATATCTACCTGCTGCATACTGTTCCATTGATTAGTTATTTGCAGAGAACATTTAGTTATCATTTTTTCGTCATCAGCTGACTTCCGCATACTTGTCTGCAGACGACTTTAAGTCATCTATACTTATCAGCTGAGAAACTCACCTGACTTCAGGAAAAGAGTTTCAATAAGTCTATTCACCCCCCTAGACTTATTCGTGACTTGTGACCTACAAGTCGTATCGGAGAGGTTGGTTCAATTTTTCAGAACCAGATCCATATATCGAGGATATATATTTAATTCTCTCATTTAGAATGGAACACATGCAACACATGCACTTTAGGTTACCTGTTTTTTTAGTTGACGAGTATGATCTTTGGAAGATAAGAATGTAGGCACATTTATCATCCATACATGACGACATGTGGTGCATAATTGAAGACGGTCCTTTCATCTTTGAGTAGGATAAATCCCCTGAAGAAATTGCAGTCGGGAAGCCATAGAGGATCCCCAAGAAAAGGACGGAGCTGACCCCTGAAGAAAGGAAGCTGTTCAATCTTGACAACCGAGCCATAGATGTGTTGTATCAGACCCTTGACAAATCAACCATGGTCAAGATCAAGAATTGTAAGAATGCCGAAGAAATCTAGGACACATTAGCTGTAATGTGTGAGGGAACTGAGCTGATAAAAGAGAATAAGTTGTCAATTGCTACTCAAAAGTTTGACAACTTCAAAATGAAGAATGGTGAATCAATTGATCAAGTGGACACAAGATTCACAGAGATAATAAATGAAATCAATTCTCTGGGAAAAACATATGGCAACAGGGAGATGGCCCTGAAAGTTGTAAGATCTCTCAACCCAGAATGGAGTATGAAGGTAGGAGCTATGAGAGAGTCCAAGGATCTCAACAAGATAAAGATCCAGGAGTTGTTCTCTAATCTAAAGGCTTATGAGTTCGAGCTTCCATGTTCATTATCAATCGAGCCTGCAGAGAAGGGAATAGCATTTGTATCTGAGTCCCCTGCCAAGAGCCTATCTGAATTCAAGCCTCCAAATCCCCTAGATTTTGAGGAAGAGATGACATTCATAATGCAAAGATTCAGGAACTTCCGGAAGAAATACTCCAAGTATAAGAAGAATTATAAAGAAAATCCAAGGAGGAATCAAAAGGCTGGAAGCTGGAAGGTTGAATGCTACAATTGTCATAAGACATGACATATACAAATTGACTGTCCTGATCTTAAGAAGGATGAAGGCAAGAAAGAAGTAGGCAGAAAAGAAGATAAGATAAAAGCTTTCATTGGATAAGACCAAGAGAGAGTAGAATCTAGCAGTGGATTCTTCTCTGATGATGATGAGGAGTACAATTGTCCGATGGCCAACTGAGCTGATGAAGAGGTAACATCCAAACCCTCAATTTCAAATAATAACAGCTCAGACATGTCTCATGATATGGACTTACATAAATCTGTCAATTACCTCCTCAAAGACTTTGAGAAATTAAAATCTGCACACTTAATTGTATCAGCCGAGAAGACCAGCTGCAAGAGAATAGGCAGCTGAAAAATAACTTTGAAAAACTCAGTCTAGAGTTAGATAAAACCAAATATGAATTTGAAAAACAGGCTGAAGACCAGCTGAAAAACCAGGCTGATAATACTACAGTTGAGATTAAAAGATTAACTGTTTTAAATAGCGAGAAATCAGCTGCACTTGCTCATGTTAAATCTGAGTTTGCTAAAATGACACAGCTAAGTAATACACAAGCTAAGGAAATAAACTCTCTCAAGGCATCTATAACCTTGGAAGAGTTGTGTATGAATAAAAAGCCGCTTTATTCCAGATCAGGCCTTGGATATGACCCCAACACTCCCTCTAGTTCAAAAACTACTTTCATCAAGGGAGAAACACTTGTCCCGACTGCTGAGCCAACTTACAAACCTGTATTTCAAAATAGGCAGCAGCCAAGTCAAAGGTTTAGGCAGCAGCCAAGGTTCACAAGGCAGATACCTAGACAAGAGACTAGGCAATGGCCAAGGTAAAAGCAGCAGCCTAGACAACATGCCTACTATTATCAAAGACTCCCTAAAAATAGATTTCAAAAGGGGCAACTGGAAACCTTAAGGTTATCCAAGTTTTCAAAATGAACAGATGTGGAGACCCCAAAGACTTTATAAATGGTCTCAGGCCCACACCACCAATTTTTTGAGGCATATCCAGTGCACAATCCTAACCGAGAATATAGGCCCAGACAACACACACCTTTTAGGGGCAATCACCATAACTTCCATAATCCAAGGAGAAATCAATTCTCCAGGAAACCAACTAACCCCCGAGGACCCACACAGATTTGGGTACCTAAATCTCTGCTTGTTTGATTGCAGAAAAGGTGGAAGGACTACTACCACATCTCCACAAATTCAAATATAGGAGGTGAAGAATGGTATGTAGATTCTGGATGCTCAAGGCATATGACTGGGAACAAGAAGGTGCTGTCAAATTATACCAAGGAAAGAGGCCCAGATGTAACCTTTGGAGATAGCTCTAGAAGACAAACAAAAGGATTTGGAGAGCTGCACAGAGGAAATATAATAATATCCAAAGTCTATTATGTCAAAGGGCTCAAGTACAACCTTTTGAGCATAAGTCAGTTTTGTGATGGGAAGAACCTAGTAGTCTTCACAATTTGGAAATGCATGGTGATAGATATCCTATCTGGAGAAGTGAAGCTACAAGTATTCAGAAGGAGAGATATCTACATGATAGATTGGAACACAGGAATTCCCAACACCTGCTTTCTATCCAAGATAATAACTGAAAACGGATGGCTGTGGCACAAAAGACTATGTCACCTGAACTTCAAAGCCATCAACAAGATTAGCTTTCAAAAACTGGTCTGAGCACTTCCAGAAGAAGTATTCAGGAAGGAAGCTCTCTGTGATGCATGTCGGAAAGTGAAACAAACCAGAGCATCATTCAAACCAGTTCATCCTACTACCCTCACCACAAGGATTCTAGATCTACTTAATATGGATCTCTGTAGCCCCATCAATCCAAGGACACTGAGTGGAAGGAAGCATGCTCGAGTAGTAGTAGATGACCACTCAAGATATACATGGATTGTTTTTATCTATAAAAAGAGTGAAACACTGACAAAGTTACCTAAGCTTCTAAGGAAAATCCAGAATGAGAAATCCCTCTCAATCATCAAGATCAGATAGAGGAGGAGAATTTCTCAACAAAGCAATCACTGAATACAGTGATCAGAATAGGATCCAGCATGAGGTTTCTATAGCCAGGACTCCACAGCAGAATGGTGTTGCTGAAAGAAGAAACAGAACCTTGAAAAAAGCTGCTAGGTCTATGATTGCAGAAGCTGACCTGCCAAAGAGGTTCTGGGCTGAAGCTGTCAACACAGCATGCCACACTCAGAACAGGAGTATGATTGTAGGGACACATTGCAAAACTCCCTATGAGCTTTGGAATGGCAGAACACCAATTGTTGCATATTTTCATATTTTTGGTTGTAAGTGTTTCATCCACAACAATGGTAAAACCCAAATGAATTCCATTGGTGCTAAAACTGATGATGGTCTCTTTATGGGATACTCATAAATAAGCAAGGCATACAGAGTATTTAACAAAAAAACCTTAGTTGTGGAAGAAACACCTCATGTTGTGTTTGATGAGTCTACTATTGAGTACAGGAAACAGGTGGAATTAATTGAGAAAAAGCTCAAATCAGCCACCTTAGAAGAAGTCATCATTCATGACACAGGAATGATGGACTCACCTGCAGATCAGCCTGAAGACCCAACTGCAAATCAGATAGGACTTCAAAACCTACCTGATCCAGATGCAGCTGATGTAGACCTATTTTTAGCTTATAAAGACCCATCTGCAGAACAGGCAGGATCCCCACCTGCAGATGACAAGACCGTAGCTGATCCAGTTGCAGACCAAGGAGGTCAGAACCAAACTGATGCAAAGAGAGAAGAAGTTCACCTAAGCAACTCTACAGGGGGAACAAACACTGGAGAAGAAGAAATCCCCAAATGGCTTAGAGATCATCCCATTCAACAGATCATTGGAAACCTAACTGATGGAGTCCGAACCAGACAATCCACAGTACCAGCAGGAATGGCAATGTTCTCATGTTTTATTTCTCAAATGGAACCCAAGACAACAGAGCAAGCACTGGAGGATTACTCATGGATCAATGCAATGCAAGAAGAGCTCAATCAGATGGAGAGAAAAAATGTCTAGGATCTAACAGATAGGCCAGATCATAAGAAAGTTATTGGTACCAAATGGGAGCACAAGAACAAGTGTGATGAAGATGGGGCCGTTGTTAGGAATAAAGCCAGACTAGTTGCTAAAGGTGTTAGGAATATGCCCTCGAATGCCACTCAGAGGTTGTTGAGTGAGGGCATTGTACTTGTAATTATGTAAACCATTTATATAAGGCAAATGATTGTTTCTTTATTTACTGGTAGTTACTGGCATTCCTAACTCGTAAATAAACATATAGAAACTAGTCCGTGTATTTGAGAGCAAAACGTTCCACTCCTTATTGGATAAGGGGGTCGGCACTTGAAAGGTTTATAGCTCAAATACTTAATCATTCGCAAGTCGATGAAACTTGACTGGGCGTTAAGTTTATGTAAAGACTTGTATGACGTGTTCTTTGACATGGAGAGTGCCTGTCGAACACTAATAGTTAGTGGGAGCACACGTTATAGGTATGCTAATTGGATTAGTATACTGAACCGACTCACCCTCGATTCGTCACATGGATTTCACTCCGGACATCAATGACGGAATCGAAAGGTTGTGATAGGTATTCGTGAACCTTCGACTTGAGGATTTAGTAGGGATGTGCTTGTGACGTCAAGATTTTCATTAGAGTAGTTCGACCTCGTAAACCGGAAGGCGGGGTCAACTCGACGTGCATCTTGACGGCAAGTAGCAGTCCTACCGAATACCAAGATAGAATTCTTTCTCCGTTAGTGAGCGGGTTATATGTCCTATGCGGTTATTGGCGAGATGAGATCATAAGTCTTTGGCCAAAGCATTGGAGCAGCTTGTATTAGATACACGGCTCGATGATCTCGATTTGCATTAACGCATGCATAGCGTCAAATGCAGATAGGGTTTGACCGACCGTGACCCTAAAACTTGATCGGGACATTTGAAAGAAGGGTTTATACGTTCTTGGTATTCACGAGAATGGTTCTTGAATGATCCCAATCATTCGTTCTCGATGGGGTGCAGTGTAGCCGCCAGTGGCTAGGTGGTGCTACTACTCTTTGGTTCCTCCCATTCTTGATCGAGACGGACCTACCGAGTCGCGCATTAGGATTGACGACGGAATGAATCGAGCTTAATCTCTCATTATAAATATTAGATATTAGATATCTAATTTGGGACATTGGATGTCTAAATCGATTTATTGGATAAATTAATTTACGGCCTAATGAATTAAATAAATTATGGGTGATTAATTTAATTCATAAATATAATTATTTCTTGGAGAAATTAATTATGTTATTATGTATTTAATGTGATTAATTGATTGGATTAATTAATCGATATAAATACATCGGAACGGAATCGGAGTTTATCTGTTTGGACTCTCGAGTCCGAAACGAACCGAACTCGTCCGATTTCTTCTAGAGGCCGGCCCCACCTTAATTTCCTACCTTGATCATAGTCTTGTTTTCTTGTTGGAAGACTTTTGACATTTGAGATTTCATATCTCTTATATTAAGGGAAAAGGAGATATGGTGGGTGTTTTTGATCTTGTGAATGATTTGAAGACCAAAATAAAGCCTCATTTCCATTCTCTTTTGGCGACTCACGGTAGCATCAAATTAGTGAGAGGGAAGAGAAAATTTTGGTGTTCTTCCATTCATTCACTTCTTCATTTTTCTTGGAGAAAAATTGAGAGAAAATTATTGAGAGATATATTATACACTTAGAGTGTAATATCAAAGCTTCACCACTTGATTCTAGCCGTAACCTTAGAGGTTAATCAAGTGTTGTTGTTCCTGGCTGCTTTTCCGGCGTGGCAAGTAGAGACGCGGTGTTTTCGGCGTTGGATCGTTCAAGGGCGTGGAGCGGATTGAACTCGTAGAGATCGAACTAAAGCTTGGGGAATAGCTCAAGAGAAGGTTTCCATTTAATCAACGGACTTCGAGGGTTAGTTTCTTACGACTCTTGTTTTTCGTTTATATATTCGTATATACGTAGCTCGATCGATCCTCGTAGGGATTTGGATCGAATTAATTTTCGTTTTACCGCTTCCGCTGGCCTTCGCTTTAGGCACCGAATCCCAACAAAGGGTATCGGAGCGTAGGTCTTGCGATCGTATATACGATATTGGCATTTGGAATGCTCGATTTAATGGTGAATGATTTGGAATCATTTTAGTCATAATCGTGGTATATGTTTTTCGTTCGTAATAATTGTATTTTTCGTAAGTTTATGTCTAAATATAAATCTTAAATTTCGGGAAATATGATTTATATTGAAGATATGAAAGTCGGAAAATATTGATATCGATATCCGTCGAAAATCTAGCCCCGAATCGTCGTCGGACGACTTTTTGGACAAAAAGGGTATTTTGGCCGAGGATGACTCGACCGTGTCTGGGTGACACGGTCGTGTCCGGGCAGGCTGTGGCCACCGCCTCGAGACCCGACCGTGTCCGAGACACGGCGTGTCCGGCCGAGTGACTCGACCGTGTCTGGGTGACACGGCCGTGTCCGGCAGCCTGCCAAGTCATCGCTGAGCGACCCGACCGTGTCCTGGGTGACTCGGTCGTGTCTGGCCGGCATCTTCCGAGGTGACTCGGCCAAGCCGGGAGTGATCGCCGGTAAGCCGAGGGTGACTTGGCCATGCCGGCGTTTTCACCCCGGCTCGATTTTTCCGTGTATTCTTAAAAATTAATCTCCCGCATGTTAAATTGGATTTAATATGATTAAAATGATTTATGGTATTTCATTTTATAAGGGAAATTTGATTAATTGGAATATTTGTGGTCGACCGAATTATTTTGAACGTTATTACATTACCGATTGTGTGAATCGATTGGATCGGTTCGTATTGTTGATTGGATCAATGTATCTCTACGCTTTCCATTAATTTAGTATTTATTGGATGAATGCTTTTGAATGGGGATGTGGTTCGTGGACTTAGTTTTGAATCGTTCGTTTTATTCGATTGGGTTGTAAAGGCCGTTTTGAGCCTATTTATTTTACTAGAAAAATTTGTATCTAGGATGCAATTTTCAATGTAAAATTTATATGTAATGACGAAGACCGGAGGAAGATCCATTTCGAGAAGACGAAGATTCAAGACGAAGACTTGTAATTAGATTACGGAGTTTTTGTTTTCTAGGAACGGTCCATGAACCACATGTTGGTAGCAACTAGGTTGTGATTGGTTGTTTCATATTGTATGAATGCCACAAACGCGCTTAAACGATTAATGTGCAAAGTGTAACGTTAATCGCGACAATTCTCCCACAACAAATAATTAAGTTTATAAGGTTTCAAGCTTTTCCTTCCCTCCATCGAGTTTTCGAAATTGAAATCCAAACCGGATGTGCTATGCTTCCGAGTTATCGGGGTAGTCGTTCGGGAGGACGGATAAATTACCGAGCGCATTGGATGCCTTCGGTTGGAGCAAATTTTATCCCTAGAAACCCGATAGGTTGCTTGGATAAGATTCAATTGTGAAACCGATTTGCGTCGATGGTATAAACTTAACTTGTTCACGAACCATAGAAACCGTATAGGTTGAGGGGAGTGAACAAGGGGAAAAAGAAGATCGAATCATCCATTAGATGGGTTGGTGTTGGACACCACTTTATGAAAATTAATAGACTAGAAACTGTTCGGTTGCCCTCTATTAAGATTTATAAAGAACTCGATCACCACTATGAAGTAGAGCGACGATACTTGGATTTCACATGGGAGTGTGTTATTCCGATAAAAATAGTGGGAGCCGGGTAACAAGAATAGGAAGGACCTTAATTCTATACTCGGATCATAATATAACAAGTCACTAATTAATGTTATACTTAATGCGGACATAACTCAATATGACAATGAATCCACTCGCAATTCTACTCGAAAAGAACACCTTAATGGGACCTAACTTTGTGGATTGGCTCGAAATCGATGATTGTCCTCGGTATAGAGGCACTGGGATACGTCTTGGAGACGGACATTCCGCGCCTCCTATGCGGACTCGAGCCAATCAGAAGAGATTGAAAACCACGAAAAGTGGGTTAAGGATGACGTGAAAGTCCGTGCTTATATGATGGCTTCCATGTCTAATGAGCTTCAGAGAACTCATGAGAAAATGACTTCGCTAGGCGATTCTATCTCACTTAACCGAGCTTTATGGTGAGCACGCAGAATCGCTAGATATGAGATATCCAAGCAAGCTGCTCGGTGCAAGGATGAAGGAAGGTGAGAAGGTTGGGGAACATGTCCTCAAAATGATATCCATGATCGAGAGATTGGAGGCTCTTGATTTTAAAATGGATACTTCTCTCCAAACCGACCTTATCCTACGGTCTCTCCCCGATTCCTTCTCACGCTTTGTTATGAACTTCAACCGCAATGAGATTGCATGTAATTTAGCCGGGCTAATGAACAAACTTGTGACCGCTCGTCTCAAATGAAGACTCCGCGGATGAAGGAGTCTGCTCTTGTGATTTCTTCTCGGACCTCGGAGGTCTAAGAATAAGAAGAAAAGACCAAGAAGCGGTGGACCACAAGCTAAGGACCTTAAGGGTAAGGGCAAGGCCCCAATGGTTCCAAGAACAAGAAGAAAAGGATACTTGTCTCAAGTGCGGTGAGCCGGGCCACCGGGCTAGAGACTGTCCGATTCTTCATGGCACTTGGTCTGAGAACTTTTAGTTTTGGAAACAAATTGTTACGCTCGTATTTTCTACTTCTGGATACTGGATTACGGTGCTAGTTCTCATATTTGTACCGTGAATCGGGATGCGGAACAAAGTAGGAAGCTTGGAGTCGAGAAGTTATGATCACAGTCGGAAGCGGGCATAGTATCGAGGCGACCGACATAGGATCACTTCTTTTGGGTTTAGAATCCGGCTTTGTTTTGACTTTAGAAGATGTACTTGTTTTGCCCAAGGGGCACAAAAATATTGTATCCATTCCGGTCATGGACCGAAAAGGCTTTTCATTTTTCATTGGTGATGGTTCTGCAAAATTTATTTTAGAAATAAACTAGTGGGTACGCTACATTGTTGAATGGATTGTATCATCTAAATCTCGGCAACAAAGTAGTTGTGAATACTATGACTAGAAAACGTGGTAGGGATGAAACCAATCAAGTTTTGAAATGGCATCTTAGACTTGGTCATGTTGGTCGGACCAAGGTTTACAAGATGGAAAAGATGGACTTATGGGTCCATTGGGATCGGATCCCTTTCCTACTTGTGAATCTTGCCTTAAAGGCAAAATGACTAAGTCCCCTTCACAGGACTTTTGAAAGAGCCGATAAATCGGGATTAATCCATACCGACGTATGTGGTGCTTTAGAAGCGGACGTGACGGATATCAATATTTCATTACGTTCTGAGATGATCATACTAGGTATGGTTATGTATACTTAATGAAACATAAATCCGAGGCCTTTGAGAAATTCCAGAATTCAAGGCCCTAGTCGAGAAACAAACCGGTAATCATATCAAAGCACTTGGTCGGACCGAGGTGGCGAGTATATGAGTACGGAGTTTGACGAGTTCCTTAAGGAACATGGAATAGTTTCACAACTAACACCTCCAGTACTCCTCGGTTAAATGGTGTGTCGAAAGAAGGAATCGGACCTGTTGAACATGGTCCGTTCCATGCCGGGCTATCTTGACTTGCCGATTTACTGTGGGGTATGCACTCTGACCGCCGCGTATATCTTGAATAGATGTCCTTCCAAATCCGTTTCCTAAAACTCCACATGAGATGTGGGAGGAAGGAAACCAAGTCTTAATCATATTAGGATTTGGGGATGTCCCGCCTATGTCAAGAAGACTAAGGTGGAAAAGTTGGAAGCTAGGTCTCGAAGGGACGTTTCATTGGATTCCCGTCTGGGACGATGGGATATCTATTCTACATGCCCGAAGATCGAAGGATCATTGTTGCTTTACAAGCACACTTCCCGGAAGATGAGTTCATTCGGGAAGGCGGAGCAGTAGAAGTATTTCTTTAGAAGAATACAATGAAACTCCTCGAGAGACACTGTGCAAGAAACTGAACCGAACTTTCAAACACAAGTACAACCACCTCGTAGGTCTAGTAGGGTGTCTCATTTACTCGAGAGGTATGGGCTTGTGCACTTGGAGGAGCCGGGTCTCCATGAGGTTCCAAGTGATAGCCAAGAGACCGACCCAACGACCTATGACCAAGCGATGGTGGATGTAGACTCGCGAAATGGCGTGAAGCTATGGAAGCCGAGATAGACTCGATGCATGTCAATCAGTCTGGACTCTAGTAGACCGCCCCAAGGGTATAGTGCCTATTGGGAACAAGTGGATCTACAAGAGAAAGACCGATGGTGATGGCAAGGTTGACGCCTATAAGGCCGGGCTAGTGGCAAAGGGTTATACCCGGAAGGAAGGAATCGATTACCACGATACCTTCTCGCCCGTAGCCATGATCAAGTCTATTCGCATGATGCTTGCTATAGCCGCCTACCACGATTATGAGATATGGCAAATGGACGTAAAGACGGCTTTCCTTAATGGATTCCTCGAGGAGGAAATCTATATGGAAGCTTTAAAGGCTTTGTGCAAGTCGATATTCGAAAGTGTGCAAGCTTCAGCGTTCCATTTATGGATGAAGCAAGCGTCGCGTAGTTGGAATCTTCGTTTTGACGAGGCGGTCAAAGAGTTTGACTTCGTGCAAAATGAAGAGGAACCTTGTGTATACAAGAGGGTTAGTGGGAGCAAGATCGCATTCTTAGTACTATATGTAGATGACATTCTACTAATAGGAAATGATGTGGGAATGCTCGGTTACGTAAAAGCTTGGCTTTGAGTAATTTCTCCATGAAAGACTTGGGAGAAGCAACCTATATTCTTGGTATTCGGCTCTACCGGATAGAGCGAAGAGAACAATAGGCCTTTCCCAAGCCCTCTATATAGATAAGATCTTAAAGCGATTTAAGATGGATGATTCTAAAAGAGGGTTCCTACCGATGCAACATGGAATAAAACTCACCTTGAAGATGTGTCCTCAAAGTGAGGAACAACGCAAGGAAATGAGTAATATACCATATGCTTCGGCCGTGGGTAGCCTTATGTATGCTATGTTGTGTACAAGACTGACATCGCGCATGCCGTAAGCGTGGTGAGTAGGTTTCGAGCAAACCCTGTAGGGAACATTGGACTGTCAGAAAGAACGTTCTCAAGTACTTGAGAAGAACGAGAGATATGGTTCTTATGTATGGCGGTGGAGATTTGGATGTGGTGGGATTCACCGATTCGGACTTCCAAGGATGAAGGACGACTCGATGTCCACTTCGCTACATATTTACTCTTAATGGAGGAGCGATATCTTGGCGTAGTGCCAAGCAAAGCGCGATCACGATTCCACTGTCAGCCGAGTATCAAGCGGCCTCGAGGCTTCCAAGGAAGGGTTACGGATTAAGAAGTTTCGGGAGAACTTCAAGTGATACCATGTCTTGAGTTTGCTCTACTGCATCGCGACAACGACGAGTCAGAGCGCAGCCAAGGAGCCGAGGTTTCACAACAAAGACTAAACATATTGAGAGGAAGTATCATCTCGTAAGAGAATTTGTTCGCAAGGGATACATTGTCCGCATAGAGTAGACTCGGCCGACAACGTCGCCGATCCACCGACCAAGCCACTATCTCGGACTAGCTTGGAGCGTCATCTGGAGAACATGGGTATTAGATACCATAGTGTGTGGCATTGAGTGCAAGTGGGAGATTGTTAGGAATATGCCCTCGAATGCCACTCGGAGGTTGTTGAGTGAGGGCATTGTACTTGTAATTATGTAAACCATTTATATAAGGCAAATGATTGTTTCTTTATTCTTGGTAGTTACTGGCATTCCTAACTCGTAAATAAATATATAGAAACTAGTCCGTGTATTTGAGATCAAAACGTTCCACTCCTTATTGGATAAGGGGGTCGGCACTTGAAAGGTTTATAGCTCAAATACTTAATCGTTAGCAAGTCGATGAAACTTGGTAGGCGTTAAGTTTATGTAAAGACTTGTATGACGTGTTCTTTGACATGGAGAGTGCACATCGAACACTAATAGTTAGTGGGAGCACACGTTATAGGTATGCTAATTAGATTAGTATACTCGAACCGACTCACCCTCGATTCGTCACATGGATTTCACTCCGGGACGATCAATGACGGAATCGAAAGGTTGTGATAGGTATTCGTGAACCTTCGACTAGAGGATTAAGTAGGGATGTGCTTGTGACGTCAAGATTTTCATTAGAGTAGTTCGACCCTCAGAACCGGAAGGCGGGGTCAACCTCGACGTGCATCTTGACGGCAAGTAGCAGTCCTACCGAATACCAAGATAGAATTCTTTCTCCCGTTAGTGAGCGGGTTATATGTCCTATGCGGTTATTGCGATGAGATCATAAGTCTTTGGCCAAAGCATTGGAGCCAGTTGTATTAGATACACGACAGCTCGATGATCTCGATTTGCATTAACGCATGCATAGCGTCAAGTACAGATAGGGTTTGACTGACCGTGACCCTAAAACTTGATCGGGACATTTGAAAGAAGGGTTTATACGTTTACTGGTATTCACGACAGAATGGTTCTTGAATGATCCCAATCATTCGTTCTCAGTTGGGGTACAGTGTAGGCCGCCAGGCTGGCTAGGTGGTGCTACTACTCTTTGGTTCCTCCCATTGCTGACTGAGACGGACCTACCGAGTCGCGCATTAGGATTGACGACGGAATGAATCGAGCTTAATCTCTCATTATAAATATTAGATATTAGATATCTAATTTGGGACATTGGATGTCTAAATCGATTTATTGGATAAATTAATTTACGGCCTAATGAATTAAATAAATTACTGGGTGATTAATTTAATTCATAAATATAATTATTTCTTGGAGAAATTAATTATGTTATTATGTATTTAATGTGATTAATTGATTGGATTAATTAATCGATATAAATACATCGGAACGGAATCGGAGTTTATCTGTTTGGACTCTGAGTCAAACGAACCGAACTCGTCCGATTTCTTCTAGAGGCCGGCCCCACCTTAATTTCCTACCTTGATCATAGTCTTGTTTTCTTGTTGGAAGACTTTTGACATTTGAGATTTCATATCTCTTATATTAAGGGAAAAGGAGATATGGTGTTTTTGATCTTGTGAATGATTTGAAGACCAAAATAAAGCCTCATTTCCATTCTCTTTTGGCAGCTCACGGCGGATCAAATTAGTGAGAGGGAAGAGAAAATTTTTGGTGTTCTTCCATTCATTCACTTCTTCATTTTTCTTGGAGAAAAATTGAGAGAAAATTATTGAGAGATATATTATACACTTAGAGTGTAATATCTAAAGCTTCACCACTTGATTCTAGCCGTAACCTTAGAGGTTAATCAAGTGTTGTTGTTCCGGTCGTTTTTCCGGCGCGTGGCAAGTAGAGACGCGGTGTTTTCGGCGTTGGATCGTTCAAGGGCGTGGAGCGGATTGAACTCGTAGAGATCGAACTAAAGCTTGGGGAATAGCTCAAGAGAAGGTTTCCATTTAATCAACGGACTTCGAGGGTTAGTTTCTTACGACTCTTGTTTTTCGTTTATATATTCGTATATACGTAGCTCGATCGATCCTCGTAGGGATTCGGATCGAATTAATTTTCGTTTTACCGCTTCCGCTGGGCCTTCGTTTTAGGCACCGAATCCCAACAAAAGGATATGCAAAATGTGAAGGAATAGATTTTGATGAAACTTATGCACCTATTGCAAGATTGGAAGCCATCAGACTATTCCTTGCATATGCAGCATTCAAGGATTTTGAAGTCTACCAAATGGACGTGAAAAGTGCCTTTCTCAATGGAATTCTAGAAGAAGTCTATGTGGAGCAACCCCCCGAATTTGTTAAAGGAAAAAAGTCTATAAGTTTTTGAAAGCTCTATATGGACTCAAGCAGGCACCAAGAGCATGGTATGAGACACTCTCTGTGTTTCTGGAAAAGAATGGATTCGGCAAAGGCAAGGTGGACAAGACCCTATTCAGAGTAGAGCATAAAGACCACATATTATTAGTACAAATATATGTGGATGACATCATATTTGGCTCAACTAACCCGGAGCTATGTGAGAAGTTCTCAAATCTCTTGCAAGGAGAATTTGGGATGAGTATGATGGGAAAGTTTAACTTCTTTCTTGGTTTGCAAGTCAAGCAGATGAACAATGGAATTTTCATCAATCAAGCCAAATACACAAGAGACTTAATCAAGAGATTTTGAATGGATTCAGCCAAGCCAGCAAGAATCCCAATGAGCACAAGCCTATACCTAAATGCAGATGAAGGAGGCATATCAGTGGATTCAACCCACTATAGAGGACTTATTGGATCATTGCTATACCTCACTACAAGCAGACCTGATATTTCATATGCAGTGGGTGTATGTGCAAGATTTCAATTCAAGCCAAAGTAGTCTCACCAGGAAGTAGCTAAAAGGATTATCAGATACCTTAATTCTACAGTCAATGTTGGACTATGGTATCCTATATCAGGATACTCAGATGCAGACTTTGCAGGATGCAAGATTAATAGGAAAAGCACAACTGGAACGTGGCAATTCCTAGAAACCAGATTAATATCCTGGTTTAGCAAGAAGCAGGTATCTAACTCAATATCAACCATAGAGTCAGAAAACCTAGCTGCAGTTAGCTGTTGTGCACAGATTCTATGGATCAGACAACAGCTAAGGGACTACAACATCATTGCAAACGAAGTCCTAATATGGTGTGATAACAACAGTGCAATTGCAATAACCAATAATCCAGTATTGCACTCAAGGACAAAGCACATTGACGTCAAACATTATTTCATCAGAGATCATGTGTTTAACAAAAGAGTTAGAGTGGAAAGAGTCAGCACTGAATACTAAATTGCTGACATATTCACTAAACCTCTGCCAGAAGAAAGTTTTTTGGAGCTAAGTAGGGAACTTGGTCTACTAGATTGGGAATCTAGTACAGACGAGAAAGCTACTTGATGATCAGATCAGACAAGCAAGGAAGCTACCTCATACAGTCAAGGAAGAGCTACCTGATCAGAGCACTCATCTAATCAGACCAGACGAGAAGCCAAATGACAGACGAAGAAACCTAGCTGATCGAAACCACAGGTGACACAACTCACCTTATGCAGAGTAGTCAAACGGTCAACCAGTTAGGTTTTCCTATCCTTGACCGACTCATGAATATCATATTATTATTAATTGCTTACACGTGGCCAAATACATGTTCACACGACCGCGACTATGTCCAATTAAAAATTCGACCGTCATTTTTTTTTCAAATTCTCAAAAGTTGAACCGCCGCTTAAATTAATTTATTATTAAATTCAGAATGTCTTTTCGAATGGCTATTTAAGTCGGCGAAATCATTTTTCAGAAATTGTATCATCTTCAAACTCGAGAAACCATAATTTTCTAGAGCAAGAAAAACTCATGAACATTCAATACACTCAGACGAAAAAAACTTAATCTTTTACAGAAATGGAGGCCACCCAATACTTCGAAGGCGTCAACCTCAAGCTCGTGAAGGACCAGAATATTTTTAGCGTCGTGGTCGATTTTGAAGGTCTATTGGAGGCAAATCTAGCGACGGATGTACACTACATCATCAGGATGATGAAGAAGAATGGGATTTATCCATTTCTGGATATTAACCCCAAACTCTTATACAAGGAGTTATCTACTTCTTCAAAGAAGCTGAGGTCACCGAAGACGGAATCGCAAGTTCGGTTTTCGGGGAAGAAGTGAAGATTACTTCCCATACTATTGTCGATGCGTTCAAGATGAAATCACGGGCATTGCGGTGGAAGCCCTCAAATAGGGCTCAGTGGAAACATGGTATGAAATCAAGCTACCTGAGCAGTCGACAAAATTTAAACTTACGGTGAAGAGAGGAGATTTGAGAAGGAATACATATACGTCCTGTACATTACTAATGAAATCATAATGGGGATGGCACGCATCTACGACCAGCTATCATCTACTAAATTTATGGTGCTGGGAGCACTTATCCACGATCAGAGGATTAACTAGCCTGATTACATTTACAGGCAGATAGTCCGATAAGTCAACAAGGCCAGTTGGATTGAAAAAGAAAAGAAATTTAAGACTAAGCTGACGTACGGAACCCAGATCAGTTGGATCTTGGAGTTCCTCGGTAAGGCGAAGGGAAATACAGACCCCTTCTATGCGAACAAAAGGCTTGGTCATTTGGACCAAGAAACGCTGAATAAGTTGGGCGTAGAAAGGAAAGCCGCCCAGTTGTTGAAAGAGATGACTAATGGACCCACTCCTTACAGAGCACCTTCGGACTCAGACGAAGTCCACTCTGATGCTTCAGAACAGACAGCCGAAGACCTACATGCAGAAGAGATCACATCTAGCCAGCCTGTAGAGCATGAATCACCTGGAGATCATTCGGACTCAGACAACACCCCTCTAGCCCTGAGATTCAAAAGAAAGTTACCTGTTGAAGAGGAGGTTGTTAATGTTATCTCATCCCCAGATCACTCACCCAAAAGGCAGAGAGGCCTTGACTTTGAAGAAGAAGCAATCCAAGCAAAGCAGACAGCCATGCCACCTGCACCTGAGCCCTTCGACGACACTACAGCTCAGATGCAGATAATCACTACTCCTGCTCCTGCCCACGACGAAGATCAGCCTGGCTGAAGTGATCCCTCTTCTGACCCTTCCTAGCATGACTAGGGAGGAAGAGGCAGAATTGGCCATTGAAGTTCCTGAAGCAGGATATTCTCTCAACCTTTTGGAGAATAATCCTTTGAATCTGACAACGGAACAACTTAAGCTGGTAAAGGTATAATCTTTAAATGTTTCGTTTGTCAATATTTTTTAGGAATGGAAGAACTTAAAATCACTATCATTCACTCAACTGCAACTTTCTGTTGAGAAGAGTACCTGGGAATATCCCCAGGCTATGGAGCAACTTCTCATGGGCTTCTGTCGTGAGACAGACATTATTCTAATGCTCCAGGAGAACTGGTTCATGTCCCATTTTAAAAATAATATGTACCAGTTCGTCCTATTTATCATGGAGAGCATTTTAGCTGGAGAAGTTGAACATGATGAAGAAAGGGAAGAAGAAAAACAAAAAGGAATAAGAATTGAAGAAGTTGAAGAGGAGTCTGAAGAAAAAGTTGAAGAAAAAGAAAGAGAAGAAGTTGAAAAACCGCAAGATGAAGAAGTAGAAAAAGAGAAAACAGAAGAAGTAGAAAAAGAGAAAATAGAAGTAGGAAAAGAGAAAACAGAAGAAGTAGAAAAAGAGAAAACAGAAGAAGATGAAGAAAGAGAAAAAGAAGAAGTCGAAGAAAAAGAAGAAAAGGAGGAAGAAAGGAAAGATGAAGATGATGAGCATGGAGCACCTGATCAAGCTTCCAGCTCACATCAGTCAGATGAAGATGACAGATCGGGGACCCCATACAAAACCCCATCTGATCAGCCACCTGCAGACAGGAGTCTGCAATCAGACAGATCAACTGCCAAGAGACCTGTCGCAGTTGAAGACTCAGGTGAAAATTCACCTCAAGAAGTACCTACCATCTCAATCTCATCTGAGATAACCGAGCTGATCAGAAGGCTCGTCGCGGAGACAATTGCAAATTTATTAGCAACCGAAGTGAAGCCGGATCTCCAGTCCCTCAATCAGAAGATGGACACTTTGCTAGCGAAAAATGACCCTCCCCCACCACCAAATAATTCCAGAAGGCCTCTTGGCATGTCTGAATTCATGGCAGAGGTGGAATAGTAGCTAGCTACTCTGATTGATGCTGGCAAAAATGGGGAAGAGAAAGAAAAAGAAGAACGAGGCAAAGACCACATCAGACAGGGGGAAGACCCTGAGGAGGACATCAGAGAAGAATTCAGGACAAAGAAAAAAAATGACCTCCCTGCCCTACAGGCCGGTACATCCCACCTGAAGAGAAAGGAACTGGCTGCCCCATATCAACCTCAAGATCAACCAGCAGCCAAGAGGAGGAGGACCAGGCAAGGGTATGAGCAAAGATATGAATAGGAGGGAAAAGAGCTGTGGCACGTTGAGGAATTCCTAAAGGATGAGATAAGTCCAATATGGGGAACTGTAAAGAAGCAATTTATTGAGAAATATTATCTCTGGGAGCTGCTCCAGGATAATGAATGCTCCCCGCAGCAGTCATTTATAAACTGGATGTCCTCAACCTTCCCAAAGCTCTGGGCCACTCTGGAAAAGGATGCCAACAAGTCTGGTGCTTATCCCATGATACCCAGCTTTAGACCTGAAGAAGCCCCTTAGCTGATGAATGATGAGTTGGATGAATTGGCTCTTTAGGATGAAATTAAGAAGCTGTGTGTGGACAATAACTGGTCTGCCCCTGAAGATCAAGAATTTGCCTCTCTGATAATCAAGAGGAAGTATGGATTAGCACCAGTCTCCAAAAAGCCAATTGGAGCAAAACCTTTGAGGTCTATCCCTCCATCCAAGCCGAAGGCTACTAGAGGAAAAGGAAGAGGAAGATTGATAGATTAGACCTATAATTTCATTTACTTGTAAATTTAGTTTGGAACCTACATGTAAATATATTGTAATTTACTTGTATTTTGATCATTCAAATTGCACTATATTATAATCATCAATAAAATTTTATAATAGTCGTTTGAATGACAACCACTAGTTGTCTCAAAGGAAGATGAGTTTTGATGTGTGTCATGCACCTTATTTGTGCTGACTTATTTACATTTGAATGCTTTAGTTTTTCCATCATCAAAATACGGGGAATTTGTTAGGAATACCTATTAGATTTTGATGATGTCATCCTTGTATGAAATCGATTATTCAAATGTATGTTTAAATACTTGGCAAAGTATAAAGAAGAACTAAATGAGTATCTTCTGTAGGCCTTATAAGTTAGGCTAAGGCTTGAATCGGCTAAGTATAGAACAGAACTTCAGGCAAGTGTTTATCAGCTGAGTTTGGTCAACTCAACTGGTCAGATAAGGTTGACCACAGACGACTTATCATCAGGCAATTTGTTTTCAGAGAAGTACTGGTCAACAGGAATATCAGAGAAGGTTGACCAATCTGCAGTCAAGTTTTCAGACGAAGTCCAGTCAACTGATGTTTGACTGTCAGATCAGAGAAGAATCATCAGGATAGAGAAATTATATCAGAGAAGTCCGACATCAGAGAAGGTTGATTGCAGATCAGACAGTTTGACCAAAGAGAGCTCAGATAAGTCATCAGTCAAATTTATCATCCAAGTAACTCAGTCCACGTCAGCAAGCATTGAAAAGTCAACAATCACGGAAAGTCACATACGGGCGGAGGAGACAAACCGAGAGATTCCTGGAAAGCAAGGAATTTAATATTCATCAAGATCCGCGCTCTAAAGACTTTACACTTATTTTAATCAAGGAATTCGGCGCTACATCAAGAAAGTCTTCACAACGGTCGGAATTAAAATTAAACAAAGAGGGAATCCAGCCTTGCAACGGATTGATAAGATAAACAAAGAAGTCCACTCTCCAACGGATGGATTTGTTACAGTAGTGCAACGGCTATGAAGGAAGCTCAAGAGATTGTACTATAAATATCTGAAGATATGAACTGAGCAGAGCACGATGCGAACAATACTCTCAAAGCAATCAAAGCTAAAGGCGATCTATAGCATCGTGAAGAGCAAAGCTTAAGCAATCTTATTCGAAGAAGCTCTTTGTTGGAGAAGACAACACTCGTGTCTAAAACTTGAGTACCGGGGTTACTTTCTTGGACGAGGTTCTTGAAAGTAGAGAGGTTGTAAAGGCATCCAAGGATCGTAGATCAAGAGGTGCAAGGCAGCCAAAGGGAGTTGCAACGGCAAGAAATTCCACTGTTTGGAAGTTGTTGTAATTAGTTGAATCACAGTAATATTTATCACTGGTTGAGAGTTATAGTGAATTCATCTCCAACTGGTTTGGAGAAAAGTGGATTAGTAGAGGATTACCCCACCTCTGAGACCATTATAAGTGCCTGCGTGTTTTACTGCATTGAACATCATATCTACCTGCTGCATACATATTAAAATGTTCCATTGATTAGTTATTTGCATAGAACATTTAGTTATCTGTTATCGTCATCAGCCGACTTCCGCATACTTGTCTGCAGACGACTTTAAGTCATCTGTACCTATCAGCTGAGTAACTCACCTAACTTCAGGAAAAGAGTTTCAATAAGTCTATTCACCCCACCTCTAGACTTATTCCTGACGACTTGTGACCGACAGAACGTAGGCACGTTTCGCCGAACCTTTATAAATCCTGTGTCGATTTATTTTCTGCACTCTTATTTAAATCGCTTCTGCAACGCGAAAGAGTTTTATAACTCTATCTCCAAACGGCAATACCGACCAATATTGCACCAACAAACCTTGTTCGTCGAACAAGCATTCAGTGAAGGTGTGTAATATCCCCATGTTTTTTAATATTACTATTATTATCATCATTATTATTATAATATTTATTACTAAATTATTTATCTATTTAATTTTAATTGAGGTCAAACTCAAAATATTATAAAACTTTATAGCCCAATTATTATATATACTATTCTGAGAGTTAATTTTCTAATACCAAATCATAAAATTAACAAGTTATATATCCTCATTCATAAGAGTATAAGTTATTGATACCATTTTCGTTAAAAAAAAATAATTTTCCTCTAAAAAATTATTGATGTTGAATTTCTTTTATTTGTTTTATTTTATTTAATTTGTACTCTTTTTTTCATCATATTCTCCATTATAACTACCGAATTATTTGAAAAGAAAAAGATATATCATGCATTGGATTTTCGGATTATATTCTTAATTCAAGTTAATTCATTCAAGTTTTTGTAAGAGAAGTTGTTGCTCTCATTAGTATCCAACAACTAAAATTAACTACACTGTACACATCCAAAATCACATAAAGTAATACCGTAAACACTCACTCCATTTCTGACAAATGAGTCTCTCAAAATCCTTCTAAAAATCACAAGGTTATTCGGAAAAGAGAAGTTCATGTTCAAATGACTGCTGGTTTGTTTTTCTGGATTCATAAAGAAAGTACGCAACTATATTTTATCGTCTGAAAATATTTCTTTTGACGAGTTCTTCCCGACATGATGGCTGCATACGATGGCAAGCAACTGTGTGCAGCGGCCATGTCCAATAGTAGCGACTGCCTTTACTCTACCATGTGTACATATAATGTGTCCATGATTGTTGCAGACGGTCGCAACACACGGTAGCATCCGATCCTGTGCAGGGATCGTGTCCAAGGCAGGGGTTGTGCTAGAATATTGCTCAATTAGCTTTCTGATAAGTTATTCATCTTTTATTAAATCTAGATATCGTGGCAGCGTATTTTGATACATCATGGTGGCCATTAGGAGAGATCGACATATGTAGATGGGAATTTATTTCTTGTCTACGACGCGAGCAAAGTTTTTCGTGCTAACCTCGTTGGGTTATTGAATGGGTTTGGGTAGTCGACATGAGTCCGATTGCATATTATGGTACTTGGTACACATGACCAAAAACTACAAAGTAAAAGTTCTATTGTGGGGAGATATCGAGATACTTCGATTGCTAGTGGAATACAAAAAGGATTTGAGGTTTATGTTGAGAACTGTAGCTCCTCTGCCCTCGAGGTTAATATGAAATATAGCAGCTCGAGAGTAGATCCTGACAACATATATTATGGTAGTCCATCTTAAGATTATCAATACGAGGAAGATGAGGAAGGTGAGGAGGTGCATATGTCCGAAGATGAAGAGAAAGATCATTGTAAAGACTTGCTTGAATCATGTCCACAGAATTCTTGCTTGGGTTCGCCAACCGGCACAAATGGATAGATTATGAGTCATTGGAACTTCTCATCAGACCATCAGCCTGCGATCGAGCATGAGCATCAACGTTCAATGCATAACTGGATCATTCCATTTCTCGACCTCGGGAGCATCGGGACTTTGGGCTAGGTGGAGCAGCCTCCACCTATCATCGGTCACCTAGAGGTGGAGTCCACTTTTTGGTCCAAGGATGAGTTGAGGATAACAGTAGGAATGTATCACTTGGAGAACATGTTACAGTGTATCACTGATTGTTCCGCCGATAAACATATAATGTTCATCTATAAGAATGGGAGAAAGAATTATCAGTTTATGTTGTGTGCTATTGAGGGTGCAACCATTTGGAGAATTACTAATTTGAACTTGGATCACAGCTGTCACCCCACACGGTCCGTCACTTATGAGGTTGCTGCCTATTATTTTGCTAAAAGATTGATCGGTAAGGAGGTCAATTTGAGGACAAATGAGATGATTTTAGATATGTGTAGGGAGTACGGCATCGACATACTATACAATTTTGCTCTCCGAATGAGGAACATAGCAATAGAAAGTACGTACGGTGGCTTTGGTCAGTCGTTTCAGAGGCTATCCGACACTTTTTCTGTTGGCTCATGGGTAATTACCTTCCGCAGCCTTCTTCAAGTTATCTATAACCTACTTTTTATGCTTCAGCGCAGGCTCATCCGCCTTGTTCGTATGTGCTATTCGTACAGGCTTTATGAACTAAACATTGGTTTGAGTAGTAGTAGTAGTAGTAGCAGTAGTGGTGGTGGTGGTAGTAGTAGTAGTGGTAGTAGTAGTGGTGGTAGTAGTAGTGGTAGTAGTAGTGGTAGTAGTAGTGGTAGTAGTAGTAGTAGTAGTAGTAGTAGTGATGTGAGTAGTAGTAGCAATGCAGATGGCAGTGAGCAGTAATGTGATAGTAGCAGCAGCAGCAGCAGCAGCAGCAGTGATAGCTTGAGCAGAGCAGTGATAATGTGATAGCAGCAGTGATAGTAGCACTAGTAGCACTAGTAGCACCAATGCTTGATAGTAGGAGTAGTAGGAGTAGTAGGAGAGTAAGCAGCATAGCAGAGTGTGCATGTGATAATACTTGATAATGTGATAATAGCAGTGATAATGTGATAATACTTGATAATGTGATAATAGTGAGCATAATACTTGATAATAGCAGATAATGCAGCGCAGCAGATAATGCTTGATAATGTGATAATGCACTTGATAATGTGATAATACTTGATAATGCAGCATAGCGAGCAGATAGCAGTAATGTGATAATGTGATAGTAGAGTAGTAGTAGCAGTAGTAGTAGTAGTAGTAGTAGTAGTGGTAGTAGTGGTGGTAGTAGTGGTGGTAGTAGTGGTGGTAGTAGTAGTGGTAGTAGTGGTAGTAGTAGTAGTAGTGGTGGTAGTCGTAGTAGTAGTGGTAGTCGTAGTAGTAGTGGTAGTAGTAGTCGTAGTAGTGGTAGTGGTAGTAGTGGTAGTGGTAGTAGTGGTAGTAGTAGTAGTAGTAGTAGTAGTAGTAGTAGTAGTAGTAGTAGTAGTAGTAGTAGTAGTAGTAGTAGTAGTAGTAGTAGTAGTAGTAGTAGTAGTAGTAGTAGTAGTAGTAGTAGTAGTAGTAGTAGTGGTAGTAGTATGTCACGGGATGGGAGTTTTTCGCAGCTAACCCGTGCGGCACTTAAACAACTAAGCTGAGTCGAGTTGCTAAGTAAGCCTGAAAGTAACGAGAAAAGGGGCAATGGCACAAAAGGATTTTATTAAGTATGAATGCTTGAGTACAAGAGAGCTTTTACAATGCTTGATTGCTTGAGGATTTCTGGATGGAGTGAGCAAATGAGGCTCCTCCTCCTTTTATACCAACCTAGGAGAGTTCTGGAGTGGAACTCTCTACATAGAATTTTCTAGATAGAACACTCTAGATACTTGTAGTACATTTACATGGGCATTTTACATGAGCATTCTACAAAGTGTGTAAGAAGTACTTTTCTACATGCTTCTAGAGTCATCTACGAATTTACAAGTATGTAGAGATCTCTGGGTCTTTCTTGATCATTCTAGAACCTTCCGAACCTTCCGACACATAGAGACTCTGTTAGGGTCATCCGGTCGCTTTCGCCCGACCCGTCACATCCTCCCCACCTATTTCAGCGACGTCCTCGGCGCGTTCTCTTGTTTGAACCTCTTTATGTGATCTTGAAATTGCGAGTTCGTCTTCTCGTTCCCATGTTGCTTCGCTATCGGGAGGTTTTTCCATTTTACCAAGTATTCCGTGGGAGGCACACCTCTCTTCCGAGTAATTCGTTCGGTCACAATATAGTCCACCTCCTTGTCGAATGAGGTGATTACGGCAGTAGGTGCACGATTTGACTCCCCTCGGTGCGGGTCTTCCGAGTCGGCATGGTAGAGTTTCAATTGGCTCGTGTGGAAGACCGGATGTATTTTAAGTTTCGGAGGGAGTTGCAACATATAAGAGACATTTCCAACACGTTTGATTATTGTAAATGGTCCTTCGTACCTCCTCACCAATCCTTTGTGTACTTTGCGCAATGCCTTGAATTGGTTGGTAGAAAGTTTGACCATGACCTGATCACCTTCTTGGAATTTAATGTCTCTTCTTTTAGGATCAGCCCACTTTTTCATCTTAGGGCGGCCTTGTCAAGGTAGGCGCGCGTAATGTCCGATTCCTCATGCCATTCTCGGCAATGCGGTGAGCTGCGGGCTTTTCCCTTCATGTGTCGAGGCTACAAGATTTGGGGTTAGTGGTGAAAACCCATAATGATTTCGAAAGGGGACTTACTGTTGCCTCGCTTTCGCAGATTGTAAGAGAACTGGGCCACATCAAGTAATCTTGGCCATCCTTCCGATGGGCGCTTACATAGTGCCTTAGATATAGTTCCAAAGAAAGCATTGATTCGTTGATCTCTGTCCGTCTGTTTGGGGATGGAAACTTGTCGAGAACTTGAGGTCGGTTCCCAATAGCTCGAATAGTTCTCTCCAAAATCGTCCGATGAATCGAGGGTCTCGATCACTCACAATGCTTAAAGGAATCCCCAAAGTTTGATGATATGTTTGAAGAATAGACGGCTTCATTAGCATTGCAATCGGGTGATGTGGCAATGAAAGTAGCATACTTATGTATCGGTCCACCACCACCATGATGCTTCCGAATCCTTCCGATTTCGGGAGAGTTGTGATGAAGTCCATAGACACACTCTCCCGGGGTCTTGATGCAATAGGCGGGGCTCCAACAATCCTGCCGGCAGATTCTGCTCATTCTTGTCTTGGTGGCACACAAGACAAGTCTTCACGTAGGCTTCAATTTCGTCCCTCATTTGCGGCCAATAGTATGAGGCCTGCACGAGTGCAGTGGTGCGTTCGATTCCTGGGTGACCAGCCCACTTAGTATCATGGCACTCCTTTATGATTTCCTTCCGAAGCTTTCCCCACTTAGGCACAAATATCCGATCGCCGATGGTGCGTACGATACCATCTTCTTCCCAAAATCGCCTTGTTTTGCCTTGCCTTATTTTGTCCAAAAGATCTTTCAGTTGGGCGTCTTGTTGGACTCCTTCCTTAATCCGTTGGATGAGGTCGGACTTTGGCATACTTGAACTCATAGTGGCCAGTTCTGCCTTCCTCCTTAGGGCATCCGTGACTACATTAGCTTTCCTCGGCTTGTACTCGAGTCGATAGTCGAATTCCGCCAAGAAGTCTTGCCATCGAGCTTGCTTGGGACTTAACTTCTTTTGCGTCTGGAAATAACTCGTAGCAACATTGTCCGTCATGATCACAAAGTGTGAGCCAAGCAAGTAATGTCGCCATGTTCGCAGGCAGTGTATGACCGCAGTCATTTCCTTTTCTTGCACCGTATACCGTCTTTCCGTCTCGTTGAGTTTCCGGCTCTCAAAGGCAATGGGGTGTCCATCTTGCATGAGCACTCCCCCAATAGCGAAATCAGAGGCGTCGGTTGTACCTCAAAAGCTTTTGTGTGATCCGGCAAGGCCAAGACGGTTCTTCGGACACCGCTTGTTTGAGTTCTTCAAAGGCCTACCGACACTTGGCCGGACCAATGCCATACTTGGTTTTTCTTAAGTAGATCGGTCGGTGGGGCTTTAGCCGAGTATCCTCTTATAAAGCGGCGGTAGTAGTTCACCAAGCCGAGAAATGACCGAAGTTCGGGACCTTGGTCGGGGTTGCCAATCCCGAATAGCTTTCACCTTTGCATTTTCCATCATGATTTTGCCTCCTTTAACCTTGTGACCGAGAAATTCGACTTCTTCTTGGGCAAATGAACATTTTTCCTTCTTAACATAGAGCTCGTTCTCGCGTAGTACTTGGAAGACTTGTTTAAGGTGTTGAATATGTTCTTCAAGAGTCGAGCTGTACACCACAATATCATCCAAGTAAACAACAACAAATTGGTCAAGGAAAGGGTGAAGTACCTTGTTCATGAGGGTGCAAAAGGTTGCAGGTGCATTCGTGAGACCGAAGGGCATGACAAGGAACTCAAAAGCACCGTAGCGAGTCACACATGTGGTCTTGGCCTCATCTCCTTCAGCAATTCGCACTTGATAGTATCCCGAGCGCAGGTCAAGTTTGGTGAAGTACCGCGCCTTGCCAAGTTGATCGAATAGATTAGCTATCAATGGTATTGGGTATTTGTTCTTGATAGTGATCCGATTGAGTGCCCTGTAGTCGATGCACATTCGAAGGGTGCCATCCTTCTTCTTCTGAAATAGTACGGGTGCACCGTAGGGAGACTTGGAGGGACGTATGTATCCTGTTTCTAGAAGGTCCTTGATTTGTCTTCGCAGTTCCGCGAGTTCGGGCGGTGCCATGCGGTAGGGAGTAGCAGCTGGGGGTTTGGCACCGGGCTCCAACTCGATACAATGATCCACCTCTCGCCTGGGTGGAAGTTTCTTAGGCAACTCTTTAGGCATCACATCCTTGTATTCTTCAAGAATATTCTTTAGGATTTGCATCACATCTCGGCCATGGTGGAAGTTTCTTTCGGAATGGTGTTTAGCCCATTCCGACCGGACTTCTTCCACTTCCGAGCGAATAGAGCGTAGCTCTTCTTGGACAAAGCCACGGAGACCATGAATCTCCTTCTGGAATTCGATAAGTTGCCCGCGCAACATATCCGACTGGTCCATCATAAGTTTCTTCAGCACGCCAGCGATGTCGGCGTATTCCGTCTCCAGAGTGTCGAACCTGTCATGGACTTGATCAAGGTTCTCCTCCAAGCTAGCCATCGAGGCTTCCAGTGTGGCAATCCGAGGTTCGAAGGCGTCGGCAGAGGGTCCCTTGGACTTGCCTCGGACCTTGTTACCTCGTTGCTCCTCACGACCGCGTTGCTGCTCTTGAGTAGCATCAATAGGGACATCCTGAGTGTTGGCCATTGTTCTCGTGTGATATGAGTCGGTTGTGTGCAAACCGTGGCTCTGATACCACTTGTCACGGGATGGGAGTTTTTCGCAGTTTAACCTGCGGCACTTAAACAACTAAGCCGAGTCGAGTTGCTAAGTAAGCCCGAAGTAACGAGAAAAGGGGCAATGGCACAAAAGGATTTTATTAAGTATGAATGCTTGAGTACAAGAGAGCTTTTACAATGCTTGATTGCTTGAGGATTTCTGGATGGAGTGAGCAAATGAGGCTCCTCCTCCTTTTATACCAACCTAGGAGAGTTCTGGAGTGGAACTCTCTAGATAGAATTTTCTAGATAGAACACTCTAGATACTTGTAGTACATTTACATGGGCATTTTACATGAGCATTCTACAAAGTGTGTAAGAAGTACTTTTCTACATGCTTCTAGAGTCATCTACGAATTTACAAGTATGTAGAGATCTCTGGGTCTTTCTTGATCATTCTAGAACCTTCCGGAACCTTCCGACACATAGAGACTCCTGTTAGGGTCATCCGGGTCGCTTTCGCCCGACCCGTCACAAGTAGTAGTAGTAGTAGTAGTAGTAGTAGTAGTAGTAGTAGTAGTAGTAGTAGTAGTAGTAGTAGTAGTAGTAGTAGTAGTAGTAGTAGTCGTGGTGGTGGTGGTGGTAGTGGTAGTGGTAGTGGTAGTTATGTCTAGGGACCCCTCAAGCTCTCGATAGCTCGCTCAACGACTACAATATTGCGGCAATATGTCTTAGTGTCTATGTTATCTATAATACCGCCTTTCCTATGTAAAGATTGACTTGTCGTGTAACAAAGCGCAATATGGGGCTCTTCCATATGCAACCGGGTCGCAATATAAATATACAAAGTATAAAAACTATGATAGAGTGCCTAAGGAAACAAGAACAAAAAAATGCCTCTGCCTGCCCATCGTGTGCAGCGCATCGTGTGCAGGCATACGCTTTTGACTTGGTGCCCACGAGGGCGCACACCATCGTTCCCACGATGGTGTCATCATCTTCACCACCATCATGAGCTGGTGAACATCCGTCGTGGGTGCGACCGTGCTAGATTAAATTACACCAATTGTCAATGCCAAACTTCTAAATAATGCTACCTAAACTCATACAAATATATATATATCTATATATCCATCCCTACTATAATTAAGCATGTACGAACACATATTTTAGAAGCTTAAATTTTCAAAAAGGTTGCAAACTCAGGGCACTAACTGGAGGCTGATTAACGAAAGTCTCCTCAGATTCAGTATCGCTATTGTGTGAGGAACTTCTATTGTGTCCGGATTCTCTGTCATGGTCATAATCTCTATCGTGGTCGGCCATTTCTTGCCGAAGATGGAATTCTTGGTCGGGACCATCGGGTTCCTTACGAGAGAGAGAGAGAGAGAGAGAGAGAGAGATAGAGTTTCTTTTGAAGAGAGAGAAAGAGTGGGTGGTGGGGACTTTGAATTAGATTGTGTTGTTTTATTATTTTTTAATTTCTTTTATCTTTCTTTGTCTTTTAGTGGTAGATTTAAGGGTATTAATATCTTTTAACATATTTTGGTATCAGTAACATATAATTTTATGAATGAGGATGTATAACTTATTAACTTTATAGGACCCTATAATATATGAATATAAATCCAACTTCTCGACCCAATTATCATTTTCATTTTAGCCCATCACAACACTACATGTCTTCTCATCTTCAATCTGTATGAATGTGCTTTAGTTTCTTTCCCAACATCTTTTTTAGAACACCTTACACATGCATCTCACTATCCTACTCCTAAATCTACACATTTTATCCCCAACGGGAATTGAACCCTCAATATTTAGCCGAGAGACACCTAACTGTCACTCCTTGATACAGCTAGGCTAAAGGCCCTTTGGTGTAATTAAAACATAAATGATAGTCCTTTCAATTCTTTCCAATACAGTATAAAAAACTAGAAGATTGGACAAAAAAAATTTATACAAATAGAAATCTTGAAACTTTACTCTCCAACAAGTTGATGTTCTTCTATCACGATTGATACTTTTTATTTTTTTTCTTCAGGTATAAGTCTCAAAATCCCAATCTAAAATTCCAAAACTAGTGACTCAAACCCGCGGCCCTAATCATCTTCTTTGGGCCAAACCACTGCAGTCGGGCTATATAAATCTATCTCCAGTCCTCACCATCACGGCCCGGATACACCACCACAGACCGCCGACGCGGTTTTCGCCTGCCACCACCGCCGCCAGAGGTGCAGGACCGAAGCTTTCTTTGATCCGCCTCGAATCCGATCGCGCAGCCTCTATATCTGTGTGTGTGCGCACGTCTGTATGTGTGTGTGAGAGAGGACATGTGATTTTTTTTAGGGAGAGTGAGAACGATAGTGAGGAGATTTCAGGAAGAAAAAAAAAGGAAAATTCTAATTGGTACTCCTGTACTTTTGGCTTCTCTAAATGGTACTCCAAAGGTTATTGGCTTCCAATTGGTACCCTTGAAGTATTGGTACATTACAAGTTATACCCCTGCCGTTAACAACAGTTAACCAAATGTTTAACTCAACTAATTTGACCTTAAAATAAAATGGGAAATTCTAACTGGTACTCCTGTACTTTTGGCTTTTACAAATGGTACTCCAAAAGTTATTGGCTTCCAATGGATATCCTTGAAGTATTGGTACATTACAAGTTGTACCCTGCCGTTAACAACAGTTAACCAAACGTTTAAGTCAATTAATTTGACCTTAAAATAAAAATAATTATTATTTAAAAATTACTTACAACAACAAAACTATATATTTCCCCATCCCCACTGGATCTGGAGTTGACCCGGATAAGTTTTTTCAATTTCTTTCTTTAAAAGATTTATTAGAGAGTGAGATCTGCTGCTTACTGCTCACGAAAAGACTCTGACCCATATCATAATCGGATTTGGTTTGGGTAGATGCATTTGTGGGAGGGTTAAGTGAAGTATCATCAAGATCATCTAGTGAAGGGAGGCTCTCTTCATCCTATACAGCTTTATCAACCATGGTTTTTTTCTAAGAGCTTCTTTTCAAATTTAATACCAGCTTATACAAACAACTTGGTTTTATGGTAGTCCCAACCCATATCACAATCGAATTTTTATCGGATAACCCAAATTTTCCTCGAAGCTCACTTTTCTTAAACCCTAACTCGACTGATATAATATGTAAGTTAAGTCTTGCATTTTATCAGCAATTCTCTTCTCTCACTTGGCGAGCAGCAACCGGGCTGGCGTAATGGCTTTCTCTGATTCTGATAGGGGCTCGGGGTCTTTCCGTGAGCAGTAAGCACCAGATCTCACTCTCTGATAAATCTTTTAAAGAAAGAAACTGAAAAAACTTATCCGGGTCAACTCCAGATCCAGTGGGGACGAGGATGTATATAGTTTTGTTGTTTAAAGTAATTTTTAAATAATAATATTATTTTTATTTTAAGGTCAAATTAGTTGACTTAAACGTTAGGTTAACTGCTGTTAATGGCAGGATACAACTTGTAAGGTACCAATACTTCAAGGGTACCATGTTAGGCGTATTTTTATACGCTTATTTATCATTATTTCATATCCATTTTACGTCTAAACCAGCATAAATGAGCTTTTAATGCACTATATTTATATGTTTTGTAGGAAATTGGAGTCCGGAAGCTCGAACGGTGAAAAACAGGCCAAAACGGCAATTTCTGGTCATGTGCCACGGCACAAGGAAAGCGGGTCGCGGCACACGAAGGTGACTAGCAGGGCGCCGCACCAACTGTACCGGGGGCCGCGGCACAAGGATGCTGAGCCGCGGCCCATGAAGAAAATGCGCCCAGGTATAAAGGCACTGAACATTAGGGGTCGCGGCACAGATTAAGTGAGCCGCGGCCCACGGGGCGGTTTTGATGGATTTGCCGCGTTTCTGGGTCGTTTCTGAAGCCCGTTTTCAACCTAATTCACGGACGCGTCTTGGAGGCTAAGGATAACTATAAATAAACATTGAAGGTGAGAAAAAGGGAAATCATCGAAGACATCGTAGGACGGGATCGAAGAACACAAGAATCCGGGGAGAGCGGAAACGAAGAGATTTGTGGGCGACGACAAGACCACGGATCCCTTACGGTTTTTCTTAATTTTTCCGCATCTTATTTTCTAGATTTGTTCGAGTAGGATTTTGATTGTAGCCGATTACATGACGGTTTGAGTTATTTATTTTTATTTCAATTCACTCGTTATTCGTATTGAGTTGGATTTTTCTCATTGTTCTTAATGCCTTTTAATTGTCTGGCCAACAGTTGAATTGATTTGAATGTCTTTATGGATTCGGGAGATGAAATTTAGGCATAGTTCTTGTGAGAAAAATCATGATTTTCGTGAGATATGGATATACTCATGGGAATTGTGAAGCCTGTTTATTGTGGGAATTCATGAACAGTTTTAGCTATTAATTATCTAATTCGAATAGGGATATATCGAGTTAATAATTCTTAGTATTTTCTATCGACCTTGGGAAAGGCTTTAGAATAATTTAGGAATTCTGAACTACAATCAATTGAATAAAAGTGAATTGAATTAAATAAAAATCATTCCTGATTGTTTGAGGTGAAAATCATAATCCTACGCCCTTATTATTATTATTATTTTTATTATTACTATTATTATTTTCTATTTATTTTTCTGCAATTAGTTTAGAAATAAATTCCATATAATTGTTCTTCAAATAAAATAACGAGTTGACTATATTTTGGTACTTAGTGAAATCAGTTCTCGAGGGAGCGATATCTTACTTATCAATTTATTACTTGTTGACACCGTGTACTTGCGGCATAGTGTGAGGGATTTCCTCACAACATACCAATTGGAAAAGCCAAAAGTACAGGGGTACCAATTAGAATTTCCTATTTTATTTTAAGGTCAAATTAGTTAATTTAAACGTTTGGTTAACTGTTGTTAGCGAAGTCTGTTTGTAATGTCTGCAAATCTTGAGAATCTGCGATTGGCCAAATACTTTTAAGTCTTATTTAAAAAAATCAAAAGTAGAGGAGTACAAAGTAGAATTTGGCAAAAAAAAGGATAGGGTGAGATGAAAGAGGGGGGAGATAGAGAGAAGGCGGTTAATAGGAAGTAGAGTTTGAGAGTTATAGTGAAAATCCATTTTACACAGACACACACTAGAGAGAGATACCACCCACACTTTTATCGGAATTACTTTCCATTTACCCTAAACCGCATAGTTTCTGCATACATTGGTCGAGCTTTCCAAGATTTTTTGATTTTTTGATGAAATGTGATTTAAGAGAATAGAAGACGACGACATTCTATTCTGCTGGGCCTGCCTTTTTAGGTTTTTCTTCTTCGTGCTTTTATTGCGCAAGGTGAAGCAAAAAAAAAAAAGGATTGAAATCCGGCTTGTCTGTAATTCGATTTTGCGGGTTTTTGAGCTGGTTTGGGTTGGATTCATCGCGTTGGAAGATTTTTCAGGGGAGAAAAGGTAAATCATTTTTTTTCAATCGCTCGTTTAGCTTGAATTTGGAATTTGGAAGCTGAGGCCCTGCTCCAGTGCTCCTCCAGTTTGCTTCGAAAAATCCTCGCAGGTCTCCATTGGGGCACTCTTTATTAGGGTTTGCCTTTGCGGTCAAGGGGAATCCTCTATTTGGGGGTTTTCACGATAGCTTCATTTGAGTGGCCTATATAATTGATTTTTAACTAACTTCAGAGTTTTGCCTTAACTTGCGCTTGCGCCGCTCCAGGCTGCTGGTCATCTCTGGCCGGTGTATCGCCAAAATAATAACATTACACCACTGCATTCATCTCAACCCATCAATCTAACAGTAGTATTGTATTTTAGCTGTCTGTTTTGTAGGTTTCCCAGCCGGATTTTCAAGCTGTCCGAAATCTTCCAAGGCGTATCGAAGTGTGGTATCATTTGCGTTTGTGTTTTGTGTTGGTCGATGTCGCGCTGTTTGCGGGTTGGTAGTTGGAATTTGGGTATCTTGACGGGTAATATTTTGGAGTTTGTAGATTTTTTGGGTAAGAGAAGGGTTGATGTGTCTTGTATTAAGGAGACTAGGTGGAAGGGGGCGCAGTCCAGGGAGGCGAACGGTTATAAATTGTGGTATTCTGGCCTTGCTAACTCGGGTAATGGTGTGTGTATTCTTTTGTCTAAGGAGCTTAAGGTTAACGTCGTGGAAGTGAAGAGGTGTAATGATAGGATTATGTCCGTTAGAGTGGTGGTTGGAGAGAAGGTGGTTAACGTGGTTTGCGCGTATGCCCCTCATGTTGGTTTGGGTGTGCTTGTTAAAGAAGTTTTTTAGGTCTGTTTAGATGAGTTGGTCGGGTGTATTTCGGACGATCAATTTATTGTTTTGGGGGGCGATTTCAATGGCACATGGTGATGGGGTAGATGGTTACCATAGTGCTCATGGGGGTTCCGGCTTTGGAGTTAGGAATGCAGGAGGTTTCGCACTGTTGGAGTTTGCCACTGCGCATGAGTTGGTAATTGCCAACTCTGTTTTTCAGAAGAGAGCTGAGCACCTCATCACCTTCGGTAGTGGGGGGCACAACATGCAAATTGACTACCTTCTTTTGCGCAGTCGTGATGCTAGGGCATGCGTGGACTGCAAGGTGTTCAGGAGCGAGGCCTGTGCTTCTCAACACCGGCTGCTGGCTATGGATTTATCCATGGGAGATCGTGTTGTTAGCAGGGCTAGAGAAGCTAGACCTAGGATTCTATGGAAGGATCTGAAGGGTGAGAAGGCGACAGAATTCAAGGAGTTTCTGACCCGCGAAGGTGGGTTTTTACGAGGGGGCGATGCTAACCTTATGTGGACTAGCATGGCCATTGCTATTAGAAGTGTGGGCGAGAAGGTGGTAGGGGTTTCTTCCGACAGGTATAGTTGACCTAGGGAGGCATGATGGTGGAATGAGGAGGTCCAAAAGAAGGTTAATGCTAAACAAGCGCTATTTAAGAAGCTTTTGTCGGTTAGTGCTGGGAAGGAGAGAATCTTGAAGATTGTAGCGTACAAGGTGGCGAAAAGAGAGGCTAAGAAGGCAGTGGCTAAGGCTAAAGGTGAGGCATACGAAGATATGTACAAGCGCCTAGACACCAAAGAAGGAGCGAATGCTATTTTTAAACTAGCGAAAGCTAGGGAAAGAGGGCGGCGCGACCTGGGTCCCATTAAGTATATTAAGGATGATTTGGGCCAAGTGTTAGTGAACGATGTGGCTATTAAGGAGAGGTGAAATATGTATTTTTTTGAACTTTTCAATGAGGCTAGGGGTAGCGACTCGGTGGTGCAAGGAGTTAGTCTATCTTTTGCTCGTTCGTTTAGTTCCTGTGAGAGCATCAGCAAGGAGGAAGTAAAGAGTGCCCTTATGAAAATGGGTAGAGCTAAGGCTGTAGGCCCGGGTCAGATCCCTATTGAGGTGTGGCTTTGTCTTGGGGAAGTTGGAGTTCAGTGGCTAGCAGAGCTGTTCAACATCCTCCTCAGAGGTTCTAAGATGCCGACAGAGTGGAGGCGTAGTATTGTAGTGCCGTTTTTCAAGAACAAAGACGATGCTCAGAGTTGTAATAACTATAGGGGTATTAAACTCCTCAGTCATACTATGAAACTTTGAGAAAGAGTGGTGGAATGCAGGGTTAGAAGAGAAGTTGAGATCTTAGAGAACCAATTTGGCTTCATGCTGGGGAGGTCCACGACTGAGGCCATTCATCTAATCATATGCGTTATGGAGAAGTTTAGAGAGCGGCGTAAGGACCTCCATATGGTGTTCATTGATCTAGAAAAGGCTTATGATAGCATTCCGCGCAATGTTATTTGGAGGAGCCTAATAGAGAGGAGTGTGTCATTGCCGTTCGTTAGGGCGATCCAAGACATGTACTCCCAAGCTAGGACTTGCGTTAGGACCCCAGTTGGTGACACCCAGTATTTCCCGGTTGAGATAGGGCTACACCAGGGGTCGGCGCTAAGCCCCCTTCTTTTCGCTCGAATCCTTGACGTCATTTCGCGGGGGTTATAGGATGGCGTCCCGTGGTGCATGATTTTTGCTGACGACATTGTGTTAGTGGCAGATTCGGGGAGGGAGGTGAACTCGAAGTTGGAGCTATGGAGGTCTAAATTAGAATCTCAAGGCTTGCGTGTGACCCGGTCTAAGACCGAGTATCTCTGGTATAACTTTAGTGGTGAGGCCAACGAGGAAAATGTAGAGGTAATGATTGCAGATCAGATCGTACCCCGTACGGATAAGTTCAAGTATTTGGATTCGATCATTCAGAAGGAAGGTGAATGTGAAGATGATGTCACTCATCGTATCAAGGCGGGGTGACTAAGGTGGAGAGCAGCGACAGGGGTCCTGTGCGACAAGAAAGTCCCTCTAAAGCTGAAGGGTAAATTCTATAGAGCGGCAATCCGACCTGCAATGTTGTATGGCTCCGAATGTTGGGCGATGAAGAAGTCGCTTGAGAGCAAGTTGGAAGCAGTTGAAATGAGAATGCTACGTTGGTCGTGTGGTCGCACAATGTTGGATAGAATCCCGAACGGGGTTTTCAGGAAGGCGCTAGAAGTGGCGCTCATTTATGTGAAAGTTAGGGAAGGGAGATTGAGATGGTTTGTCCACGTCCGCAGGAGGCAGACATCTGCTCCGGTGAGGAGGGTCGAGAGTTTATTGGTGGTCTGGGAGAGGAGGAGAGGCAGACCGAGGAGGACGTGGGAGGAGTAGTTGAGATTAGATTTGAAGGCCTTAAACCTTTCCGAGACCATGACTGTTGATAGGTGCGCTTGGAGGCGCCAGATCAGAGTTGTGGATTCTTCTGTAGGGAGCGGTGCTGCAGTTGAGAGCCTCAGGGTTGGGTTGTCTCGATTAGCTTTGACCTAGAGTATTGCATTTTTTTATTGTATATTTTATTCTATTGCCTTTTGCGTGTGGCGTATTTTTGACAGGGAGCTGTGCGCAGAGTCAACATCTCTTCTGTTAGAGCAGCGTTCATCGAGAGTGCAGTTGCCAAAATTCCCTTGGGTAAGTCTCATGTGAATTGAGTCATGGGCTCAGGTATGGTTTTGAGCTTTTTCGTATCATATGCTTCTATGTATATATCACTCAATACTTTGTTGTGCACTAAGCTGTGTGTCTTCACGAAAACAGCCTTCCTACCGTAAAAAGTAGGGGCATGGTCTGCGTACATCTTACCCTCCCCAGACCCTGCTCTGAACGGGATATACTGGGTATGTTTGGTTCGATTTGGTTTTTAGTTTGAGAGTTATCTTAATTGGGCCTAATACTATATTATGGTTGGGCCTAAAACAATTCACTCATTTACTTTAATTTTTTAAGCACACATTTGATATTCACTCCACTTTCTAAAAAATTTATATTCCTAGTACAATCTATTTATTTTTCTTTAATCTTAAATTTTTAATATTATTTACAATTTAAATATTTATTTTATTTTTTATGTTTCTAAATTTCAATTAATTTAGAATATTTTATTTTGTAGACACCAAGAATTTCGAGATTAAGATTTCGCGAATCAAGCATCTATTTTTTTATTCATGCGATGCATTAATCGCAGTGGAATTTTATTTTCACTTACTTTCCAAAAATACATGCCTCATATGTATATTACATGTTTATCTGGTATATATTACATATTATCATGTCATACAGATAAAATAGAAAATTATACTTCCAGTACATAGAACATCACTACCAAAAATAACACTTTAACCGACGACTAGCCGGAGAATGGTCGACGACCGGCCGGCGTTATCGGCTAAAGTCAGAAAGTTTAGCCGACGCCTTACTTATTGTCAGCTAAAGTAGTTTAGCCAACGACTTTGCTTTTGGTCGTCGGCTAAAGTCTAGCTAGTCGTCAGCTAAAGTTCTGTAGTTTAGCCGACGACTTTTTAATGCTTAGCCGATGGTTAGTATATTTTAACCGACGACATGTCGTCGGCTAAAGTTTTACATATTTTTTGTGCCGAATATATCACCATCTAACACTTCAAGACACCATTTACAACACATTCGGAAATTACAAAACAAGAACACGAAAAACAACAATTTTTTCTGGTTTGATCATTCAAGAAATCATATTGAAGGTATGTTTATTGAATTTTAATATAAGTTATAATTATATATGCATATAATATATCTATTTGGATGATTACGAACATATTTAAGAATTAGTTCGTTTTCTCAAATATTTCTTGGTATATGTATATGTATATATATATATATGTGTGTGTGTGTGTGTGTGTGTGTGTGTGGATTTGACATCTTAAATTCGAGCTATGATGATTGTAGTCGTAATTTTTGTATGTTCTTGATAAATACGATGTATAACATTGTTGTTATTTTTCTTATAGGATGGATAAAAGTTGGATTGGTGTACAAAAATAGGATCCAAGGGTCATAGATGTAATGCGAGGGTTTATTCGATTTGTGAAGAAGCATGATAGTGATAGTATGATTCATTACTGTCCATGCAATAAATGTAAATGTCGCAGCGATATGTACCGTTTTACACTTGATGTCGTATGGGAGCACTTGAAACTGAATGGATTTTGGGATAAATACACATGTTGGATTTACCACGGTGAAATATCAAATTCAATTATTCCCAATGATCACAAACAGTACAGTGGTAGCACATCTAATGACCTCACAAGAAGGTTGATTGACGACGTGTTTGGTTATTACGAGAGGGACGTGTCGGCTGAAGGTCAAGAATACCATATAGCTGATCAACCAGTCATCCGAACGCCTACATTGATACCCGTTAACACTATTTCTGTAGATAGATACAACAAGCTAATCCAGCTCCAACAGACTCTTCTTTATCCTGGGTGTCACATGACAGTTCTTGACAGTGTCATAGAGACTATGAGAGTCAAGTTGAAGAACAAAACCTTGATTAAAGTTGTGGATGATTATTTGGAACTTACAGGGAAAATGCTCTCAGAAGGTCATCATCCTAGTAATCACAGTAAAATGAGACGTATCCTAAAAGGTCTTGGGCTATCGTACATCAAGATCCAATTATGCATATATAATTGTGCTTTATTTTGGGAAAAGCCTAATGAAGACTTAAAGAGATGTCTGATATGTGACACAGAGAGGTATAAGTTCACTCCATCTGGTAAAGAGAAAGCTATGAAGGTTCTTTGGTATTTCCCTCTGAAGGATAGATTGGAGAGGCTTTTCATGTCTCCTCACACAGTCGCGTAACTAACGAGGATACTATGATACACCCTTCTGATTGAGAGGCTTGGAATCATATAGTTAGGGAGTTTCCAGGGTTTGCATCAAATGTCCGAAATGTAAGACTCGGACTTATATCTGATGCATTCAACTCTTTTGGCAACATGAGTCTTTGTTATAATATTTTATGGCCGGTGGTAGTGGTTCCTTACAACCTTTCTCCATGGATGTGCATGAAGAAGGAGTATAATATGTTGACTCTCTTAGTACCTGGCCCTGGGTATCTATGAAAGTGTATTGATGTTTATTTGAGACCTTTGATAGAGGAGCTGAAGTTGTTGTTGGAGCAAGGTCATCCGACGTACGATATTTACTCACATGAGATGTTCTACTTACGTGTTATGTGTACCGGTACCATCAGTGATTTTTCTCCGTACGGGATGCTGTCCGGATCTGTTATTAGTGGATATAGAGGATGTCCAGTTTGCTTGAATGCAGACTGCGCAAGGTATCATTGTCGGAAGGTTATCAGAATGCGTCACCGTATATGGCTTGAGAGGATGCATGTCTGTCGTACGGATGCTGCAGCATTTGATGGGACTGAAGAGGTTGGTGATCCACCACGGGAGTGGACTGGTGAGGAAATTTTGGCTGTGCTGAATGAGTATGATTATGGGCAGTTGAGCAACCATCCTGATATAGTAGCGACAACTTCTAAAAGACCGGACAGGTATAAGTACTGGTCCCACAAAAGTATTTTCTGGGATCTATCTTATTGGAGTAAGTTGTTGATTAGGAATTACCTAGATGTGATGCATATAGAAAAAAAATGTTTGTGAAAGTGTTGTCGGTACAGTGTTATGTTGGGAAGGGAAGACTAAAGACGACCCTAAGGCACGCATTGGTTTAAAAGAAATAAACATTAGAAAACATTTATGGTTGAATGAAGGGAAGGAGAAACACAAAATGCCGAAAGCTACTTACACCGTCACCCCTGAGCAAAAGGCTGAGATTTTTTCGTGGATGAAGGCTGCTAGGTATCCCACATGATATGCTGGAAATATAGGGAGATGTGTTAGCTTCAAAGAGAATAAGTTAACTGGACTGAAGAGCCATGATTGTCATATCCTCTTACAACACTTGTTTCCTGTGTTTATTCGACCATACTTGTCCAAACAGGTGGTCGAGCCTTGTGTATCGTTATCCAGGTTCTTTTAAAAGTTATGCACTAGGGAAGTAAGGAAGTCAGATCTACGGCTCATGCAAAAGGAGATCATTTATATCTTATACAAATTTGAGAGGATCTTCCCACCGAGTTTTTTTGATCTCATGCCTCACCTCATGATTCATCTCCCTCACCAACTTTTACTAACAAGCCCGGTCCACTACACGTGGATGTTTCCAATAGAAAGACAACTTGATGAGTACAATGACTCTGTGACTAATAAGTCTGCACCAGAAGGATGTATAACCGAAATATATCTTGCATGGGAGTGTAAAATATACCAAGTTCTATTTAGGCGCGGTGGATCCCACACCCGAGCCTATGTCAACCTTACCAGTGCAATTTAATCTCTCCATCATCACCAGCGAAGTTGAAGTTCAAGGAAGATTACCTCAAAGTCATTTACAACCTTACGAGCTAGGAATTGCACATTGGTGGATATTGCTTAAGTGTCCAGAAGTTCAATATTGGAAAGACATTCCACAATGAAACATTTGCTGATTATTTCGGACAATGGGTAAGTGTTTAATTACTGTTTACTTAATTTGCTTACAAAATTTACTTAATTACGACATTCACCTTAATTAATATCCTGATGACGCACATACAAAGTGATGGCCACCCGATGTGGTCACATGAGTTGATGCTTCTTTCGATGAAGCCTGTTATATCTAGAGTTTATTCAATGGCGAAGGTAAATGGTGTGACATTTGTATGTATCGACAGAGATCAAAGAAGGAGGTGTCAAAATTCTGGGGTTATGATTGATGGTGGATATTACGGTATTCTTCTCGAAGTAGTGGAACTAATTTATAGAGAAGGTTTGACAGTTTACTTGTTCAAGTGTAGGTGGTTTGATACAAATTCTCAAATCGAAAGGGAGGATAATTATGGACTATTATCTGTTGATACTTCTACAAGTTGGTATGAAGGTGATACTTTTATTTTTGCAACATCTGCTAAACCAGTTTACTAACTCGATAACTTGGTCAAAAAAGGAGCATTGAAGATCGTAAATCATGTGGCTACGAGAAATATATAGTGCGGCTACACTGACAAGCAGTCTATAAGGATGTCAATGAGGCATATCAAGAGCCGGATACAATTAATATTCCACCATCCTCCACAATACTACTGAATAATGTTGTAGAAGGTCGAGTGGTTCGACTACATGGTGAATAACGTGGGTTTATAGATGTAGGTATAGATGAATTACGTGCAGACTCTGATGAAGATGATGATGAAGAGTTCAGACATATGCTGCCAGTTATCAACTCTGACACAGAGACAGACTCAAGTGGTGATTCTGACTACGAACCTTAGAAAAACATATCATTTGTAAAATTTCCTTAAATATTCATTTGTGTGCCACTCGAACGAATCAAAAAAGTGATATTATTAAATGATTTTCTTTATTTTATTATATTCATTGTTCCATTGATGATTTTCTCAAATATAAACTATTATATATATATTGGCGCGTTCTATACAGTACCAATATTAGATGCATTACTTTACAGTACTAATTTATGCATGAGTTTTGTACTAATTATTCATGAAATATATGCATTTCGTGCATCAGATTTCAATGCATTAAAATATGCAATATATGCACCAAAATATCGATGCATTAAAATATTAGATTATATGCATCAAATTTTTGTGAGAATTAATGCATTGAAATTTTGATGCACGAAATGCATATATTTCATGCATGATTAGTACAAAACTCATGCATAAATTAGTACTGTAAAATACTGCATCTAATATTGGTACTGCATAGAACGCGCCCATATATATATATATATATATATATATATATGTTTATAATTAAATTCAAATATATAAAAATTATTATATATAAAACAAGGATAAATATATAAAATATTATTATATATAAAACAAGGATAAATATATAAAATATTATTATATAAAAACTGTATAAATTAATATACAGATATATAATCATATTATATGTAACGACCCCAAATCACATGAGTTATTACAGTGCCGTGGACCCCACACCAGGAGATCCACCGGGCGAACACGACTAAAACACAACAAACCGACCGAAAGGGGAAATCACAGTCCCTATTATGATATCCGACATAATATTTCGATATGGAATTTCAACGACAATAATGGGCCTACATGGCCAAAATAAAAATACAACAACATCCACGAGCCTCGCTCAGATAATACAACAATGACAACAACTGACGAACTGGAGTACTCCAAACTATCCGACCGATATGAACAACGAAATAACTCGGACTAGTATCGCTCGAATGCCTCGTTGCCATCGTCATGCCCCTATGTCTCAACTCTCTCTTCGTAAGCACCTAAAACATGAAAACATGTTCTGCCCCACGATGTCAGTCATCCAGATAATGGATATCAAATACATGTACAACATGATATGCATCCAAAGGCAGAATAAAATGGTACAACAATGGTAATACGAGATGCTTACAAACCAAAGTAAGAACCGAGCATTCGTGAAACGCTATGCCCACGACATACGTCGGTACCTGCTCAACAGGTTAGAACACAAGTTCCCAACGGCGAATCATCAATATAGAACACAACAATGAATTACCCGAAGGTAAACCAGACCAGAGCTGAAATAGATACGCATCACAATGCCCGAAGGCTCCAACAAAAATAACAAACATCACAATGACCTGAAAGCCCTCAACCGAAGCTGTAAAATATCACAATGGCCTGAAAGGCTCAGCCGAAGCTGCCAATCATCACAATGGCCCGAAGCCAAACAGCCCGAAGCTGTATCACATGAGGGCCGAAGCCATGGCACGAATCTGTATCGCAATGAGATCATCCAATGACCGTGACCTGCTGAATTGCAGGTGCTGGGAAACCAACCGCGAAGGTTCAAGCCCCAGACTTACCCATAATGAGATCACCTAGTGATCGTGAGGTGTTGGGAAACCAACTGCGAAGGTTCAAGCCCCAAACTTACCCATAATGAGATCATCAACATGATTGTGACCTACTGAACTGTAAGTGTTGGGAAACCAACCGCGAAGGTTCAAGCCCCAAACTTACCCATAATGAGATCATCAACATGACCGTGACCTACTGAACTGTAGATATTGGGAAACCAACCGCGAAGGTTCAAGCCCCAAGCTTACCCATCGAGCACTAGCCGAGACTAGCCTCCGAAACACAATTAATCACAAACGGCAACGATCCCAAGATTACCGAATTCACAAGAATAATAGTGTACTGCCTTGAGTCGGCCAACACGACAACAATAAATCACGGATGGGCACCGTCCTCGGCGGTCCCAATTCAAATACCTCGACTGTCTTGGGATGGCCAATCGATCACAACGACTCAACAGATGGGAACTATCCTTGACAGTCCCAATTCAATACATCAATTACCTTTAGAACGGCCAATCGATAACAAGGACTCAACAAATGGGAAATGCCCTCAACAGTCCCAATTCAATACATCGATTACCTTAGAACGGTCAATCGATAACGACTCAACGGATGGGAAATGTCCTCGACAGTCCCAATTCAACACACCGATTACCTGAGAACAGTCAATCGATAACGACTCAACGGATGGAAAATATCCTCGACAGTCCCAATTCAATACATCGATTACCTTAGAACGGCCAATCGATAAACAACAATACAATGAGAACAGATCTCCCGGTGCCTTTAATCGACCACCAAAAACAGAGATGATAATCAAGTACGTCAATGCCTTCAATCGGTCAATACAACATCAATAGCAAAGCACCAATATCAATAACAATGATCACAACAATGTCTTAAATCGACATCAATACCAACAACAACAATCGATACATCGATACCGCAAACAGGCTATCGACAATAACATCAACAACGAGTATCTCAATGCCTTGAACGGATTTGCCGAACAACAGTAACATTTAGCATAATTTGCCGAAGGGTATCGTGTCAAACAATACCCTGATATCAACAAAATCATAAAGAGAACAAGTCTCGAAATGATACACACATTCATACATATACATGATAACATTAATCTCATTGACTAGTACAAGTATAATACTTTCCACAAATCAAGGCGATGAAATCCTCCAACGAACGACGAACGGCGTCCTCCGACGATCACAAGCACTCGAACAACCTTGAATGAAATACAATTCATTCAATAACACAAAATCAATAGAAAACAACACCAAAGACAATCCCGATTCAATCACGAATCGGTTAAACCCCACAAACGAATATCATAGTTTTTTTTTTACAAACGAATATCATAGTTCTCAATTATGAATTATAACATCCCCCAACACCTCAATGATCAATTAACATGATCATTATGTTCTTAACACTTGTGAAAAATAATTCAACAAGGATTATCAAGAACAACATCAAATCAATCACTCTATAATGATAATATTACAAATATCACCACTATCACCTCAAGAACATCATCAACTCTACTATCATGATGTCTAAACAATAATTAACCTCCAATTCATCGTGAATTCGGATTAATCAACAAGATTAAATCAACCATTTCAGAATTATGATAGTCACCTCCTAATTCATCATAAATCCTTACTAAAATGGTTATAATCTCTCAAGAACACAACCAACAACAATAATCATCTCAAGGCTATGTTAATCATCTAAAAATCTTAACATAATCCTTCCTAGACATGATTATAACCTCCAAGTATTCTTAAAACATCAAGAACACAATCAAACTAAAGCCATAACATCATGTTCTTCAACATAAGTTATAAAAACTCATCAAGAATCAAGCTATCCTCCATCCATCCATCAAAACACGAAGTAACCAACAATAACAACATCATAATCTCGAGTTCAACACCAGATTAATGACATACCTCTTGAAGAAGCGAAGAACAAGCTCAAACCATCAAGAAGCACTCCAAACTCCAAGTTCCTAAGCTTCAATCCAAGTTATGAAGCTCCAAATCAATTTGGAAGAGGTTGGAGTTCACTAAGAGATGCAGAGGGATGATTTCTAGAGGAAGAAATCGAAAATAGATCGTAAGAAAATGAAAGACGAATCATGTCTTTATAATCTGCACAATGCATTACGGCCACTATACAACCCACTTAACGTACGTTATACGTCTAATGTACGTTATCACCTCTACGTAGCGTACGCTAAGTTCTGCCAGAACTCACTGCCTCAAAACGAACCATGCATTACGTACGTTATTAGCATAAGCATTACGTATGTAATGCTCATTGACTTGGCTGCCTCGGAGGGCCAACATGATCCAAACACGTTCGGCCCCATACGCCGAAATTCAGATGCGATCATATAACCTGTGTTATGTACGTAACCAACATGGTTTAACGTACGTAACCAGCCTTAACGTACGTAATGCTATGCATGTACCGTACGTTAGGTCCAATATACTTAGCCCAAATCAAACTCCAGACTCACCAAGCAACATCCGATCGGCAACACAATACCGACGACAAGTATAAATATTTCGATTCCGAAATATCCCAATACAATATACATTGTATCAGTCAAATACAACAATACTTGTACAATTCTAAATGAATACGTATAACACAACAGTGAAACGAAAAAAATTACCCCGGATATTTATATATAAATATATATATTTATAATTAAATTCAAATATATAAAATATTATTATATAAAAACTATATAAATATAAATATATATAATAATATTATATATATATACATATCTTATAATTAAATTCAAATATATAAAATATTATATATATATATATAAGACATGTATAAATATAAAAACTGGGTTAAAATGTACGAAGGATAAACATGACCCAGTGACAAAATGACATATCACTTATATAAATGGCCTGGGTTTGAACCCCCGACAGCCATTGGGTCATGTTTTTTTTTTTTGGATTGAGCATAGCTGATGACAGCCGTCGGCTAAAGTCCTGGGTATAGCCGACAGCTTTGTTGTCGTCGGCTAAAGTCCCGATCGGGAACACGCCGAAGTATATTTTTTATTAAATATATTTATAATTAACTCGAATAATGTTTAGCCAACGACCACTGTCGGCTAAAGTGTAAATATCTTAATTTTTATTAAATATGTTTATAATTAAATTCAAGTATATAAAATATCATCATAGAAAAACTGTATAAATATATAAAATATTATTATATAAAAACTATATAAATATATACAAATATATAATCATTATATATATTGATAAATATATATTTATAAATATATATTTATAATCAAAATCAAATAACTTAAAATATTAATATATGTATAAATATATTTTAGAATTTAGTTTAGTCGACGACTACCGTCGGCTAAAGTCTGCATAAATTTATAAATATATTTTTAGTATTATATAAAAACTGTATAAATATATACAAATATATAATCATTATATATATATATATTTATAAATATAGTATTTATAATTAAATTCGAAGAATATAAAATATCAGTATATGTATAAATATAGAAACTGTATTTAAATGTACGAATGATAAGCATGACTCGGTGGCAAAATGCTATATCACTTATATGAATGGCCCGTTTCGAACCCCGGCTGCCATTGGGTCATGTTTTTTTTAATTTTTTAACTTACGTTTAGCCAACGACAGTCGTCGGCTAAAGTCCTTAATAGTTTAGACGACGATGGTCTTTGTCGTCGGCTAAAGCCCCCTTATATATAAAAAACGCATTTGGTGTTAATTTTTTTCTTTCTTCAGTTTATGTTCTTCAACGCAGAAGGAACCCTCGTTCCGTCCGCCACCGATGCGACCAATCCGCCTTCTGCCTTCCGCCGCCCGATCTTCGGCCGTCCATCGTCCGTCGTCCTCCGTCCCCCGCCTTCCACCGTCTGCCGCCGCCGACGACTCGTGGTAAGGTTTCTGACCGTTAAATTGATTACAGTTTTCCGTCAGCCATGTTTTGGAATGTGTAGGTTCACGATTAGCAGAATGTTCATGTCTGTGATGATGATTGTTCTTTTTTTTTGATTACTTTCAACTTTTGGATGTTTGTCGGGTCTTATGAAACATAGTGAAGGAGAAAACGAATAAATGGCCTTTTGGATATTGTCTCATTTTCGAAGAACTGGTTTCTTGAGATTTAGTTGAGAGAATTAGACTGCATATGATTTCATAGAGAACTGACTAACAATTAATAAATTCTTCTTGAAAATAGGGTTTTAGGGTTTATGTATAAGAATTGATTTTTGTTTACGGTTTATGATGTTTTACTGATTTTCTTAATCCATAGGGTTTCTATTTAGTTAATGTGATAGTTTTTGAATTTGTAGGTTAAATGGATAAAATTAAGAGACTAGCGTGTGGTAAGAAAAAATCGAAGACTCTGGAGTCGGGGGATAGTTCCGCAGCTTCCAAACGTACGAATCATGTGGGTAAATATTTGGATGAGAGTAGCAGTCGCAAACGTGGGCTAGTAGAGAATATTGGACTGAAGTTTAAGGATGGAAACTTGTATCCGGGGGATGACGCACATACTATTGCGAGGCGCTTATCGTATTAGACTCCCAGATCTCGGACGACCCCCACTACTGTCGAGACGACGCAACCTCGTGTGCCTCCTATACACCGCATTCCCTCCTCTCCTACTACATCAGGGAGCGGTCGAGTTACACCGAGCACGTCATCCGAGGTGCCTTTCGATCCGTCGTAGACTCTATTTATGCCCCCTATGGTACCGTCGATTCCAGGGGTCGATAAGAAAGGATTCCCCCGACCATATAGCTTGGTTAACCCAACGGAGGCGTATGTGTTCCACGCGTGGCCTGAGAAAATGATTTGGCGGGCATGTCGGATATCTAAGACGAAGTTGTACGCGGCACTTGCGGAGCTTAAGAATGAGAAGGGTCGTACCGAAGCCGAATCAAAAAAGAAGAAGAAGACTCGTGGCCCATGTAATACCCGACATCTTCGTTCTGGTTTCGCTGAATTTTTCTTCGGTCGAACGGACTGCTGTCATCCGTGTCCTTGGAATCGTGTGCTTGCACTGTGGTACGTTGAGTTTCGTAGCCTATTCGTTATTGTTTTGGATCATAGTCGGTGCGTTTGCGTGATCGAGACGTCGTCGAGTCTCTAGCCGGGCAGTCGGAGGGCTGGCTGGGTCGACTTACGGCCGTAAGGCCTGGCCGATTATGGCCGTAAGACACCCGCACACCCTAGCCTGGGAGGACTCGGTTACGGCCGTAAGGGTCATCCTGTTACGGCCGTAAGACTTATTCTGGCCGCAAGGCATTGGCGATTCTGGCCGCAATGCTTGGCAGAGTTCCTGATAGCCATGGGGACCCGATTCGCTTTAAGGCAGCGTCGATGACGGCCGTAAGGCGTACTCGTTACGCACGTAAGGCGCGGCCGTTACGTATGTAAAGGGAGTTGACCGAGTTACGGCCGTAAGGCACCGCTGCTACGGCCGTAATTGTCCGGGCATATATAGGCCCGGCGACGGCCAAACCTCATTTTTACGTTTTCTTCTTGGTGGCGGCCCTCGAACGGGTGCAACAGGGAGTGACGTTCTTGGCCGATTCTACTCATTTCCAAGGCGTTTTGGAAGGCCTTTGTTGATTAGATCAACATAAATCATTGTTCTTCGCCGGATTGAGGTAATTCTTCCGTAGAACCCTAGTTGTGTAATTTTTGGGGGTTTTCTTCGTGATTCATTGATTTTGTCCGATATTGATGAATTGTTCATGGTAATCTCGTTGTATTGGTCATGATCTTCGGATCTTGTAACTCGTTTATCGATTTTTATCACCCCGGGACTTGGTTCCCGATTTTCTCGAAGAAACCCTCGGATTCTTGTTATTTTTCGGGTTGATTCGGATCCTATTTAGCGTTATTGATTCGCGATGATATTATTTTCGTAGTTTTCGTGGAGTTATCGAGTTCTTGGTCGTTCTTGGAAGTTCGAGGGCTACCCGACCGTGTCTGTTCGTTGTTCTGTTGGTCGTGGGATCGAGGCAAGTATCTTGCCCATACATTTCATGTTTCGTAGGCGTAATTGTTGGTGAATGATTTTATGCGAAATCTGAATGTTTAATAAACGTTAAAAAAGATCGGTATGTTATCTATAAATGTTGTCTTTCAAAAGATAACTCGTATGCTTCGTGAATAAATGTGTTTTCGTAATATGTGTGTTAGTTTCGTATGTTGAAAGATGTTATAATCACAATTAGTGAATATAATAGACCGTAATCATTTGCTGAGGATTGTGTATTGATATGTGTACTTGTTCGGTGAATATGTGACGTTGTGTGATATCAGTTATTACTCATTTGTAAGGAGGTTGTGGTGCTTAGTGTTGTTTGGTATTGGTATTGAATTGTCGTTGTGCGTGATTGTTGTAAGTGATATGCCTCCGGGTAAGATTGTTGAATCTCCGGGATCCATACTTACTAGTATGGGTCGGGCGTGACCGTAGGGTTATCTAATCGGGTATGTCTTGCAGGGACTTCGAGGTTCGTGGCTTGCTATGCCGGGATAACTTGTGGGGTTATCCAATCCGGGTATGTCTTGCGAGGACTCCGAGGTTCGTGGTTTGTTAACGCGATGCCGGGATAACTTATGATTGTGGAGTGATCGTGTGATGGACGTGTCATGGGTTGTCCAATCGGGTAAGTCTCGTGGAGGCTCCGAGGTTCGTAGCTTGTTAGTGCGATGCCGGGATAACTATGAACGTATGTATGATTATAGTTACGTGATTGTTATCACGGTGACATGTGATTTGGTATGGTTTCTTATTGGGTTATTCACTCGGGTACATTCTCCGAGAGCATCTGAGGTTCGTGGCTTGGTAGCACAAGACGCGAATAATTCCTGGGAATATATTGTTATTGATGATTGTTAGGCGTATTTTTATGCGCTTATTTATCATTATTTTATATCCATTTTGAGCCTAAATCTGCAATAAATGGGCTTTTAATGCACTATTCTTATAGGTTTTGTAGGAAATTGGAGTCCGGAAGCTCGAACGGCGAAAAATGGGCGAAAACGACAATTTTTGGTCCGGGGCCGCGGCACAAGGAAAGCGAGCCGCACGGCACACAAAGGCACCGAGCACGCTATACCGGGGGCAGCGGCACGTTGAAGCTGAGCCGCGGCCCATGAGGAAAAATAGGCGCCCAGGCATGGAGCGCTGAACGTTGGGGCCGCGGCACAGATTAAGTGAGCCGCGGCCCGCGGGGCGGTTTTGCTGTGTTTTTCGCGGTTCTTTGCCGTTTTTGAAGCCCGTTTTTGACCTAATCTACGGACGCGTTTTGGAGGTTGATGATAGTTATAAATAGGGATTTAAGGTCTGGGAAAGGGGGGGATCGAAGCATAGGACGAAGACATCGTAGGACGGGATCGAAGAACACAAGAATTCGGGGAGAGCGGAAACGAAGAGATTTGTGGGCAACGACAAGACCACGGATCCCTTACAGTTTTTCTTAATTTTTCCGCATCTTATTTTCTAGATCTGTTTGAGTAGGATTGTGATTGTATCCGATTACATGATGGTTTGAGTTATTTATTTTTATTTCAATTCACTCGTTATTCGTATTGAATTGGATTCTTCTCACTGTTCTCAATGCTTTCAATTGTCTGGCCAATGGTTGGATTGATTTGAATGTCTTTATGGATTCGGGAGATGAAATTTAGGCATAGTTCTTGTGAGAAAAATCATGGTTTTCGTGAGATAGGGATATACTCATGGGAATTGTGAAGCCTGTTTATTGTGGGAATTCATGAACTGTTTTAGCTATTAATTATCTAATTCGAATAGGGATATATCGAGTTAATAATTCTTAGTATTTTCTATCGACCTCGGGAGAAGCTTTAGAATAATTTAGGAATTCCTGACTTGCAATCAATTGAATAAAAGGGAATTGAATTAAATAAAAACCATTCCTGATTGTTTGAGGTGAAAATCATAATCCTAGCCCTTATTATTATTATTATTATTATTATTATTCTATTATTACTATTATTATTTTCTATTTATTTTTCTGCAATTAGTTTAGAAATAAATTCAAATAAAATTGCGAGTTGACTATATTTTGGTACTTAGTGAAATCAGTGCTCGAGGGAACGATATCTTATTTATCACTTTATTACTTGTTGACACCGTGCACTTGCGGCATAGTGTGAGGGATTTCCTCACAACAAGTTTTTGGCGCCGTTGCCGGGGACTGATTTTTCGCTAATATCATTACCAAGCGACTCTAATTTTAATTTGAAGTTTTTTTTCTTTAGTTTCTATATTTTTTCTTATTTCTTTTCATTATGTTTTCCTTTGATTATCGTGACCCTTGGCATTTCATAAATTTCGATGATCTTAATAATTTGCCTAATAGGGTCAGTCAGCCCCCTCCCCCGAAACAAAAGACCATGTTTGAACATTGTGTAGACGCTCTCAAAAATCCTGATAGTACCCCTCTTGAGTGAGAATGTGCAAGTCGTGGTCTTGAGATTCACTATGGTTATTTTCCAGCTCATCGATTTAGTAGTGAAGTTGAGGGGGAGGTTGAGAAGAAAGACATGCTGAGTTTTAGGGTCGATCCCCCAGCACCTGATAATTACATAAAGTGTGATGAGCTTGTAGAAGAAGTTACCATTGATGATGTTTCCAAAGAAATTTCATTAATTTATCATCAAACTTCGAATAATAATGTGAACACTTTTGTGCCTAAAATTTTATTAACGGTGCCACACATAATTTTTCCTAAATCCATATTGAGAGAGATTGGCCCCATTACTTTTGATTTTGTTGAGGCTGATTCTTTGAGTTCTAATGAGGTTGTTCATGATATGTCTTTATTATATACCCATTCGAACTCTGCTTATTTTTTCATACCTTATAATTATTATATTCTTTCATTATTTTTTGGTTGTCCGCATAATTATTCTTACTCATTATTTTTGGCAACCAGGCATGAACCAAAGCCTCACTTGTGGAATAAGAGGCTTATAGATTGCAAGAAGGGGGTATTTGGCAATCTCCCTAGAAAGAAGCCATGTTAATTTTTTTGCCTCGTCGTGCTCAAGACGTAAAATAGAGCGCTTGATGGGAGACAACCCATCATTTTTACTTACTTTCTAGTTAGTTGTTTTTATTTGATTTTTCGTTAATAATTTTTTCCTTTGTTTTGTTATTTCGTTTGGATTCGTGTATTCTTGTTGGCCCTTATTTCTCTAATATTTTTTTATATAACCCCAATGAGTTATTATCCTTGATATTCTAGTCTTTCTTGACTTAATATCTATAGTTATTTCATGACTAGAGACTAAGTTTGGGGGTCCCTGGTAATGTTGGGCATTATTTGAAGTATGGATTGACAGATGATTCCACTCAGACATGTGCTGGCGTTCAAGAAGACATTTGGAATAAGATTCACTTTTCCTTATCTCTTTTATTTTCACATGAGTTTTATTGTTGATGGTTTTATGTGTAGTGGAATAAATTGAAGCATGCGATATTTTCTTAATTTTTCTTGGTTATAAATTGCGATTTCATCATTGCTTTATTTTTCTTGCATGCTGTTGATGGTTTTTGCCAAAAACATGAATTTTTCGTGAATTTTTCGTGCTTCCGTGTGTAAAACTGATGTTACGATACTGATTTCTTTTTGAAGAAACGGTTGACTTTTGGTCGAGTTGCAGTCAGCGAAATCTGTTTCCGTTGAGTATTCATTTAGGTCCAAATTTTTTTTCGTTTTTGTAGAAATCTTAGCAGATAAGAAAGGAGACATACGTGTTCTCAAATCACCGTCTATACGTTTAGTTACATTTTTCGCGCAACTAGTCGTCCAGTAACATGAGTCTTGTGGGCACTTAAAGTGAGTTTAGAGTCGGACAGTCTTTCCCAAAGTCGAGAAATTGTTCTATGATGGGAAGTCTAGTAACCAAGGGTATTCACGCGACCCGTTGTTTACTCTCGCGTAAAACGAAAACCCTGAATAGACTAATGATTTAGAAATATCGCATTACCGATGATGGGAAGCCTAATAACCGGGGGTATTCACGTGACCCGTTGTTTACTCTCGCGTAAAACAGCAACCTTCACATGCGGGAATTGCCATTCGAGTTTTTTCTCCGCTGTAGAGGGGGACTTAGTAACTAGAAGCATCCATGTGCCCCATGAGTGTCTTTTACGTCAAACGGTTCCCCAATACATGAGAATGGAAATCCACCCTAGGATTATCCCGATGAAACATCCCGAGATCCGAACCTAGTGGTTAACTCGAATCTTTATTATGATCATACATAAGGGAATGCTGTCCGAGGAGTAATTTTGATGATGAAACTCTTGAATTTTGCCACTAGACTGTGGGGCTGGGCGAGTTAGCTTGTTTGCTCTAACCCTTCATATTGGCGGTCGGTTAAATTCACGCTTGTTAATCTTTGAGCTTGATTTTATTCATAAACGATTGATTAGCACTAAAAATGGGTACTTTGTGGAATCAGTGTCCTTGATGTGACTCACTATTACGATACTCGTATTATTCTTTGAAATTTTCAGGGTAGTATTGATTAAGTCGAGCACTATGGATTTGCACGATCATTCACGATACTTTTTTATTTGAAATTAATTCTTTTTGCTTGAGGACAAGCAAAGGTTCAAGTTTGGGGTATTTGTTAGGCGTATTTTTATGCGCTTATTTATCATTATTTTATATCCATTTTGAGCCTAAATCTGCAATAAATGAGCTTTTAATGCACTATTCTTATATGTTTTGTAGGAAATTGGAGTCCTAAGCTCGAACGGCGAAAAACGGCGAAACGACAATTTTTGGTCCGGCCGCGGCACAAGGAAAGCGATCCGCGGCACACGCACGGCACACAAAGGCACCGAGCACGCTTTACCGGGGGCCGCGGCACGTTGAAGCTGAGCCGCGGCCCAAGAGGAAAAATAGGCGCCCACGCATGGAGCGCTGAACGTTGGGGCCGGCACAGTTAAGTGGGCAGCGGCCGCGGGGCGGTTTTGCTGTGTTTTTCGCGGTTCTTTGCCGTTTCTGAAGCCCGTTTTCGACCTAATCCACGGACACGTTTTGGAGGCTGATGATAGTTATAAATAGGGATTTAAGGTCTAAGAAAGAGGGGGACCGAAGCATAGGACGAAGACATCGTAGGACGGGATCGAAGAACACAAGAATCTGGGGAGAGCTGAAACGAAGAGATTTGTGGGCGACGACAAGACCACGGATCCCTTACGGTTTTTCTTAATTTTTCCGCATCTTATTTTCTAGATCTGTTTGAGTAGGATTGTAATTGTAGCCGATTACATGACGGTTTGAGTTATTTATTTTTATTTCAATTCACTCATTATTCGTATTGAATTGGATTCTTCTCACTGTTCTCAATGCTTTCAATTGTCTGGCCAATGATTGAATTGATTTAAATGTCTTTATGGATTCGGGAGATGAAATTTAGGCATAGTTCTTGTGAGAAAAATCATGATTTTCGTGAGATAGGGATATACTCATGGGAATTGTGAAGCCTGTTTATTGTGGGAATTCATGAACTGTTTTAGCTATTAATTATCTAATTCAAATAGGGATATATCGAGTTAATAATTCTTAGTATTTTCTATCGACCTCGGGAGAAGCTTTAGAATAATTTAGGAATTCCTGGCTTACAATCAATTGAATAAAAGGGAATTGAATTAAATAAAAATTATTCCTGATTGTTTGAGGTGAAAATCATAATCCCATGCCCTTATTATTATTATTATTATTATTATTCTATTATTACTATTATTATTTTCTATTTATTTTTCTGCAATTAGTTTAGAAATAAATTCAAATAAAATTGCGAGTTGACTATATTTTGGTACTTAGTGAAATCAGTCCTCGAGGGAACGATATCTTACTTATCATTTTATTACTTGTTGACACCGTGCACTTGCGGCATAGTGTGAGGGATTTCCTCACAACAATGATTGGGTCGTAGACCCCGCGTTTCATAATTCGGGTCGTGGACCCCGTGTTTTGTTATCGGAATTATATTTTGGAAAAATGATCTTTGAGCCATGCCCCTAAGTGGTTTCGAAAGACTTGAGAATTCTTAATCCCAAATGTTTTCAAAACTCCCGAGATCCTAAAATGTTTTGTAAGAGGCACATTGGATTTATTTCCCACCTTTCATGATTTGTACTGTCTTGATCAAATGATTTATCTCGGGAAGCATGTTCAGTTATTATTATGTTCTTGGAGTATGTTGTGTATGGATTGTACTCGTATTTTATACTTGCACTAGCAAAACAGTGGAGTTTTGCTAACCCCCAAGTATTCGGGCGGTGGATATCTGTATTGCGTCCAGGTACTTGCAGGTTGCTGGGGAGCGAATCACATGATCGGTACAAAGGGTGATGGAAGACGACAATACTAATCACATGAAGACCAATCGTAGAGTATTTTGATAGAGTCTTGTTGGTTATCTCTCCGCTGTGTTATTTTCCCGACATATGGGAGCGTTAATGTATTCCAGCCCCTGCGTGGGTATGAGTTTCGGGAAAGAGTCTTGTATGTAATGATGTGTGTATTGTGACAAAAGACTAAATCGGTCTAGTGGTTCATTATGTAGCCATGTCGGCATGTAATGTGATGTATTGTTTTTGTATTTAGCCTGGTAGATCCTCACGGAGAGGGTCTGCGGTGCTGTAATATTCCCGAGTGGTTTGGGGGTGTTACAACCCATCGAAGGGCCTAGCACTTGACGCATATATTTCAAAAAATGGCCACCACAAGATAGCAGTAGATGAAAAGTATCGACGACCCATTTTGGCTTCGGATGCTTGTACGGCATATTGTTATAATGTTGGGTTTGTCATACGCGATAGAGTTCCGGTACTGTGGGATGAGTGGAAGGATGTGCCACAATGTGTGAAGGATGCATTGAACAATGCTATGTCGGTAAGTTTATCTCAATTCCGAAAGCTACTTTGTGTATTTAAATTCGGAAAAAATTTAGTAATATATATTATATGCTAATTGTAGGTTTGGTTTGAGGTTCCTTCTTTCCTACTACATACTTGGTGTGATGACGTGCAAACAATCAAGCAAGTAATTTTCACAATACGTAGTTGAGTAATTACTCGAGAAATTTTTGCATCATTTTAGTTATTGTTAAAAATATGTATTTGTCAAATATTTTAATAATTTATTTATTATACAAAATAATTTGTAATATAAAATTCACAATTTGTAAACATATAAGGTAGTTTGATTGATAAATTTAAACATGGTATACATTCTAATTTACTTGTAATTACGAGTATTATAACATACACTTTTAGAATTATATAAAACATTATAATATTTATTATACATAAAAATAATAAAACTAACACATTAACATTATATAATTATACATAACAACAAATATAAAATGACATGTAACATAATCACTAAACTTAAATCGTAACATTCAACTGCATAATAACAACTGTATACACACAACAGATTATTTATGAATAACATAATAAACAAATAACATTATGGACTGATATTAATTAAAGATTAGGTTAGTGGATCTCGTTAACCTGCGCCTTCATCGCCGATGGGCAACCAGCGCGGCCGTCCGAGGAAACAACCGGTGCAGAATCTCATGGCGAAACCTACAACACCTGGATCTATGATACTTCAGGCTGGATCGAGCAAATCAATGACTGAAACACAAGAAATGGGTAAAGGAAAAGGCAAAATGAATGGAACAATTGACTCTCAAATGGAGCTGGAAGCTAGCGAAATATCCCTACAGGAGGAACTGGAAGCTGTAATTCAATGTGATTCAAAGCAAAAGGAAGCAAAACAACTTGAAGGGAAGGATAAATCAGCTACATCTCAAACTAAGCATGTGGAGCAATCCCCGATCGAACCAGAGGTGAAGGCACAAACTGGTATGAAACTCACCTTTATCCCTCCTATTCTTAAGAATGGCACTCCCACTGCTTGTCTCGAGAAGAGTGATGTTGAAAAAGAAGCAGAGAAATGGAGATTTGCAGTTATTTTGTATGTGATAGGAGATTCACCCTCTATTTCCTACTTGAGCAATTTTCTGATGAAACAATGTGATTTGAATGCGAAACCTGAAATATTCTTTCATGCTGAGGGATATTTCGTAATTAGATTTGCAAATATGGAGGAGAGGGATAAAGTTCTCTGCTCAGGCCACATTCTATTGCTTCTAGACCTATAATTGTGAAAATATGGTAATCTGGTTTCAGTTTTGAGAAGGAAGTTATGCGTGTCATACCTTTGTGGATCCAACTTCCTAACTTGCCGTTAAACTGTTGGGGAATTAACTCTTTAAGTAGAATAGGGAGTGCATTGGGAAAACCTCTATGCACAGATGAGTGCACATCTCTACAGTCAAGAATCTCATATGCTAGATTGTTAGTAGAAATAGATGTGACCCAACCTATACAAGATAAAGTGGTGATTGAAGATGCTGAGGGTAATAAGATTGAGCAAAAAGTCATCTATGATTGGGTACCCCCATTTTGTAAGGTGTGCAATAAGGCCGGCCACAATTGTGCAGCAAAAACTCGACCTTGAACCTACCAAGAGGCTCTCAAGAAGCAACAATGGCAACCTAAACCAACTGTCGATCAGCAGGTTCAGAATAAAAAGGAAGTAATGGAGGAGAAGAAGAGCACTACCTCATCACCTACAAAGAATGACAAACTGGAAATCATATCAGCCACTCAAGATGAGTGGACTACACCAAGAAAGACTGCTCATAGAGTCAGTAATGAAGACCCTCAGATACTTGTCTCTATTGGAAATTCTTATGAGGTTATTGGAGAACAGCTTGATGGAAGAGATCTTATTTCAAAGGGCGGGGACCTATTCCCCTTTAGCACAACATGAAGCTTATCTTATGGAATGTGACGGGTTGTAACAAACCCCTCAAGCAAAAAGAAATAAGAATCTTTTTGCAAAAGAATAAAGTAGATGTAGTGGGGTTATTGGAAACTAGAGTCAAGCAAGCTAAGTTTCAGCATATTTCTAATAAAATCTGCAGAAATTGGGAGTTTCTTCATAACCTGCTCATGCTATAAATGGGAGGATTTGGCTAGGCTGGAATCCACAAAGGGTGAATGTTCATTGGATTGAGAATCATGAGCAAACTATTCTCTGTGCCATAAAGGATTTGAGATCTGGGAAACAATTCCAACTTCTTGTCGTCTATGCTTATAATACAAATGAACAGAGAAAGTTTCTATGGGAATATATAAGCGGATGTAGTCAAAATACCCAAGATGCTCTGCTCATTGGAGGAGACTTCAACTCCTTGCTATCCTCGATGACGGATATAATGGGAACCCAGTGATCAAGTGAAATCGTGGATTTCTCAAACTGTTTGACATCTAATGAGTTAACACCCCTGAAGGTTATTGGAAATAGATTCTCATGGTGTAATAACCAGGATATTGAACACAGAATATATACACTCAGTGATAGGTGTATAGCTAACACTAAGTGGTGTGCTGATTTTACTGATGGTGTGGTAGAGTTACTGGCGAGAGGAGTATCAGATCATTGCCCACAACAACTTGAAATTGATAATGAAAGTGAACGAAGAACTAGTCCATTCAGGTTTCTCAATGTTCTGGCAGAACATAAGGACTTCAAGAAAATCATGATATCAGGTTGGCAAGGTACTTGCAACTCCAATCAGATGCTTAATATTTGGTATAAGCTTAAAAGCTTAAAACAGCCTTTAAAGATGCTAAATACTTCTCATTATCTGAAAATACCTGAAAAGCTTGATGCTATGAGAACTCAGCTGAAAGAAATGCAAAGAAAGATAGCCTTGGATCTGCATAATGAAGCTCTCATAACTGCAGAAAAACAACTGTTAGGTGACATTAAAAAATGGAGTGGGATTGAAGAAAGAATCAAAAGAAAAATCCAGAATCGATTGGATCAAACTTGGAGATACTAACACCAGATACTTTCATGCTTACACCAAGGCAAGACAGAGCGGCAAAGCTATAAAACTTCTACAGAGAACTGATGGTACTACCTGTGTGACTCAACAACAGATTTTGGATGAGGTCAGAGACTTTTATCTTCAATTGATGGGGACTGCAGCTGAAGCTTTGCCAATGGTAGATAAAAATATTGTAGAGAGAGGCTATAGGCTCAATGCAACACAACAACTCTCCTTGTGTACCCCTTTCTCTGCTCAGGAAATAAGAGAGGCTCTTTTTAGCATGGACACTTCCAAAGCCCCAGGTATGGATGGGTTTAATGTTTTCTTCTTCAAGCATAATTGGGAGATACTAGGACAAGATGTTATCTCTGCAGTCCAGGAATTCTTTCAATCAGGATTTTTACCTCAGGCCATCAATATCACTCTTGTGACTCTATTACCCAAACTTGCTCATCCTCAGACAATTAGAGACTACAGGCCTTTAGCCTGCTGCTCCATCTTATATAAAATCATCTCGAAAACTTTGGCTAACAGATTACAGCATGTTCTTGATAGTCTTGTGAGTGAAAGTCAATCGGCTTTTGTGAAAGGGAGGGTAATATTTGATAATATTCTACTAGCTCATGAGCTGATTAAAGGATATGGAAGGAAAGGAGTCTCTCCCCGCTGCATGATAAAGATCGACATACAGAAAGCGTACGACTCTGTGGAATGGCCATTCCTCAAGTATTTACTATTAGAATTGGGATTTCCAGGTCAGTTTGTCACATGGATTATGAAATGCATCACCACAGTTAATTATTCTTTCAATGTAAATGGGGATATTACTGCCCCATTTGCAGCCAAACGTGGGTTGAGACAAGGGGATCCTTTATCCCCTTATCTCTTTGTACTAAGCATGGAGTATTTGCAGCGTTGTCTTCAGGAGTTACGAGCTGAAAAAGGCTTCAAATACCACCACCGCTGCAAGAAATTTAATCTCATTCACATGTGCTTCGCTGATGATCTTTTGATGTTTGCTTGGGGAGATATAACATCGATGCAATGCTTAATGAAAGCATTTATGAAGTTCTCTGATGCATCTGGACTTAAAGCTAATCAGATGAAGAGTAGTGTCTATTTTGCTGGAGTTCCTATGGAGCAACAAGAGAGTATCTTGACCGGCTTAGGCATGGTGAAAGGAGAATTACCATTCGGGTATTTAGGAGTGCCTCTCTCGTCCAAAAGCTTACTATCATGCAATGGCACCATTGATTCAGAGAATACTTGCACGAATTGAGTGTTGGTCGTCCAAACTCTTATCTTACGCGGGAAGAATTCACTCATCCAATCGGCCTCACTAGCATTCAAGCTTATTGGAGTCAAGTCTTTCTCCTACCACAAAAGGTGCTGAAATTCATCCAAGCAGCATGCAAAACATTCACGTGGACGGGCAAAATAGAAGTATCAAGGCGAGCACTAGTTGCATGGGAGTATATGTGTATGCCGAAGCAAGTAGGGGGATGGAATATCACAGCAACACAGGCGTGGAATCAAGCAGCTTTATGCAAATTGTTGTGGTGTTTGGCTCAGAAGAAAGATAAAATATGGGTTAGATGGGTACACGGATACTACATCAAAGGTAGAGACATTCACACCATGCAAGCTCCTGCAAATGCATCATGGGTTATCAAGAAGGTGTTTAATGCTCGAGATTTCCTCACTAGAATTCAAGATGGAGATAGAATTCTAACAGCTCCAACTTACAAGATCAAGGAAGTTTATGTGAAACTTCGAGGAGAGAACCCAAAAGTACCGTGGAGTAAGCTTCTTACTCAAAACGTAGCAGCACCCAAGTGCATTTTTATTACTTGGCTGGCTGTTCTCAACAGGTTAGCTACCTGTGATAGACTTACACGGTTTGGAGTGGTTTGTGATAAAGAGTGTATTCTTTGTCATGATAAGGAGGAAACAATGGAGCACATGTTCTTTATGTGTGAATTTTCAGCAGCAATTTGGAAGACAGTGCTTGCATGGGGTGGAATGCAAAGATCAACACAAGGGTGGGAGCAAGAGAAGCACTACTTAAATACACAATGCCGATCCAAAACTGCCAAACAAATAATGTACAGATTGCTCTTGACCACAACTGTTTATCATATCTGGAAAGAACGTAATACTAGAAGGTTTCAAGCTAAGGAAGAAAGTATGGAGGGCATTGTCCAGAAATGCAAGTTTATGATTGCTATTCGGAGCAGGAAGAATGCCAAATTGATGAGAATGTTGCGTACTTAGTTTCTTTATATTTGTAGCAGTATGTTTGTTTGTTGGATGTAAAGAATGACTGGGCTTATTACGTTGGAAATAAAATAATTTTATTTACCAAAAAAAAAATAACATTATGAATAAGAATAAAACAATAACACAAAATCACAGTAAATGAATACATAAAATTTACAAAATACTTTACAAATATATTTGACTAATGTTTTATTATTATTTATAAATATTTGTTATTGGTACAAATCTTGGAAAAATGAGCTACACATGTTTTGGTCCGCTTGAGGTAATTCCTGCGAGGCTACTCCCGAGGAGTTCAAGTATCGGGAGTACGAGTGGAGGTGGCTATTCGCACATTTTAGCGACCCGGACTATATTGTATGTAATCGAGCTCTAAATATTGTCGTAATGTTATTGTTGTTTAAATATATGTAACGTATATGAAACTTACTTGTGGTAATTTTGTTCCTTGTTAAATGAAAATTACATGTTTCTATGTGTAGGCGAGCAGTTCAACCAACACCGGTAACCGTAAGGGTTTGACGGAGCACCACAGCATAGGTTCGCGGTCGTTAGCGAGGGTTTCGCACGAGGCCACTTCTGATGAAAATATGGCGAATGCCTTTGTCTACGTGACTCAGAAGGCATATTCGAACTATCCGGATAGACTTGTAAGTTGTAAATGTGCCATAACTATTTTAATACTGCTGTCTGCATTTACCTCTGAACTTTATTAATATTCGGTTACTTTTTTTGTTCCCACTTAATTAGGAGAGAGTCAGTGAGGAGTCTGAGACGATGTTGACAGACATGGCGAGGGAGGAGCATCCAGATTTGGATGAGACAGGCCTCGAGTTAGCATGCCAAGAGATCGATCGGGCCAATCCCTACATTAGGGCAAGGGTGTGGGCTAACATTTACCCTCTTAAAGGGAGTCATCACCGGACGCCGATGATGGGAGCTGAAGGCAACCGATTATTGAAGAATACTACAGGGTTTTAGCGCAATCAAAGGGGCGACACTCAAAAGGCCTATATGGAGGAGCAATTGAGGATCGAGAGGGAGCTCCGAGCTGAGGAGCAAAGGAAATCTCAAGACTATAATACCCATACTTTCTATTTCTATATTTTTCGATTCTAATGACTTGCTTGTGTTCATTGACACATTTCAGACATGTTTTGTTCAGCACATCTCGTCATTCGAGCAAGTTTTTATATTGTTTCGGATTAATCGACGTATTAGTTCGACTTTGTAAAATCACCATCGATTCTTGGAAACTTCAAAAGTTCTGACTCTTATCAGTATGATATAGCATCAAGTTAGCTTTCCAATGGTTCAAACGGTGAGCCAATCGGAGTCCGGACGAAGGAGTTGTGGTCGAAATAGCAAAGACTACACAGTGTATAATTAGCGCACGCTAAACGCATGTATTAGCGCGCGCTAACGATGTCTGGCAGAGGGTTATGGACTTCATTTTGCAGCCGATAGCGCATGCTACACATACCTTAGCGTGCGCTAGCATTGCAGTATATATATAGGATCACAGAGGTCAACTTTCGTCATTTCTTCCTCCCCTTTCTTCCTTCCGGCGATCTAGACGATCTTGAGGGCGTATAAGCATGGATTTTGGCCTGATATCATCACTCATCAACATATTTGAGTTTCTAGTATGGATTTAACAACATCCCAACATCTTTCCCCATTTTAATCAAGGTAAAATTCTTAGAACCCTAATTTCGGGTATTTTGGGGGTTTTCTTCATGATTCGTTGATTTTGTCCGAGATTGATGAATTGTTCTTGGTATTCTTGTTGTATTGATCATGGTCTTCGGATTTTGTGACTCATTTATCAATTTTTATCACCCGGGACTTGATTCTCGATTTGTCTTGAAGAAACCCTCGGATCCATGTTGTTATTTCGAGTTGATTCAATTCGCTTAGCGTTATTGATTCGTGGTGATGTTATTTTCGTAGTTTTCTAGAGTTGTCGAGTTCTTGTTCGTTCTTGGAGGTTTGAGGGCTACCCGACCGTGTCCGTTAAATCGTTTCATTGCTTGTGGTATCGAGGCAAGTATCTTGCCCATACTTTTCATGTTTCGTAGACGGAATCATTGATAAATGATTTTATGAGCAATGTTTAAATGAACTTTAAAAAGGATCAGTATGTTCTCGATAAATGTTGTCTTTCAAAAGATAACTCATATACTTCGTGAACAAATGTGTTTTCGGTATATGTGTGTTGGTTACATATGTTTGGTGATGTTACAATAATATTTAGTGATGTTAGTAGACCGAAATTATTTGCCGAGGATTGTGTATTGATATCTGTAAATGTTCGGTGAGAATGTGACGTTGTGTGATATTAGTTGTTATTCCTTCGTAAGGAGGTTGTGGCGCTTGGTGTTGTTTGGTACTGGTAATTGCTTGTGGTTGTGTGACATTAGTCGTGAGTATACGTCGACTGAAGTGGCCATTCTAGCGAAGTACCTAGCAATTGTATGCATATTCTAGTATTCGAATTATGGCTTTCCGTGGCGTTGTGGATGATATGTGTATGTTCGCCTAGGGACGGTCTGACGGGGCCTCTAGGGATACGTATAGCCGTGTGTGTGCATATCGCGAACTAGGGTTAACCACCCAGGGATGTCCGACGGGGCTCTACGGGGTACGGCGGCCGTGAGTCTCGTACCAACGGTTAACTTTGAAATGTTTTGTTGGAGAACTGTGATTTTTGGCGCATATTTCGTCTGATTAGAATGGCAGTCCAAATGGTATCGTACTTGGCTGGAATGGCACCAGTAAATGTGTTGTGTATGATGTGTACCTTGGCTGTGATAATTTGGTATGGGTATGTCAGTCTTGTGGTTGCTCTGTGTATTGTAGCTCTGTGGTGTGTCGAGTTCGACCGTATGGTTAAGTTGCAAAGTTGTGCTCTCTGTTGTCGTTCTGTGAGACTGTTGTCATGGTAATGATTGGCACGGTGTAGTTTCTGTCGGGTTATTCTTGTGAGTATGTGATGTGGATAAGTTGAGTGACGGACCCCCCGTGGTTGTGGATAGAATGTTATGATTGGGTCGTGGACCCCGTATTTTGTTATCGGAATCGTATTTGGAAATAAATGATTTTTGGGTTGTGTCCCTAAGTGTTTCGAAAGGCTTGAAAATTCTTAAACCACAAATGTTTTTAAAACTCCCGAGATTGTAAAATATTTTGTAAGATATAAAATGGTTTTATTCCTATCTTTCATAATTCAAATGGTTTTGATCAAGTGAATTATCTCGGGAAGTATATTCACGGTTTGTATGTCCTTAGAGTATGATATGTATGGCTTGTCCCTATATTTATACTTGCACTAGCAAAACAATAGAGTTTTGCTAACCCCCGATTATTCGGGGGTGGATGTCTATTTTGCGTCCAGGTACTTGCAGGTTGCTGGGGAGCAATTCACAGAATCGTTACGAAGGATGATGGAAGACGGCGATACTAATCACATGAAGACCGGTGTTGGGTACTTGGTGATGTCTTGTTTTATCCTTCCGTTGTGTTTATTTTCCCCTATGTGGGAACGTTGATTTATGTTAACCCCCGCGTGGGTATGAGTTATGAGAAAGAGTAATGTATGGTTGATGTGTAGGTTGTGGTAAAAGACCAAATCGGTCCATGATTGTTGCAGACGTATGTTTTCGGTATAGCTTGGTTAACCCAACGGAGGCGTATGTGTTCCACGCGTGGCCTGAGAAAATGATTTGGCGGGCATGTCGGATATCTAAGACGAAGTTGTACGCGGCACTTGCGGAGCTTAAGAATGAGAAGGGTCGTACCGAAGCCGAATCAAAAAAGAAGAAGAAGACTCGTGGCCCATGTAATACCCGACATCTTCGTTCTGGTTTCGCTGAATTTTTCTTCGGTCGAACGGACTGCTATCATCCGTGTCCTTGGAATCGTGTGCTTGCACTGTGGTACGTTGAGTTTCGTAGCCTATTCGTTATTGTTTTGGATCATAGTCGGTGCGTTTGCGTGATCGAGACGTCGTCGAGTCTCTAGCCGGGCAGTCGGAGGGCTGGCTGGGTCGAGTTACGGCTGTAAGGCCTGGCCGATTATGGCCGTAAGACACCCGCACACCCTAGCCTGGGAGGACTCGGTTACGGCCGTAAGGGTCATCCTGTTACGGCCGTAAGACTTCGTTACGGCCGCAAGGCATTGGCCGGTTACGGCTGCAATGCTTCGGCAGAGTTCGGCAGTAGCCATGGGGACCCGGTTACGGCTTTAAGGCCGCGTCCAGTACGGCCGTAAGGCGTACTCGTTACGTACGTAAGGCAGCAGCCGTTACGTATGTAAAGGGAGTTGACCGAGTTACGGCCGTAAGGCACTGCCGGTTACGGCCGTAACGCTGTCGGGCATATATAGGCCTGGCGACGGGCCAAACCTCATTTTTTTACGTTTTCTTCTTCTGGTGGCGGCCCTCGAACGGGTGCAACAGGGAGTGACGTTCTTGGCCGATTCTACTCATTTCCAAGGCGTTTTGGAAGGCCTTTGTTGATTAGATCAACATAAATCATTGTTCTTCGCCGGATTGAGGTAATTCTTCCGTAGAACCCTAGTTGTGTAATTTTTGGGGGTTTTCTTCGTGATTCATTGATTTTGTCCGATATTGATGAATTGTTCATGGTAATCTCGTTGTATTGGTCATGATCTTCGGATCTTGTAACTCGTTTATCAATTTTTATCACCCTGGGACTTGGTTCCCGATTTTCTCGAAGAAACCCTCGGATTCTTGTTATTTTTCGGGTTGATTCGGATCCTATTTAGCGTTATTGATTCGCGGTGATATTATTTTCGTAGTTTTCGTGGAGTTATCGAGTTCTTGGTCGTTCTTGGAAGTTCGAGGGCTACCCGACCGTGTCTGTTCGTTGTTCTGTTGGTCGTGGGATCGAGGCAAGTATCTTGCCCATACATTTCATGTTTCGTAGGCGTAATTGTTGGTGAATGATTTTATGCGAAATCTGAATGTTTAATAAACGTTAAAAAAGATCGGTATGTTATCTATAAATGTTGTCTTTCAAAAGATAACTCGTATGCTTCGTGAATAAATGTGTTTTCGTAATATGTGTGTTAGTTTCGTATGTTGAAAGATGTTATAATCACAATTAGTGAATATAATAGACCGTAATCATTTGCTGAGGATTGTGTATTGATATGTGTACTTGTTCGGTGAATATGTGACGTTGTGTGATATCAGTTATTACTCATTTGTAAGGAGGTTGTGGTGCTTAGTGTTGTTTGGTATTGGTATTGAATTGTCGTTGTGCGTGATTGTTGTAAGTGATATGCCTCCGGGTAAGATTGTTGAATCTCCGGGATCCATACTTACTAGTATGGGTCGGGCGTGACCGTAGGGTTATCTAATCGGGTATGTCTTGCAGGGACTTCGAGGTTCGTGGCTTGCTATGCCGGGATAACTTGTGGGGTTATCCAATCCGGGTATGTCTTGCGAGGACTCCGAGGTTCATGGTTTGTTAACGCGATGCCGGGATAACTTATGATTGTGGAGTGATCGTGTGATGGACGTGTCATGGGTTGTCCAATCGGGTAAGTCTCGTGGAGGCTCCGAGGTTCGTAGCTTGTTAGTGCGATGCCGGGATAACTATGAACGTATGTATGATTATAGTTACGTGATTGTTATCACGGTGACATGTGATTTGGTATGGTTTCTTATTGGGTTATTCACTCGGGTACATTCTCCGAGAGCATCTGAGGTTCGTGGCTTGGTAGCACAAGACGCGAATAATTCCTGGGAATATATTGTTATTGATGATTGTTAGGCGTATTTTTATGCGCTTATTTATCATTATTTTATATCCATTTTGAGCCTAAATCTGCAATAAATGGGCTTTTAATGCACTATTCTTATAGGTTTTGTAGGAAATTGGAGTCCGGAAGCTCGAACGGCGAAAAATGGGCGAAAACGACAATTTTTGGTCCGGGGCCGCGGCACAAGGAAAGCGAGCCGCACGGCACACAAAGGCACCGAGCACGCTATACCGGGGGCAGCGGCACGTTGAAGCTGAGCCGCGGCCCATGAGGAAAAATAGGCGCCCAGGCATGGAGCGCTGAACGTTGGGGCCGCGGCACAGATTAAGTGAGCCGCGACCCGCGGGGCGGTTTTGCTGTGTTTTTCGCGGTTCTTTGCCGTTTTTGAAGCCCGTTTTTGACCTAATCTACGGACGCGTTTTGGAGGTTGATGATAGTTATAAATAGGGATTTAAGGTCTGGGAAAGGGGGGGATCGAAGCATAGGATGAAGACATCGTAGGACGGGATCGAAGAACACAAGAATTCGGGGAGAGCGGAAACGAAGAGATTTGTGGGCAACGACAAGACCACGGATCCCTTACAGTTTTTCTTAATTTTTCCGCATCTTATTTTCTAGATCTGTTTGAGTAGGATTGTGATTGTATCCGATTACATGATGGTTTGAGTTATTTATTTTTATTTCAATTCACTCGTTATTCGTATTGAATTGGATTCTTCTCACTGTTCTCAATGCTTTCAATTGTCTGGCCAATGGTTGGATTGATTTGAATGTCTTTATGGATTCGGGAGATGAAATTTAGGCATAGTTCTTGTGAGAAAAATCATGGTTTTCGTGAGATAGGGATATACTCATGGGAATTGTGAAGCCTGTTTATTGTGGGAATTCATGAACTGTTTTAGCTATTAATTATCTAATTCGAATAGGGATATATCGAGTTAATAATTCTTAGTATTTTCTATCGACCTCGGGAGAAGCTTTAGAATAATTTAGGAATTCCTGACTTGCAATCAATTGAATAAAAGGGAATTGAATTAAATAAAAACCATTCCTGATTGTTTGAGGTGAAAATCATAATCCTAGCCCTTATTATTATTATTATTATTATTATTATTATTATTATTATTATTCTATTATTACTATTATTATTTTCTATTTATTTTTCTGCAATTAGTTTAGAAATAAATTCAAATAAAATTGCGAGTTGACTATATTTTGGTACTTAGTGAAATCAGTGCTCGAGGGAACGATATCTTATTTATCACTTTATTACTTGTTGACACCGTGCACTTATGCATAGTGTGAGGGTTGTCCTCACAACATGTTTTTGGCGCCGGTGCCGGGGACTGATTTTTCGCTAATATCTTTACCAAGCGACTCTAATTTTAATTTGAAGTTTTTTTTCTTTAGTTTCTATATTTTTTCTTATTTCTTTTCATTATGTTTTCCTTTGATTATCGTGACCCTTGGCATTTCATAAATTTCGATGATCTTAATAATTTGCCTAATAGGGTCAGTCAGCCCCCTCCCCCGAAACAAAAGACCATGTTTGAACATTGTGTAGACGCTCTCAAAAATCCTGATAGTACCCCTCTTGAGTGAGAATGTGCAAGTCGTGGTCTTGAGATTCACTATGGTTATTTTCCAGCTCATCGATTTAGTAGTGAAGTTGAGGGGGAGGTTGAGAAGAAAGACATGCTGAGTTTTAGGGTCGATCCCCCAGCACCTGATAATTACATAAAGTGTGATGAGCTTGTAGAATAAGTTACCATTGATGATGTTTCCAAAGAAATTTCATTAATTTATCATCAAACTTCGAATAATAATGTGAACACTTTTGTGCCTAAAATTTTATTAACGGTGCCACACATAATTTTTCCTAAATCCATATTGAGAGAGATTGGCCCCATTACTTTTGATTTTGTTGAGGCTGATTCTTTGAGTTCTAATGAGGTTGTTCATGATATGTCTTTATTATATACCCATTCGAACTCTGCTTATTTTTTCATACCTTATAATTATTATATTCTTTCATTATTTTTGGTTGTCCGCATAATTATTCTTACTCATTATTTTTGGCAACTGTGCATGAACCAAAGCCTCACTTGTGGAATAAGAGGCTTATAGATTGCAAGAAGGGGGTATTTGGCAATCTCCCTAGAAAGAAGCCACGTTAATTTTTTTGCCTCGTCGTGCTCAAGACGTAAAATAGAGCGCTTGATGGGAGACAACCCATCATTTTTACTTACTTTCTAGTTAGTTGTTTTTATATGATTTTTCGTTAATAATTTTTCCTTTGTTTTGTTATTTCGTTTGGATTCGTGTATTCTTGTTGGCCCTTATTTCTCTAATATTTTTTTATATAACCCCAATGAGTTATTATCCTTGATATTCTAGTCTTTCTTGACTTAATATCTATAGTTATTTCATGACTAGAGACTAAGTTTGGGGGTCCCTGGTAATGTTGGGCATTATTTGAAGTATGGATTGACAGATGATTCCACTCAGACATGTGCTGGCGTTCAAGAAGACATTTGGAATAAGATTCACTTTTCCTTATCTCTTTTATTTTCACATGAGTTTTATTGTTGATGGTTTTATGTGTAGTGGAATAAATTGAAGCATGCGATATTTTCTTAATTTTTCTTGGTTATAAATTGCGATTTCATCATTGCTTTATTTTTCTTGCATGCTGTTGATGGTTTTTGCCAAAAACATGAATTTTTCGTGAATTTTTCGTGCTTCCGTGTGTAAAACTGATGTTACGATACTGATTTCTTTTTGAAGAAACGGTTGACTTTTGGTCGAGTTGCAGTCAGCGAAATCTGTTTCCGTTGAGTATTCATTTAGGTCCAAAATTTTTTTCGTTTTTGTAGAAATCTTAGCAGATAAGAAAGGAGACATACGTGTTCTCAAATCACCGTCTATACGTTTAGTTACATTTTTCGCGCAACTAGTCGTCCAGTAACATGAGTCTTGTGGGCACTTAAAGTGAGTTTAGAGTCGGACAGTCTTTCCCAAAGTCGAGAAATTGTTCTATGATGGGAAGTCTAGTAACCAAGGGTATTCACGTGACCCGTTGTTTACTCTCGCGTAAAACGAAAACCCTGAATAGACTAATGATTTAGAAATATCGCATTACCGATGATGGGAAGCCTAATAACTGGGGGTATTCACGTGACCCGTTGTTTACTCTCGCGTAAAACAGCAACCTTCACATGCGGGAATTGCCATTCGAGTTTTTTCTCCGCTGTAGAGGGGGACTTAGTAACTAGAAGCATCCATGTGCCCCATGAGTGTCTTTTACGTCAAACGGTTCCCCAATAAATGAGAATGGAAATCCACCCTAGGATTATCCCGATGAAACATCCCGAGATCCGAACCTAGTGGTTAACTCGAATCTTTATTATGATCATACATAAGGGAATGCTGTCCGAGGAGTAATTTTGATGATGAAACTCTTGAATTTTGCCACTAGACTGTGGGGCTGGGCGAGTTAGCTTGTTTGCTCTAACCCTTCATATTGGCGGTCGGTTAAATTCACGCTTGTTAATCTTTGAGCTTGATTTTCTTCATAAACGATTGATTAGCACTAAAAATGGGTACTTTGTGGAATCAGTGTCCTTGATGTGACTCACTATTACGATACTCGTATTATTCTTTGAAATTTTCAGGGTAGTATTGATTAAGTCGAGCACTATGGATTTGCACGATCATTCACGATACTTTTTTTATTTGAAATTAATTCTTTTTGCTTGAGGACAAGCAAAGGTTCAAGTTTGGGGTATTTGTTAGGCGTATTTTTATGCGCTTATTTATCATTATTTTATATCCATTTTGAGCCTAAATCTGCAATAAATGAGCTTTTAATGCACTATTCTTATATGTTTTGTAGGAAATTGGAGTCCGGAAGCTCGAACGGCGAAAAACGGGCGAAAACGACAATTTTTGGTCCGGGGCCGCGGCACAAGGAAAGCGATCCGCGGCACACGCACGGCACACAAAGGCACCGAGCACGCTTTACCGGGGGCCGCGGCACGTTGAAGCTGAGCCGCGGCCCAAGAGGAAAAATAGGCGCCCACGCATGGAGCGCTGAACGTTGGGGCCGCGGCACAAATTAAGTGGGCCGCAGCCCGCGGGGCGGTTTTGCTGTGTTTTTCGCGGTTCTTTGCCGTTTCTGAAGCCCGTTTTCGACCTAATCCACGGACACGTTTTGGAGGCTGATGATAGTTATAAATAGGGATTTAAGGTCTAAGAAAGAGGGGTACCGAAGCATAGGACGAAGACATCGTAGGACGGGATCGAGAACACAAGAATCTGGGGAGAGCTGAAACGAAGAGATTTGTGGGCGACGACAAGACCACGGATCCCTTACGGTTTTTCTTAATTTTTCCGCATCTTATTTTCTAGATCTGTTTGAGTAGGATTGTAATTGTAGCCGATTACATGACGGTTTGAGTTATTTATTTTTATTTCAATTCACTCATTATTCGTATTGAATTGGATTCTTCTCACTGTTCTCAATGCTTTCAATTGTCTGGCCAATGATTGAATTGATTTAAATGTCTTTATGGATTCGGGAGATGAAATTTAGGCATAGTTCTTGTGAGAAAAATCATGATTTTCGTGAGATAGGGATATACTCATGGGAATTGTGAAGCCTGTTTATTGTGGGAATTCATGAACTGTTTTAGCTATTAATTATCTAATTCAAATAGGGATATATCGAGTTAATAATTCTTAGTATTTTCTATCGACCTCGGGAGAAGCTTTAGAATAATTTAGGAATTCCTGGCTTACAATCAATTGAATAAAAGGGAATTGAATTAAATAAAAATTATTCCTGATTGTTTGAGGTGAAAATCATAATCCCATGCCCTTATTATTATTATTATTATTATTATTATTCTATTATTACTATTATTATTTTCTATTTATTTTTCTGCAATTAGTTTAGAAATAAATTCAAATAAAATTGCGAGTTGACTATATTTTGGTACTTAGTGAAATCAGTCCTCGAGGGAACGATATCTTACTTATCATTTTATTACTTGTTGACACCGTGCACTTGCGGCATAGTGTGAGGGATTTCCTCACAACAATGATTGGGTCGTAGACCCCGCGTTTCATAATTCGGGTCGTGGACCCCGTGTTTTGTTATCGGAATTATATTTTGGAAAAATGATCTTTGAGCCATGCCCCTAAGTGGTTTCGAAAGACTTGAGAATTCTTAATCCCAAATGTTTTCAAAACTCCCGAGATCCTAAAATGTTTTGTAAGAGGCACATTGGATTTATTTCCCACCTTTCATGATTTGTCTTGTCTTGATCAAATGATTTATCTCGGGAAGCATGTTCAGTTATTATTATGTTCTTGGAGTATGTTGTGTATGGATTGTACTCGTATTTTATACTTGCACTAGCAAAACAGTGGAGTTTTGCTAACCCCCAAGTATTCGGGCGGTGGATATCTGTATTGCGTCCAGGTACTTGCAGGTTGCTGGGGAGCGAATCACAGGATCGGTACAAAGGGTGATGGAAGACGACAATACTAATCACATGAAGACCAATCGTAGAGTATTTTGATAGAGTCTTGTTGGTTATCTCTCCGCTGTGTTATTTTCCCGACATATGGGAGCGTTAATGTATTCCAGCCCCTGCGTGGGTATGAGTTTCGGGAAAGAGTCTTGTATGTAATGATGTGTGTATTGTGACAAAAGACTAAATCGGTCTAGTGGTTCATTATATAGCCATGTCGGCATGTAATGTGATGTATTGTTTTTGTATTTAGCCTGGTAGATCCTCACGGAGAGGGTCTGCGGTGCTGTAATATTCCCGAGTGGTTTGGGGGTGTTACAACCCATCGAAGGGCCTAGCACTTGACGCATATATTTCAAAAAATGGCCACCACAAGATAGCAGTAGATGAAAAGTATCGACGACCCATTTTGGCTTCGGATGCTTGTACGGCATATTGTTATAATGTTGGGTTTGTCATACGCGATAGAGTTCCGGTACTGTGGGATGAGTGGAAGGATGTGCCACAATGTGTGAAGGATGCATTGAACAATGCTATGTCGGTAAGTTTATCTCAATTCCGAAAGCTACTTTGTGTATTTAAATTCGGAAAAAATTTAGTAATATATATTATATGCTAATTGTAGGTTTGGTTTGAGGTTCCTTCTTTCCTACTACATACTTGGTGTGATGACGTGCAAACAATCAAGCAAGTAATTTTCACAATACGTAGTTGAGTAATTACTCGAGAAATTTTTGCATCATTTTAGTTATTGTTAAAAATATGTATTTGTCAAATATTTTAATAATTTATTTATTATACAAAATAATTTGTAATATAAAATTCACAATTTGTAAACATATAAGGTAGTTTGATTGATAAATTTAAACATGGTATACATTCTAATTTACTTGTAATTACGAGTATTATAACATACACTTTTAGAATTATATAAAACATTATAATATTTATTATACATAAAAATAATAAAACTAACACATTAACATTATATAATTATACATAACAACAAATATAAAATGACATGTAACATAATCACTAAACTTAAATCGTAACATTCAACTGCATAATAACAACTGTATACACACAACAGATTATTTATGAATAACATAATAAACAAATAACATTATGGTGATATTAATTAAAGATTAGGTTAGTGGATCTCGTTAACCTGCGCCTTCATCGCCGATGGGCAACCAGCGCGGCCGTCCGAGGAAACAACCGGTGCAGAATCTCATGGCGAAACCTACAACACCTGGATCTATGATACTTCAGGCTGGATCGAGCAAATCAATGACTGAAACACAAGAAATGGGTAAAGGAAAAGGCAAAATGAATGGAACAATTGACTCTCAAATGGAGCTGGAAGCTAGCGAAATATCCCTACAGGAGGAACTGGAAGCTGTAATTCAATGTGATTCAAAGCAAAAGGAAGCAAAACAACTTGAAGGGAAGGATAAATCAGCTACATCTCAAACTAAGCATGTGGAGCAATCCCCGATCGAACCAGAGGTGAAGGCACAAACTGGTATGAAACTCACCTTTATCCCTCCTATTCTTAAGAATGGCACTCCCACTGCTTGTCTCGAGAAGAGTGATGTTGAAAAAGAAGCAGAGAAATGGAGATTTGCAGTTATTTTGTATGTGATAGGAGATTCACCCTCTATTTCCTACTTGAGCAATTTTCTGATGAAACAATGTGATTTGAATGCGAAACCTGAAATATTCTTTCATGCTGAGGGATATTTCGTAATTAGATTTGCAAATATGGAGGAGAGGGATAAAGTTCTCTGTTCTGGGCCACATTCTATTGCTTCTAGACCTATAATTGTGAAAATATGGTAATCTGGTTTCAGTTTTGAGAAGGAAGTTATGCGTGTCATACCTTTGTGGATCCAACTTCCTAACTTGCCGTTAAACTGTTGGGGAATTAACTCTTTAAGTAGAATAGGGAGTGCATTGGGAAAACCTCTATGCACAGATGAGTGCACATCTCTACAGTCAAGAATCTCATATGCTAGATTGTTAGTAGAAATAGATGTGACCCAACCTATACAAGATAAAGTGGTGATTGAAGATGCTGAGGGTAATAAGATTGAGCAAAAAGTCATCTATGATTGGGTACCCCCATTTTGTAAGGTGTGCAATAAGGCCGGCCACAATTGTGCAGCAAAAACTCGACCTTGAACCTACCAAGAGGCTCTCAAGAAGCAACAATGGCAACCTAAACCAACTGTCGATCAGCAGGTTCAGAATAAAAAGGAAGTAATGGAGGAGAAGAAGAGCACTACCTCATCACCTACAAAGAATGACAAACTGGAAATCATATCAGCCACTCAAGATGAGTGGACTACACCAAGAAAGACTGCTCATAGAGTCAGTAATGAAGACCCTCAGATACTTGTCTCTATTGGAAATTCTTATGAGGTTATTGGAGAACACTTGATGGAAGAGATCTTATTTCAAAGGGCGGGGACCTATTCCCCTTTAGCACAACATGAAGCTTATCTTATGGAATGTGACGGGTTGTAACAAACCCCTCAAGCAAAAAGAAATAAGAATCTTTTTGCAAAAGAATAAAGTAGATGTAGTGGGGTTATTGGAAACTAGAGTCAAGCAAGCTAAGTTTCAGCATATTTCTAATAAAATCTGCAGAAATTGGGAGTTTCTTCATAACCTGCTCATGCTATAAATGGGAGGATTTGGCTAGGCTGGAATCCACAAAGGGTGAATGTTCATTGGATTGAGAATCATGAGCAAACTATTCTCTGTGCCATAAAGGATTTGAGATCTGGGAAACAATTCCAACTTCTTGTCGTCTATGCTTATAATACAAATGAACAGAGAAAGTTTCTATGGGAATATATAAGCAGATGTAGTCAAAATACCCAAGATGCTCTGCTCATTGGAGGAGACTTCAACTCCTTGCTATCCTCTGATGACAGATATAATGGGAACCCTGTGACTGAAGCTGAAATCAGGGATTTCTCAAACTGTTTGACATCTAATGAGTTAACACCCCTGAAGGTTATTGGAAATAGATTCTCATGGTGTAATAACCAGGATATTGAACACAGAATATATACACTCAGTGATAGGTGTATAGCTAACACTAAGTGGTGTGCTGATTTTACTGATGTTGTGGTAGAGTTACTGGCGAGAGGAGTATCAGATCATTGCCCACAACAACTTGAAATTGATAATGAAAGTGAACGAAGAACTAGTCCATTCAGGTTTCTCAATGTTCTGGCAGAACATAAGGACTTCAAGAAAATCATGATATCAGGTTGGCAAGGTACTTGCAACTCCAATCAGATGCTTAATATTTGGTATAAGCTTAAAAGCTTAAAACAGCCTTTAAAGATGCTAAATACTTCTCATTATCTGAAAATACCTGAAAAGCTTGATGCTATGAGAACTCAGCTGAAAGAAATGCAAAGAAAGATAGCCTTGGATCTGCATAATGAAGCTCTCATAAGCTATGAAAAACAAGCATTAGGTGACATTAAAAATGGAGTGGGATTGAAGAAAGAATCAGCAAAGAAAATCCAGAATCGATTGGATCAAACTTGGAGATACTAACACCAGATACTTTCATGCTTACACCAAGGCAAGACAGAGCGGCAAAGCTATAAAACTTCTACAGAGAACTGATGGTACTACCTGTGTGACTCAACAACAGATTTTGGATGAGGTCAGAGACTTTTATCTTCAATTGATGGGGACTGCAGCTGAAGCTTTGCCAATGGAGATAAAAATATTGTAGAGAGAGGCTATAGGCTCAATGCAACACAACAACTCTCCTTGTGTACCCCTTTCTCTGCTCAGAAATAAGAGAGGCTCTTTTAGCATGGACACTTCCAAAGCCCCGGTATGGATGGGTTTAATGTTTTCTTCTTCAAGCATAATTGGGAGATACTAGGACAAGATGTTATCTCTGCAGTCCAGAATTCTTTCAATCAGGATTTTACCTCGTGCCATCAATATCACTCTTGTGACTCTATTACCCAAACTTGCTCATCCTCGGACAATTAGAGACTACAGCCTTTAGCTTTCTTGCTCCATCTTATATAAAATCATCTCGAAAACTTTGGCTAATGATTCTGACATGTTCTTGATAGTCTTGTGAGTGAAAGTCAATCGGCTTTTGTGAAAGGGAGGGTAATATTTGATAATATTCTACTAGCTCATGAGCTGATTAAAGGATATGGAAGGAAAGGAGTCTCTCCCCGCTGCATGATAAAGATCGACATACAGAAAGCGTACGACTCTGTGGAATGGCCATTCCTCAAGTATTTACTATTAGAATTGGGATTTCCAGGTCAGTTTGTCACATGGATTATGAAATGCATCACCACAGTTAATTATTCTTTCAATGTAAATGGGGATATTACTGCCCCATTTGCAGCCAAACGTGGGTTGAGACAAGGGGATCCTTTATCCCCTTATCTCTTTGTACTAAGCATGGAGTATTTGCAGCGTTGTCTTCAGGAGTTACGAGCTGAAAAAGGCTTCAAATACCACCACCGCTGCAAGAAATTTAATCTCATTCACATGTGCTTCGCTGATGATCTTTTGATGTTTGCTTGGGGAGATATAACATCGATGCAATGCTTAATGAAAGCATTTATGAAGTTCTCTGATGCATCTGGACTTAAAGCTAATCAGATGAAGAGTAGTGTCTATTTTGCTGGAGTTCCTATGGAGCAACAAGAGAGTATCTTGACCAGCTTAGGCATGGTGAAAGGAGAATTACCATTCAGGTATTTAGGAGTGCCTCTCTCGTCCAAAAAGCTTACTATCATGCAATGGCAGCCATTGATTCAGAGAATACTTGCACGAATTGAGTGTTGGTCGTCCAAACTCTTATCTTACGCGGGAAGAATTCAGCTCATCCAATCAGTTCTCACTAGCATTCAAGCTTATTGGAGTCAAGTCTTTCTCCTACCACAAAAGGTGCTGAAATTCATCCAAGCAGCATGCAAAACATTCACGTGGACGGGCAAAATAGAATATCAAGGCGAGCACTAGTTGCATGGGAGTATATGTGTATGCCGAAGCAAGTAGGGGGATGGAATATCACAGCAACACAGGCGTGGAATCAAGCAGCTTTATGCAAATTGTTGTGGTGTTTGGCTCAGAAGAAAGATAAAATATGGGTTAGATGGGTACACGGATACTACATCAAAGGTAGAGACATTCACACCATGCAAGCTCCTGCAAATGCATCATGGGTTATCAAGAAGGTGTTTAATGCTCGAGATTTCCTCACTAGAATTCAAGATGGAGATAGAATTCTAACAGCTCCAACTTACAAGATCAAGGAAGTTTATGTGAAACTTCGAGGAGAGAACCCAAAAGTACCGTGGAGTAAGCTTCTTACTCAAAACGTAGCAGCACCCAAGTGCATTTTTATTACTTGGCTGGCTGTTCTCAACAGGTTAGCTACCTGTGATAGACTTACACGGTTTGGAGTGGTTTGTGATAAAGAGTGTATTCTTTGTCATGATAAGGAGGAAACAATGGAGCACATGTTCTTTATGTGTGAATTTTCAGCAGCAATTTGGAAGACAGTGCTTGCATGGGGTGGAATGCAAAGATCAACACAAGGGTGGGAGCAAGAGAAGCACTACTTAAATACACAATGCCGATCCAAAACTGCCAAACAAATAATGTACAGATTGCTCTTGACCACAACTGTTTATCATATCTGGAAAGAACGTAATACTAGAAGGTTTCAAGCTAAGGAAGAAAGTATGGAGGACATTGTCCAGAAATGCAAGTTTATGATTGCTATTCGGAGCAGGAAGAATGCCAAATTGATGAGAATATTGCGTACTTAGTTTCTTTATATTTGTAGCAGTATGTTTGTTTGTTGGATGTAAAGAATGACTGGGCTTATTACGTTGGAAATAAAATAATTTTATTTACCAAAAAAAAATAACATTATGAATAAGAATAAAACAATAACACAAAATCACAGTAAATGAATACATAAAATTTACAAAATACTTTACAAATATATTTGACTAATGTTTTATTATTATTTATAAATATTTGTTATTGGTACAAATCTTGGAAAAATGAGCTACACATGTTTTGGTCCGCTTGAGGTAATTCCTGCGAGGCTACTCCCGAGGAGTTCAAGTATCGGGAGTACGAGTGGAGGTGGCTATTCGCACATTTTAGCGACCCGGACTATATTGTATGTAATCGAGCTCTAAATATTGTCGTAATGTTATTGTTGTTTAAATATATGTAATGTATATGAAACTTACTTGTGGTAATTTTGTTCCTTGTTAAATGAAAATTACATGTTTCTATGTGTAGGCGAGCAGTTCAACCAACACCGGTAACCGTAAGGGTTTGACGGAGCACCACAGCATAGGTTCGCGGTCGTTAGCGAGGGTTTCGCACGAGGCCACTTCTGATGAAAATATGGCGAATGCCTTTGTCTACGTGACTCAGAAGGCATATTCGAACTATCCGGATAGACTTGTAAGTTGTAAATGTGCCATAACTATTTTAATACTGCTGTCTGCATTTACCTCTGAACTTTATTAATATTCGGTTACTTTTTTTGTTCCCACTTAATTAGGAGAGAGTCAGTGAGGAGTCTGAGACGATGTTGACAGACATGGCGAGGGAGGAGCATCCAGATTTGGATGAGACAGGCCTCGAGTTAGCATGCCAAGAGATCGATCGGGCCAATCCCTACATTAGGGCAAGGGTGTGGGCTAACATTTACCCTCTTAAAGGGAGTCATCACCGGACGCCGATGATGGGAGCTGAAGGCAACCGATTATTGAAGAATACTACAGGGTTTTAGCGCAATCAAAGGGGCGACACTCAAAAGGCCTATATGGAGGAGCAATTGAGGATCGAGAGGGAGCTCCGAGCTGAGGAGCAAAGGAAATCTCAAGACTATAATACCCATACTTTCTATTTCTATATTTTTCGATTCTAATGACTTGCTTGTGTTCATTGACACATTTCAGACATGTTTTGTTCAGCACATCTCGTCATTCGAGCAAGTTTTTATATTGTTTCGGATTAATCGACGTATTAGTTCGACTTTGTAAAATCACCATCGATTCTTGGAAACTTCAAAAGTTCTGACTCTTATCAGTATGATATAGCATCAAGTTAGCTTTCCAATGGTTCAAACGGTGAGCCAATCGGAGTCCGGACGAAGGAGTTGTGGTCGAAATAGCAAAGACTACACAGTGTATAATTAGCGCACGCTAAACGCATGTATTAGCGCGCGCTAACGATGTCTGGCAGAGGGTTATGGACTTCATTTTGCAGCCGATAGCGCATGCTACACATACCTTAGCGTGCGCTAACTGTTAACAGTATATATAGGACTGCAGAGGTCAACTTTCGTCATTTCTTCCTCCCCTTTCTTCCTTCCGGCGATCTAGACGATCTTGAGGGCGTATAAGCATGGATTTTGGCCTGATATCATCACTCATCAACATATTTGAGTTTCTAGTATGGATTTAACAACATCCCAACATCTTTCCCCATTTTAATCAAGGTAAAATTCTTAGAACCCTAATTTCGGGTATTTTGGGGGTTTTCTTCATGATTCGTTGATTTTGTCCGAGATTGATGAATTGTTCTTGGTATTCTTGTTGTATTGATCATGGTCTTCGGATTTTGTGACTCATTTATCAATTTTTATCACCCGGGACTTGATTCTCGATTTGTCTTGAAGAAACCCTCGGATCCATGTTGTTATTTCGAGTTGATTCGAATTCCGTTTAGCGTTATTGATTCGTGGTGATGTTATTTTCGTAGTTTTCTAGAGTTGTCGAGTTCTTGTTCGTTCTTGGAGGTTTGAGGGCTACCCGACTGTGTCCGTTCGTCGTTTCATTGCTTGTGGTATCGAGGCAAGTATCTTGCCCATACTTTTCATGTTTCGTAGACGGAATCATTGATAAATGATTTTATGAGCAATGTTTAAATGAACTTTAAAAAGGATCAGTATGTTCTCGATAAATGTTGTCTTTCAAAAGATAACTCGTATACTTCGTGAACAAATGTGTTTTCGGTATATGTGTGTTGGTTACATATGTTTGGTGATGTTACAATAATATTTAGTGATGTTAGTAGACCGAAATTATTTGCCGAGGATTGTGTATTGATATCTGTAAATGTTCGGTGAGAATGTGGCGTTGTGTGATATTAGTTGTTATTCCTTCGTAAGGAGGTTGTGGCGCTTGGTGTTGTTTGGTACTGGTAATTGCTTGTGGTTGTGTGACATTAGTCGTGAGTATACGTCGACTAAAGTGGCCATTCTAGCGAAGTACCTAGCAATTGTATGCATATTCTAGTATTCGAATTATGGCTTTCCGTGGCGTTGTGGATGATATGTGTATGTTCGCCTAGGGACGGTCTGACGGGGCCTCTAGGGATATGTATAGCCGTGTGTGTGCATATCGCGAACTAGGGTTAACCACCCAGGGATGTCCGACGGGGCTCTACGGGGTACGGCGGCCGTGAGTCTCGTACCAACGGTTAACTTTGAAATGTTTTGTTGGAGAACTGTGATTTTTGGCGCATATTTCGTCTGATTAGAATGGCAGTCCAAATGGTATCGTACTTGGCTGGAATGGCACCAGTAAATGTGTTGTGTATGATGTGTACCTTGGCTGTGATAATTTGGTATGGGTATGTCAGTCTTGTGGTTGCTCTGTGTATTGTAGCTCTGTGGTGTGTCGAGTTCGACCGTATGGTTAAGTTGCAAAGTTGTGCTCTCTGTTGTCGTTCTGTGAGACTGTTGTCATGGTAATGATTGGCACGGTGTAGTTTCTGTCGGGTTATTCTTGTGAGTATGTGATGTGGATAAGTTGAGTGACGGACCCCCCGTGGTTGTGGATAGAATGTTATGATTGGGTCGTGGACCCCGTATTTTGTTATCGGAATCGTATTTGGAAATAAATGATTTTTGGGTTGTGTCCCTAAGTGTTTCGAAAGGCTTGAAAATTCTTAAACCACAAATGTTTTTAAAACTCCCGAGATTGTAAAATATTTTGTAAGATATAAAATGGTTTTATTCCTATCTTTCATAATTCAAATGGTTTTGATCAAGTGAATTATCTCGGGAAGTATATTCACGGTTTGTATGTCCTTAGAGTATGATATGTATGGCTTGTCCCTATATTTATACTTGCACTAGCAAAACAATAGAGTTTTGCTAACCCCCGAGTATTCGGGGGGTGGATGTCTATTTTGCGTCCAGGTACTTGCAGGTTGCTGGGGAGCAATTCACAGAATCGTTACGAAGGATGATGGAAGACGGCGATACTAATCACATGAAGACCGGTGTTGGGTACTTGGTGATGTCTTGTTTTATCCTTCCGTTGTGTTTATTTTCCCCTATGTGGGAACGTTGATTTATGTTAACCCCCGCGTGGGTATGAGTTATGAGAAAGAGTAATGTATGGTTGATGTGTAGGTTGTGGTAAAAGACCAAATCGGTCTAATGGTTTGTTAATTACCCATGTCGGTATGTATTGTGTTGTTATGTTTTCTGTATTTAGCCTGGTAGATCCTCACGGAGAGGGTCTGCGGCGCTGTAATATTCCCAAACGGTTTGGGGGTGTTACAGAATATGGTATCAGAGCTTAGGTTGCGGAAACCTAGGCTGTCGGGTCGAGTTGTGTGTTGTCGGGCCTTGTTTTGTCTTGTCAAATTTTGTCTGACTGAGTCGTGTCGCGACGCGTCGTCTGAGGTGTCGGTCATGATTAGTATCGAGGTGCAGCCATCATCTTCGTGCGATCTATGGATGTAAGTCTCCCTATTTTGTCGCGTCTCGTGTTATACGAGCTTGTGTGATTATGTGTTATTATGTGAAGTTTAAATGTGAATTGTGAATACGCAATCCTTGTTTTTTGATTCTTGTGTTGTACTGGAATGAAAAGTGATATCGGTGTATAAATGTGTATATATATTGTGTGAATCATTTTACTGGGGTAACAGCTTGGTGTGATCCCGCAAGGAAAGTTTGTCAATGTGATATTTCAAAGTTTAGTTATTTTTGAAGAGTCACGTAAATTTTGTTTTAAAACATCCTTCAAGAAAGGAAAATTTTTGATTTCGTATGATGACCTCGAGACCGGACTTTTTTTTTAGAACTTAACTACTTATATTTTATTTTCATCTTGCATTGCAAGTTTTGAAAATTTGATTTTAAAGACTCAAATGAGGTCTACCAAAAATTTACTCGAAACGTGGCTCTTGCTTTCGACTTTTTGATTTCATGATCGTCGGTTCGGGGGTATGTAGTGATGTTGGCATTATTATTTGGTCAATAATGCTCAAAACTGTGATTAAGTTAGTGGTGTGAACATTAAGTCGTCCTAGATGCACTTGTTGTGAGGGTCCTCATTACTGAGAGGTAGGATTTCAGTTTTAGATGTTAATTATCTTTTGACGGTTGCTTGTGTGATACTGTAATTATGTGGACAGATGATGTTGACGTGTGATTTGATTTGATGGTAATGGATCGTATTTTGATAAAATGGTAAATTATGTCTGTTATGTGTGTATTCGAAAACGCTTTTCTGAAAATTTTATAAACTTGAGCAAGTTGTGGAAAATTAAATTTCATAAAGTTTTGACGGTTCGCTTAATCGGCGGCTTCGTATGGACTTTGAAAATCGTTTAAAATTGGCGAGCCGGCCTTGAATTTCCTAAAGGAACCCCGACGGTATTGAAAGAGTCGTTTTAAAGTATCTTTGAACATTTTGTAAAATGTTACCGTCGTTGATTATTGTGTAGTGTTGAGAAGATTTTCAAAAATTATTTTTGCCGTACTGATGTATTTTCAAATGATTCGAGTACATGATTTTCAGAAAATCTTTCACATTATCAAAAAAATTTATTTTCGAAAACGAATACAATTTTTATTTGCAAAAATATATTGTGAAAAAAATGAAGTATCTTACTCGATTTAAACTTTAAACTCGGATTTGGAAAAGTTTTCTATAGTGAGCCAGTTATCGTGCGTGATCTTGAATCACCCCAAAATGATTGATGATTGGTGGGAATATTTAGTGCTTGTACGAATGGTTTGAGGATCTTGCGTGGTTACCTTGTTTGTTATTAACGGTGATGATGATGTGTAGTGGCATGGTTATTTTAATAGTGGCAGTTGCAAGGATATATTGTTTTGCAAATAATTCCAAAAGGAGACGATTAAAGTCTTTTGTTTACAAGTTTTGACAAAAAGCCCGAGGTACCAAAAATACTTTCAAAGTTTTATTTTGAATAAACATGCAAATCCAAGTATTTTCAAAGGATATCATGTAAAAGGATACCTCGTGGATCTTCTTATCAAGTTGCTATTAGTTGTCTTATGTGATATGTCAAGCCGAGTTGGCAATTTAGTATATTACTTTGCGATGCTGTGTCATTGTATTGAGTGAGTATCCGCTTAATATGCCGAGGGGCAAAGGACGCGGTCGTGACCGCGGTACAGACAGTCATGGAGATCAGATGCGGGAAAAAGAGAAGGTTTCCGGGAAGGTTGCTATTCTAGCACTTCGTTCTTGTTGTTTAGGTTTCGGGGACGAAACCTCTTTTATAGGTGATATGGTGTAATACCCATTTTTTTTTCGCTTTCGTTTTGTTCGACTCTATCGCCTCGTTTGTGTTCGCAGATATTTTCTGGAATTGTTCTACTCTTCACTTTTTGTTTTTCGAACGAGTTGCATTATTGTTTCGGGTTAATCCGTTTGTCGTTGTGAGTTTTCCAAATTCAACTCCGCTCCTGTGAATCTTATGAAAATGTACATCATGTCGTTTTTATCGGATCATATATTGTCTTGATTCGTGCTTTGGACTTCGGTGATGCTATTCGATTTCTGTTATTCGTTATGATTCGGATATGATTGTTCGACCGTTGATGTCTCGATCATTGTTGTTCGATCGTTTGTTGTCCGGTATTCGTTGATCTCGTATCATGATTTTTGAGCATTCAGACCACTTCGTAATTTCCTTAAGTTCGGTAAATTAACTTCGTTTTCGATCTTCCAATCATCGTGTTGTGGAATTTCGTATTTGTTCAGCGATTAACTCGCGTTTTGATTGATGTACCTGTTTGGGTTGTTCAACCATACTGATTTTTGTTCGTGCGTTTTGTTATCATTCTGAAATGACGATGTGGATGTCAGCAGCCACGTGCTGCATGTGATTCGTTGCAAGCCATTGGCAACGGACAGAGTGTGTTATCTGAGATTGTTTTACATTGATCGTTTTATGTTTTAAGTTTCGGGACGAAACTTCTTTTTAGTGGGGTAGAATATAATACCCATACTTTCTATTTCAATATTTTTCGATTCTAATGACTTGCTTGTGTTCATTGACACATTTCAGACATGTTTTGTTCAGCACATCTCGTCATTCGAGCAAGTTTTTATATTCTTTCGGATTAATCGACATATTAGTTCGACTTTGTAAAATCACCATCGATTCTTGGAAACTTCAAAAGTTCTGACTCTTATCAGTATGATAGAGCATCAAGTTAGCTTTCCAATGGTTCAAACGGTGAGTCAATCGGAGTCCGGACGAAAGAGTTGTGGTCAAAATAGCAAAGACTACACAATGTATAATTAGCGCATGCTAAACGCATGTATTAGCGCGCGCTAACGATGTCTGGCAGAGGGTTATGGACTGCATTTTGCAGCCGATAGCGCACGCTACACATACCTTAGCGTGCGCTAACTGTTAACAGTATATATAGGACTGCAGAGGTCAACTTTCGTCATTTCTTCCTCCCCTTTCTTCCTTCCGGCGATCTAGATGATCTTGAGGGCGGTTTTGGTGTTCTCCGCGCGGGTTTGGGCCGTTTTGAAGCCAGTTCTCGACCTAATCACACGAACGCGATTTGGAGGCTGCTGGGAGCTATAAATAAGGGTTTAAGGCCCTAATTAATCATCTTTGAATCGGGGGATCTTGGGAAATCTTGGAGAAGGATAAGCAGAAGACAGCAAGAGCAGAGGGCGGAAGCCAGAAGAACGGAGGAATCCGAGCTCTTCATCTGCGTTTGATTTTTAATGCTTTCATTCATTAATTCTGTATTTTTATCTTTTAACATGTCAGGCTAAAACCGTGTTCTAGAATTTTGATGAAACCTAAGTTTTGACGGATTTACTTTAGATTATCTATATAATTCCCTTTTTCTATTGAGTTTTCCCAATCGATTTTAATGCTTTCAATTCTCTGGCCAATAATTGGATTGTTTTAATTACCTTACTCGAATCGGAAGAGGAGAGTTGGTGAGGAACTATTGGTGAGGACCGTTTTATCTTGTGAGATAGGAATATACTCATAGGAACTACGTGGCCTTTTGAGGATTTTGTGCTTTTTTGCTTATTGTCGAATTAATTCACCTAGGGATAGAGTGCGTTATTCGCCTTTAGAAAAATCTATTGACCTCGGGAGAGGCGGTAGAGTATATTAGCAATCTTCGCCTTCAATAAATTGGGGAAATCATTAACTTCAGATAATCGAGAGTAAATTCGGATAAACTAAGGTGGATTCAGAATCCTAGACTTATTCATCATTTGATTTTCCTTCTTCAAGCGATCGTTTTTACTGTTAGTTCTTTTATTGATTTTATTTACTTATTAATTGCAACCCAATTTTCGACTGTTCAAATAAAATTAGAATGCACAAAAATCGGTACTTAGTAATTCAGTCCTCGTGGGAACGATACTCACTCATCACTTTATTACTTGTTAACGATAACGTGCATTTGCGTTTACAAAATATCGCAACAGAGGCAAGTATCTTGCCCATACTTTTCATGTTTCGTAGACGGAATCATTGATAAATGATTTTATTAGCAATGTTTAAATGAACTTTAAAAAGGATCGGTATGTTCTCGATAAATGTTGTCTTTCAAAAGATAACTCGTATACTTCGTAAACAAATGTGTTTTCAGTATATGTGTGTTGGTTGCATATGTTTGGTGATGTTACAATAATATTAAGTGATGTTAGTAGAACGAAATTAAGCCTGCAATTATTCAGATGGTGCAATCGAGCCAGTTTTGTGGTCTGCCGAATGATGACCCCAACGCACACATTGCGTCTTTTCTCGAGATTTGTGACACGTTCAAGAACAATGGTGTCACCGACGATGCTATCCGTTTACGGCTTTTCCCTTTCTCTTTGAGGGATAAAGCAAAATTTTGGTTGAATTCCTTACCGCTGGGATCGATCACGACATGGGCAGAATTAGCGCAAGCCTTCCTTGCTAAATTCTTCCCACCTTCGAAGACGGCGAGGCTGAGAAACGAGATCACTACTTTTGGTCAATATGATATGGAATCGCTCCACGAAGCTTGGGAGCGATACAAAGATTTTCTAAGGAGATGCCCGCATCACGGCTTACCGGACTGGCTGCAAATTCAGACGTTTTATAATGGATTAAGTGCCTCTACACGCACTCTCGTGGATGCAGCCGCTGGAGGAGCTTTAATGGGAAAAACGATGGCCGAGGCACACTCTTTGTTGGAAGATATCGCCGCAAATGCATATCAATAGCCGGCCGAACGAGTAAATCCGAAGCGAGTCATGGAAATTTCGAATAATGATCCGATCTCTACATTGTCGGCCCAAGTCGCCGCTTTGACGCAACAACTTCAGGCATTTTCGCATGTTCCTTCCCACATTACCATTGAATCTTGTAATTGGTGTAATGGATCTCACCCTAGCGCAGAGTGCCAAGTCGGAAACCCTTTCGAGCAGCCCCCAATTGAACAAGCTCAGTTTGTAGGAAACGGAAACCGGCAAAATAATCCGTACTCCAACACTTATAATCCGGGATGGCGTAATCATCCTAACTTCTCATGGAGAAATGGATAGAACTCGAACCAGCCTCCGTTCGCTCAACACCAACAGCAACCTCCTCCTGCTCCAAAAGTTTCTCTAGAGGAAGCAATTGTGAAATTGGCAGCGAATACGAGTCAGTTCATGACCCGTACGGAAGCAACATTGCAAAACCATTCCGCTTCCATTCGCAACTTGGAAGTCCAACTGGTCCAGATAGCAAATGTATTAACCGCCCGCCCGAAAGGTACCTTGCCAAGTACCACTGAAACGAATCCCAGAGAGAGTGTCAATGCCATTGGTTTGAGAAGTGGTAAAAAATGGTGCGAGCAGCCTGAGCAGAGCGAAAAGATAAGTGAGGAAGGGGAGAAGAAAAATTCAGCGGTGGAGGAATCACAAGATTGGAGACCCTCGATACTATTTCCGGACAATCCCAAGGCATATGTACCACCCGTCCCGTTTCCGCAGCGATTACATCAGAAAAAGGTGGACAAGCAATTCTCAAAGTTCCTCGACGTCTTTAAGAGACTGCATATTAACATCCCATTTGCCGACGCCTTAGAGCAAGTGCCGAGTTATGCGAAATTCATGAAAGAAATTTTGTCAAAGAAAAGAAAACTCGAGGAGTTTGAGACAGTCGCATTGACGGAGGAGTGCAGTGCTATTCTTCAGAAGAAGCTTCCGCCAAAATTAAAAGATCCGGGAAGTTTTAATATACCTTGCACGATGGGAAATCTGACTTTTGAAAGGGCATTGTGCGATCTCGGCGCTAGTGTTAATCTCATGCCTCTGTCTATCTTCAAGAAACTTGGAATTGGAGAAGCGAAGCCGACGACTGTCTATTTGCAATTAGCAGATAGATCCATTAAGTATCCGAGGGGAATAATTGAGGACATTTTAGTAAAGGTTGATAAGTTCATCTTTCCGGCCGACTTCATTGTGCTTGACATGGAGGAAGACCACGACATCCCAATTATCTTGGGAAGACCATTTTTGGCGACCGGCCGAACTTTAATCGACGTGGAAAAAGGAGAACTAACTCTAAGGGTTCAAGACGAGCATGTCACTTTTCTAGTATTTAAATCCTTTCCATGTCCGGGTGGTGTTGAGAAGAGATCGCGAATTGAAAGTGTCGATACCGTTGCGAAAGACACACACCAGAAGAATCGTCGGTTGAAAAACTCAGAATCCGTTTCAGAGAGTCCCGATGCTGTTATAAGTTCGTTCGAGAAAAAGGAGAACAAGCCGGACGTAAAACGGAGGCCGAATCATGAGAAAAATGGGTGCTTCGGGAAGTTGTTTGTGTCAAAACCTTTCCGCAAACAACATTTGGTGTCCGAACCGAAAATTGAATCGTTAAAGACCAATGGTCAAAATTTTAAAACACATATTAACGGTTCGATTGACGGGGCGGAGTCCAAATGGAGTTTGCGAAAAGCGAACTGATTTCCAATAGGTCCGGCTGAAGACTATAAACTTAGCGCTTCTCGGGAGGCAACCCGAGTTTTAGTAGTAGATTTTTATGTTTCAGTATTTTTCTTGCATTTTTGAATATTTATTTTCCATCATTTTTGCTTTGATTCGCTTATCCCTCTCGTTCTTGACGTGTTCCTTTGAAAATTCTGTGCAGAGAAAGTCCCAGGGGAAAAATTTATGCCTGAGCCGCGGCACAAGGCTTGTGAGCCGCGGCACACACAAATCAAACCAGAAGGCTAAACACTCTGTACTATGTGCCGCGGCACAACTTTACTGAGCCGCAGCACACTTGATCGTTGAGACGCGGCACGTCGATTCTGAGCCGCGGCACACCAATTGCCAGAGGAAGAGCCCAGGCACGCTGTACTCTGTGCCGCGGCTCACTTAAGCTGTGCCGCGGCATACCGTGCGGAATTTGAACATCCCAGGTAGCTTATAACACGCATTTGGCCAGCACCCCAGGTATATTCCTTCCCCTCTTTTCCTTCCCCCGCACAAGCGATCGGCCAAGAAATTTTTTTTCTTCTTCTTGCTTTCTTCTTGCATCTCTCAAAGCTAATCAAGGTAATTCTCAATCCTTTGTATTAATTGCTTCATGACTTGCGAAATGAGATGTTGTTATTTATGAAGTATTGATTATGTTGTTAGTTTTCAAAGTCTTATTAAGATTGGGGAATATAAAGTTTTGATCGATTTTGATGATTATCTTTCGATTATGAATGAATTGTTATTGTTTTATGTTGTTTGTCATGAGGATCGACTGAATATGTTGTTTTTGGGGATTGAATGAAGCTTTAGTCATATTTGTTCTTCAATTAAAAGGGTGCACTCAAGGTGTTTGATGAATTGCCTGAATGAAATTCTTTTCTTTGTTAAGTCAATGTTTTTAATCTATGTGCAACGAATTCGTTTCTGGATTTACAGCAACCCCAACCCTTACGTCAATGTCAAACGTTTAAGCTTAAATTTTATTTCTCTCTCACGACGGTGCTAGCGCGTTAAATTCGTGATTTATGTTGGATATCCTTAGCCGAGTAATGTTATTCTCATTATTGTTTAAGTAAGTAAAACTCTGGTGTTTATTTTTTTCAGTACTCGTTATGGCTAGAACAAAGAAGCTCAGAAAAAGGGCCAGGACTCATCCATCCCCTACACGAGGGGAAACTTCTCATAGTCGAGCCGAGTCGGAGGCACACCAATTTTCTTACCCGGAGATCCATAAAATCTTCAACGAGAAGATTCGCCCTCGACCTCTGATCCCGGAGAGGGGATTCACCCCAGCCCCCCAGGACGGGGAGCTTCTGACCATGATCAACGAGATGGGGTGGGCCCGTTTTGCTGCACCTCCTGAGCCAGCGGTGATATCTATAGTGCAGGAGTTCTATGCGAGCGCTTTGTTGAAGCACATTAGGGCGGGGCAGACGTTACAGCAGTTGGACACTCGGACTCAGGTCGTAGTCCGAGGCATTACGGTGGATTTTTCTGTAGCTCCTATTCGGAGGTTATTTGAGCTATCGGTGGTTGATGAGACGGCTTATGCGCGAGTTATGGATAGCCTCACGAAGGAGGCTCTGCTCGAGACTCTTACACAGCCCGACTCCGATTGGGAGCGGCGCGCACCGGCCTCTTCCACCTTCTACTTTAAGAGCTCGCGCCTCAGCCGGTTTGGGCGTGCCTGGCTGTATTTTATCTGCGCTCGTATAGACCCCACCGCGCAGATCCGCACTGTTTTTCTCTCTCGAGCCCGTACATTATATGCTATCACCTCCGGGCTGCGATTCGATGTGGCTCCTCTCCTGGTCCGATCTATCTTCTAGTGTATTCAGGGAGGGACCAAGACGGGGCTGAAGCACCCCTCGCTTATTTGCGCTCTGTGTCGGCAGTCGGGGATGACGTGGTCGGACGACGAGCCGCTGCTAGCTCCACAGGGCTCGATTGATCACCGCATCATTTCGCATTTCGACCAGTGGGGAGGAGCACCGGCACACGCTCGGGGGCGAGGATTTCTACTTGATGAGGCCCACGAGGGGTCCCCCGAGCCTCTTCTGCTGACACAGGAGCAGGCAGATGCCAGACCGCCGCCCGACAGAGAGCACTTGCAGGCGATGTTCGACGGGCTGAGAGAGGATATGAGGAGAGAGAGAGGAGATGAGGAGAGAGAGAGAGTCTTCTGGCTGCACTGAGAGAGGAGAGCCGGACGGAGAGGGAGAGCATCATAGCTGCCGTCCGAGAGGAGATGCGAGAGCAGGCCCGCCGGGCCAACCGTCGTGAGTCGAGGCGCTTGGCAGCGAGGGATGCCTATCACCAGGAGCACCTTGCTGCATGGACGGCCCACATCATGCACCCGGACGGGCCATTCATTCCACCTGTTCGGCCAGCCACACCACCTTCCTCGCCGGACGATGCCGGCGCCAGTTCGTGAGCAGACTGGAGGGGAGTACTTGACCTTTCACTTTTATTGCATATTATATTTCGTCCATTGAGGTCAATGTACATCCTAAGTTTGGGGGGGTTACTTTCTGTTGCTACATTTATTGCTGTACTTATTTCGTTTGCACTTTTTGTTATTTTTAGTTATCTTTTTGTTGCTAGCCTTGCTTGTCATGATTTTACTCTTATTCGTGAATTTTTCGTGCTTCTATTTGTGTAAAACTGATGTTACGGTACTGACTTCTCTCTGAAGAAACGAGTCGAGTTGTAGTCAGTGATTTCTGTTTCTGCTAAGTCTTCATTTAGGTCCGAAATTTTTTCGTTTTTGTAGAGATCTTAGCGGATAAGAGAGGAGACATACGTGTTTTCAAATCGCCGTCGATATGTTTGGTTACTTTTTTCACGTAGCTAGTCGTCAAGTAACATAAGTCGTGTTGGCACCTAATGTGAGTTTAGAGTCGGACAGTTTTTCCCAAAAGTCGAGATATTATTTGTTCTATGATGGGAAGTCTAGTAATCGGGGGTATTCGCGTGACCCGCTGTTTACTCTCGCGTAAAACGATGACCCTGATTAGACTAGTGGTTTAGAGATTTCGCATGTGCCGATGATGGGGAGCTTAGTAACCGGGGGGTATTCGCGCGACCCGTTGTTTACTCTCGCGTAAAACAGCGACCTTGAATCGGACATGCGGGAATAGCTATTCGAGTTGTTTCTCCACTGTAGAGGGGAACTTAGTAACTAGAAGCATCCATGTGCCCCATGAGTGTCTTTTACGTCAAACGGTTCCCCAAGACATGAGAATGGAATTCCACCCTAGGATCATCCCGATGAAATATCCCGAGAGCCGAAACCTAGTGGTTAACTCGAATCATATTATTGATCATACATAAGGGAATGCTGTCCTAAGAGTAATTTTGATAACGAAACTCTTGAATTTTTGCCACTAGACTGTAGAACTGGGCGAGTTAGGTTGTTTATTTTAACCCTTCATATTGGCGGTCGATTAATTTCACGCTTGTTAATCTTTGAGCTGGATTTTCTTCATGAACGAGTGATTAGGACTGAAATTGGTTACTTTGTGGAATCAGTGTTCTGGATGTAGCTCGCTACTACGATACTTGTATTATTCCGAGAGAATTTCAGGATAGTATTGATTAGGTTGATCACTATGAGTTGCACAATTATTCACGATATTCTTTTGTTGAAATTGATGATTTTTTGCTTGAGGACAAGCAAAGGCTCAAGTTTGGGGGTATTTGTTAGGCGTATTTTTATACGTTTATTTATCATTATTTTGTATTATTTTGGCGAGTAAATTTATATAAATGAGCTTTTAATGCCTTATTCTTGTATGTCTGACAGGAGATTGGAGTCCGGAAGCTAAAACGAGGCAAAACGGACGAAAACGGCGATTTTTGGCCTGGGGCCGCGGCACGTACCAAGTGGGCCGCGGCACACGAAGAGGACCAGCGGGCACCAGAGTAAGCTGTACTCTGTGCCGCGGCACAGACCAGGTGAGCCGCGACCCAAAAGGAATAAAAAGCGACCAGGTTTTTAATCTGCGCCCCGTGAGCCGCGGCACAGATTAAGTGAGCCGCGGCACACGGGGCGGTTTTGGTGTACTCCGCGCGGGTTTGGGCCATTTTGAAGCCAATTCTAGACCTAATCACACGGACGCGATTTGGAGGCTGCTGGAAGCTATAAATAAGGGTTTAAGGCCCTAATTAATCATTTTTGAATTGGGGGATCTTGGGAAATCTTGGAGAAGGATAAGCAGAAGACAGCAAGAGCAGAGGGCGGAAGCCAGAAGAACGGAGGAATCCGAGCTCTTCATCTCCGTTTGATTTTTAATGCTTTCATTCATTAATTCTGTATTTTTATCTTTTAGTATGTCAGGCTAAAACCCTGTTCTAGGATTTTGATGAAACCTAAGTTTTGACGGATTTACTTTAGATTATCTATATAATTCCCTTTTTCTATTGAGTTTTCCCAATCAATTTTAATGCTTTCAATTGTCTGGCCAATAATTGGATTGTTTTAATTACCTTACTCGAATCGGGAGAGGAGAGTTGGTGAGGAACTATTGGTGAGTGTTGGGAAAACAAAGACCCTGTATCGAAAGAGCCGGGATATCCGATCCCTGTATCGAATGGTATTTGATAAAGAGGTTTTGACATATATGCCAATCCGAATACAGTAAAGGAAACTGTATCGAAGCTTTGAGGCTTTATCCTGTATCGAAGACCTGCCTCGAATCAGCATATAGTGAAGCCCTTCAGTACAGCAAGAAGTCTTGTAAAAAGACCAAGTATGGAAACTGTCTCGAAACTCAAAATACAGTTATCTTCCATACAGCTCACAACAGGACAAAGAAGGAATATCCAGAAGTCAAGTCCCGTTGAATAAAGAAGTATTTAAATACTCAAGGATAAAGTATTTAAATAGTGCCAGTCTTCAGATCTTCAGAATCCCGCGAAATCCGGATCGTGTCATAATCCCGTTGGAACAAAATCTCATTCAAACGGATACATCTCAACGGATATATGCTTCAGAGACTATATATATCTTATGAAGGCATTGAAGATCAGTTACCAGTAACCTAACACTCAAGCTATCAAAAGTTATCATCAGAGCAGAACATATCTCCAAAGCTTACTGCAATTAAGATCTAAAGAGATATACAGTGCTCATCATCCTGAACAACACTTCATCAGCTGAAAGCTCTTAAAGTCAAAGTTGTTGTTCACCATCTGTTCTATACGTTGAACAAACTCAAGATCAGCCTGTGTGGGTGAACAATCTGCTTCTCCTAATCTGTGTGTGAAGGATTTGCATTGAAGAAGACGAAGCTTGAGCGTGTGTGAAGAAGCAAGTCAAAGCATTAGCTCAAAACCAATCTGTGTGAACGGTTTAAGCTAAGATCTTTATATCAATCTGTGTGAACGATATATTGATTGTGTGTTTTGTTATAATTACGTAGTTGTGTACGCAGTAATTATAATAAACTTTTTACTCCTGTGTGGAGGACTAGTGGATGTAGAGGGGTTTACCTCGAACCACTTTAATTACTGTGTTATTTACCTTCAGCTTTTACTGTTTTAAAATACTGTGATATATTAAGTATACACTATACACTTAGTTGCTGTATCCACAGCAACCTACTGTATCCAAGACTTCCGCTACGCACTCAGATTTAAAATCCATACAGTTTGTTGTTTAAACTATTTTCCAAACTGTATCCTTAGTGGCCAACAAGTGGTATCGGAGCGGTTGATTCTAAAAAGAATCAGTCGTATTTCTTTTTAACCGAATCCGATTCAAATCACTTATTTTCAAAACAGTCTCTTTCATTCCTATATTATCAGTATGGATACTTCTATGATTAACAAAGTCCCTATGTTCTCTATTAACGAATTTGACGACTGGAGAATTAGAATGGAAGCTCATCTTGCAGCAATGCACGAAGAGATGATTTTTGTTATACAGGATGGTCCTATCAAGATCATAAAGGTAAATCCGGCCGCAAGGATTGAGGGCCAAGCCCATGCTGAAATGCTCGAGAAGGAACGCGAGCAACGGACAACAGATGAAAGGAAGCGAGCCAATCTCGACAACGTGGCTAAGAACGCGCTATTTGTCACTCTTGACAAAGGCACGTTCTCAAAGGTAAAGAGCTGCAAAATAGCCAAAGAAATCTGGGATAAACTCAAGTTAATTTGTGAGGGAACTGAGCTCTCAAAAGAAAACAAGATTTCAAAACTAACTCAGCAATTTGAATCTTTTGAAATGAAACCAACTGAAACACTTGAGGAACTTGACCTCGGATTCACCGGTATTGTTGGTGAACTTGAAGCGTTAGGCAAAATTTACACCCAAAAGGAGAAGAACTTAAAAATTTTCAGATCTCTCCCGGCCCGATGGGACATTAAGACCACAACTATGCGTGTATCCTGTAATCTTAATGAAATATCTACTTTTGATCTCTTCTCGACCTCAAAGCTTTTGAGTATGATATTGACAGAAGAGAGAAAGTGAAGAATCTCCTTCAAAGGTCACACTCTAGCCGCTGTATCGAACCGTCGACACAAGATGCCTAGCTCGTCGAAGCCGATCACAAGAATGCCGTGATGGCAACGACATCCTGTCCCAAGATGAAATGGCGCTTCTCATGCATAAATTCAAAAAGTTCATCAAACGATCTGAAAGACTCCTACAGCCCAAACCACATCCACAAGGTAAGTGCCGAAACATCATCTGGTGATGCTAACCTGTGCTATAACTGCAGGAAACCAGGCCATTATACAAATAAATGTCCTCATCCCAAAGTCCAAAGATTGCCTGAGGCCGAGCAATAAGAGAGAGATGAAAGAAGACGTGCTTGGAAAGACAAGCTCAAGGCCCTGATTGGAGAATCAGAAGCCTCCCCCACACCATCCAAATCAGCAGAATGTCTTCAGGTGGTCACTGAAAGTGATTCATCTGACGATGAGTTCGATGATAAAGCATATATGTGCTTTATGGCCAAAGATGTTCCAGAAGGTGAAGACAGCGACGATGAGGTAAGTTCAACCTCAGCTAATCCGTCAAATGCATCTCATACTTTCGAAAATATGATGAATGAATTTAAAAACATTCAAAAGGCCCATGATACTCTAAAAACTGAGAATATACAGCTTCAATTAACAAATTTAGAGCTGAAAGATGAAAATGACTTGCTGAAAATAAACTATGAAAATATGTCTCTTGATTGCGAAACCAGCAAGGTCGATTTTGAAAAACTTATGGAGAACAATCATCAACTTGCTCATGAACTAAATGAGGTTAAAACCCACAATGAGAGCAAGACAAATGATTTGGTTCTACTACAAACCAAAATCACAACTCTCGAAAAGCGAGAAACTGAACTTGAGACAATTCTGAAGTCGTTTGAAAAATCGTCCAAAAGAATAGAAGAAATTCTGAGCACTGGGCAACATGCTCATGATAAAAGTGGCTTAGGATATAGCTCATGTTCAAACAAAGGGAAAACTAGTACAGTGTTCGTCAAGAGTGTGGAACACATTCCAGAATCGGAAGATACCCCTAGTCCCATAAAGGAACCTGATGTACCGAGAAAACCGAAGGCTGCAATTCCGCCCCCGTAATCCTATACCAGACAGCGGAATCATAAGTCATTCCAACCTGTGAGGCGCACTCAACAGCATGCTCCCAGAGCATATCAACAGCGTCAACAGCCGTTCAGAAAGAAGGCTGTATCCAACCACCAAAGGCCCACACGGCAGTACTATCAGTACAGCTCGCCGAGGTATTGGATACAGGAGCCACGTTATCCCTCAAGACAGCAGATGCCAGTTCAGTATCAACAAAAGCATTGGGAATCCAACTGGAGACCCAGAAGACAAGCTGTTAGCACTAAGAAAATGGCTCCACCTCCTAGACGGCACTCGTACTGGAATAATAATAATAACCCTGAATTTTACATGCATAATAATTATCATGATTATAATGACTACGGATATGCCCCCCGTAGATATCGCAACACTGTACCGAGTATGTCCTACAGTAAACCAATTGCTGCCAGGAAAGCTTGGGTACCTAAAGGAACTAACATACATGGACCCAAAAATCAAAGGGGACCTAAATCTACCTAATTTCTTTGTTACAGGACATTCTAGAGGAGGATACCTGGTACTTTGATAGTGGATGCTCTCGTCACATGACCGGAGATAGGAGCAAGCTATCTGATTTTGTAGAAGGTCGCGGTCCAAAAGTTCGCTTCGGTGATAAGTCTAAAGGAAGAAGAAGAGGGAAAGGAAACCTACTTGTCGGGAAATTCAAGGTCACCGATGTTGTATATGTTGAAGGCTTACAGTATAATCTACTTAGTATTAGCCAGTTCTGTGATAAACAGTTCTCGGTGAAGTTCTATATAGATCGCTGTAGAGTCAAGAACACCCAAACCAAGGAAGTTGTGCTTACAGGAAGCAGATCAGGTAATATGTACATTCGATTTGGAAGCCTATGAGCTCCTCAATTCCATGTTTTGTTGCCAAAGGCACTGCAGATCTAAGCTGGTTATGGCACAAGAGGATGTCTCACGTCAACTTCAAGACGATCAACAAGCTTTCAAGACAGGGAATGGTAAGAGGTTTGCCAAATGTGTCATTCAAGAAAGACAGCGTCTGCAGACCATGTCAGAAAGGCAAGCAAATCAAGTCAACCCTGAAAAGCAAATCCTACCTTTCAACCCAAAGAGTGTTGGAAATGCTACACGTGGATCTCTACGGTCCTGTAGACCCAGTAAGTTTGGGAGGTAAGAAATACTGCATGGTTGTTGTTGATGATTATTCCAGGTATGCTTGGACGATCTTTCTTAGCAAGAAGAAGGAAACAACATCAAGGCTGCCCGAGCTCCTGAGAAAGTTGCAAAATGAAAAGCATCGAGTATCGTGTGCATTCGTTCCGACAGAGGTACATAATTCACTAACCGCTTTATAGAGCAATACTGTTCGGAGAATGGAATACAGCACGAATACTCAACTGCCCGTACACCTCAACAAAATGGTGTTGCTGAGCGAAAGAATAGGACGTTGAAAGAAGCAACAAGGACAATGATTGCCGCAAGCAAATTGCCACAGCGTTTCTGGGGTGAAGCAACCAATACAGCGTGCTACACTCAAAAACGCTGTATCGTCAACAAGCACCACAACAAAACAGCTTATGAGGTATGGAATAACAAAACTCCGTTAGTTTTGTATTTTCACATTTTTGGATGCAGGTGTTATGTATTGAACAATGGGAAGGACCAACTTAGAACCTTTGATGAAAAATCAGATGAAGGAATATTCGTAGGATACTCCTCCGTCAGCAAAGCTTTCAGAATCTTCAATAAAAGGAAGCTGACGATCGAGGAATCAGTTCATGTAGTGTTCGACGAACCACACCATGACCCTACAGGAGTAGATGATATCACTCAGAACATTCACCATCTATCTATCTTGGATCCACCTACACCCATAGAACCTGTCGTTGATTTAGAAATCAACCCCGCAGCTGTAAGAATCGATGTGGATGAATCCGACACTGTACAAGCTGAAGCTGTATCCACAGAATCTTTCGATACAGTACGGGATCCTGAATTAGAACCCGACCGAAGATGGTTGAGAGATCACCCGCAAGAGCTGATCATTGGAAACATTAATGCCGGTGTTTCTACTCGTAGGAGAATACAGAGTACACAAGGAAATGTACTTTGTGCACAAGAAGAATCTAATGCTGAAGTTTCACAGTTTCCTGAATGGAAATCTCAATCCGAACTTAGAAGACTCAATATGTGCACTATCGCTGTATTCTTAGCCCAGTCCGAACCTGTTTCGACCATAGACGCTCTTAACAATTCTCATTGGATAACATCTATGGAAGAAGAGCTTAACGGTTTCGAAAGAAACAATGTATGGTATCTTGTACCCAGACCGACACACCAATCGGTTATAGGAACCAAATGGGTATTTCGAAACAAAAAGGATCGAAATGGACTTATCATAAGGAACAAATCCAGACTAGTAGCACAAGGCTATTGTCAGGAAGAAGGAATCGACTATGATGAAACCTTCGCCCCTGTAGCGAGACTAGAAGCCATTAGGATATTTTTAGCCTTTGCCGCCCATAAGAGTTTTATCGTATACCAAATGGACGTCAAGAGTGCTTTCCTGAATGGAGATCTTGCAGAAGAAGTTTATGTTGAACAACCACCAGGGTTTGCCAACACAGACGGTATCGATCTAGTTTACAGGCTAAGGAAAGCACTGTATGGACTTAAACAAGCCCCTAGAGCCTGGTACGAAACCCTGTCCCAGTATCTAACCAACAACGGATTTGAGAAAGGTGTTGTGGACAAAACCTTGTTCAAGATACAGGAAGGTGATGACCTTCTAATGGTAAAAATCTATGTGGATGATATTATTTTTGGTTCAACTAACCTTGCTCTATGTCAAAGGTTCTCTCATCTCATGCAAAGTAAATTTGAAATGAGTATGATGGGGGAACTTAGTTATTTCCTAGGTTTGCGAGTAAAGCGGTTGCCTACGGTATATTCATCAACCAGAGAAATACAAAGAAGGAGCTTCTCAACAAATTTGGAATGAACACTTCCAAATCCTCGCCAACCCCTATGAGCACTTCCGTGCAAATTAGTGCTGATGAAGCCGGAAAGCCGTTTGACCAATCACTCTACAGGAAGCTCATTGGTTCGCTCCTGTACCTAACGGCTAGCAGGCCCGATATCCAGTTTGCTGTTGGAGTGTGTGCGAGATACCAAGTTGCACCTAAGGAATCACACTTCAATACAGCTAAACGAATCCTGAAGTACATTAAAGGAATAGTCGATGCAAGACTATGGTATCCTAAGGAAGGCGGATTCGATTTAGTTGGATACAGCGACTCGGATCTCGGAGGCTGCAAGCTAGATAGGAAGAGTACAAGTGGAACTTGTCACTTTCTTGGACCTAGACTCGTTTCTTGGTTCAGTAAGAAGCAATTGGCTAACTCTCTTTCCACGGCTGAATCAGAGTACTATGCTGCTAGTAGCTGCTGTATGCAGATCCTTTGGATGCAGCAACTGTCAGACTATGGAATCGATGCTAGAGAGACTCCAATCATGTGTGATAGCACGAGTGCAATTGCAATCACGCACAATCCTGTTCTGCACTCGCGCACTAAGCATATCAACATGAAGCATCACTTTATAAGGAATCACGTCGAGAACAAGGATGTTCGCCTGGAAAAGGTTCATACAGACGTTCAGCTAGCCGACATTTTCACCAAGCCGCTCGACACAGCAAGATTCAACATGCTCAGACAAGAATTGGGAATGCTACAGCCAGACTCCCTGTAAGTAATTTACTGTTTTTACTCAACAATTGAGGGGGAATGCTGTAAGACCCAAGAATACAGTATCCAACATTAATTATTTGTACACTCAGAATCGTCAATACAGAACTGTAGCGAGCGAAGACATATGAATCCTACAGCTGGTGTGTGCAATAATTAAGGAGGAATACTGTAGGACCCATGAATACAGCATTAATCCAAATATTGCTGTATGGAATTCAAAACCTGTAAGTACCTTTTTAAGGGGGAACGTTGTATCGACGCGGAAACAGCACATGCTATAGGATTTTGATTCAGTATATAATATGATATTATTTCCTTTCAAAATAATTTTTGTCCACTTGCCCTGTTTTTATGTCAAACGTCATGTACATTAAATGCCTTACACGACATCTGGACAACTGAATCTCAAAAGCCGCGATGTTTTCAAATTGTTTATTATTTTTAAACCGCCGTTTTAGGCATTTAGGGTATCAACCTATGTCAGAAGTGGGACCCGCTCAATTTTTAAACATTTTAATGGATTAGCGTACCAGTTACACTCAGTCCATCTTAACCCTTGATTTCAAAACCGGTTCCCATCCCTTAAAATCTGACCATTCGTACTCTGCAAAACCCTATTTCGCCGCCCAACTATAAAAGGACTGAATCTGCCATTAGAGACTCTTTACGCTTTCTGCAAATTCAAGAGTTCTCAAGCAAAAACAGCCTACATAATTTTCTGCATTTTACTGCATACTTCGATTATTTTCTTGCACCTTTTTCTTAAGAAAATATCAATGGCTGGATAATCTTCTTCTCCTGTTCTGAAGAAATCTGCTAACATCATTGATGGCCGGATCTTCTCCAAACCTGTCATCATTGAGCGTATTCTCTCAGAAACCAACGATGCAGATCCCATGGAATATATCATAACTCGTCTTCAACAACAAGGCCTCTATCGCCTTGGAAGCAAGACTGCTGACAAATTCGACCCCCATCTGGTTGAGGAATTCTACCTCAACGCCGCCGTCCGTTTTCTGTCATTGGCCCAAGGAGGTCATGTTGCTGACATCACTGCTACAGTCCAGGGAGTTGAGATCTGTATCGATCGCGATCTGCTCCAGAGCATCTACAGGCTACCCGCTGATGGCCTGATTAGTGCATAATTGATCTAAAATTCATATACAAAATATTCATTTTTCCGGGCATAATTGTACTGATTTGTGATTAAAAATATATATTTTACAGATATGTCCAAACATGAGCTAAAAATGGTTATTTTACTGACATCGACATGAAGCATCAAAAAGGACGGAAAACAAGATCAAATCCAACGACGGAATTTTTCCAGACAAACGACCATACAAAACGGCGCAAAATGGACCGTGTTCTCGGCCGTTTCACATACGGCGCAAAAGAGGCCGTGTCTTGGGCCGTTTCACACGGCCGGCATTTAGCGCCGTGTCCTCGCGCGTATTCCTAAGAGACCGAGTCACCACAAAACGGCGTACAACACGGGCAACCGGGCCGTTTTCATCGCCGTGTTTGAGAGATGCCATGCAAAATTAGTCCACTTTTGACCAACTTGTGAAATCAACCACAAGATATTTTTGGTCAAAAATCTGAAAATTCAAAGACATGGGTGAAGTGTGAACAAAGAATTAAAAAATGATATTACAATAGATATTTTGAATTAAATAATCAATTGTATTCTTGAAAATCACCTATAAAAGGACATGTTCATCCATTGCAAAAATCCCAACCAATTTACCAATTTATCAATTACCAATACCAATTACCAATTCTCAAAATCATCTTCTTGCTAAGAAATACTCCTTTCTTTTAGCAATATATTTTCCTTAGAACTTTCAATTTTAGTTTGTATTTTAATTTTGGTTTGAAGTTTTTCTTTCATTTAGTTTGTAATTGAAAAGTGCTTGATCAATAAGCACTTAGTATTTTACTTTCAATTTTTGTAAGCTTGTAACCTTTAAACAAGTTTGAAGTTATATTTTGAAGTTTGTTTCTTGCACTTTGATTCATCATATTCAAGTAAGTTTTATCTATTGTCATTAAGTTCTAGTAATTAAAAGTTTCTATATATATATATATATATTATATATATCATTATTTCTATTATAATTTTAGTTTGTATAAACCAATGAGTAGCTAATCTTTCTTCCTAGGGGAAGGGGGATTTCTATTAGGTTATATATTGAGTATTTGATTGATTTAAACTATTTTTAGGACTAATTGGTTTAAATAGAGATTGATCATATCCTATTTTTACTAATGAAACCTTCTTGATTGATTGTTGAGTGAATTGGAAACATATCTTTTCAATCTATCAAATGTTAATCTTGTTATCAACATCTTAAGATTGCGAAAGTGGTTAAGACATCTTTGATTACGAAAGTACGGAGGTGAAAAGTTGATTACTCGATGAACGATCGTTTATCCTAAAAATAGTCAAGTTAGAGAAATGAAAGGACTAATTGGTTCAAATAGAGATTGATCATATCCTATTTCTACTAGTGAAACCTCCTTGATTGATTGTTAAGTGTATTAGAAACACATCTTTTCAATCTATCAAATGTTAATCTTGTTATCAACATCTTAAAAAAGTGACAGCGATTAAGACATCTTTGATTACGAAAGTACGGAGGTGAAAAGTTGATTACTCGATAAACATTCGTTTTTTCTTTTATATCCATATAAATCAATTCCTATACTTAATTAAATACCTAATTTAATGAACCCGTAACCCCCTAGATTTTATAAATTCCCAACTCAATTTAATCCTATTCATTTCCACTAGTTAAAAAAATAGTCTTACTTAAAATAGTCTTAATATAAATAGTCTAGTTAAAAATAGTCTTAATATAAATAGTCTAGTATAAATAGTCTTAATAAAAATAGTAGTATAAAAAAATAGTCTTATTAAAAATAGTTTAAATTAAAAATAGTTCATTTTAATTTAATTAATATTTAAAAACCCAATAATCTATTTTAGTATTTATTTCTCGCAATTTGTAACAAAAAATTATACGAAGCCCTGTTGGACAATCCTCGAGAGAAAAGACCTTGGTAGAACTTACCACAAACTACTTCTACCTCGTATATATTTGCGAGCGACTCAAGAACTCCTATTTTTAGGATAAGTTTTTGACCGATCAAATTTTGGCGCCGTTGCCGGGGATTGTTTTAGGCCAAATATAATTTTTCTGTCCGGTCAAGTGGCGGATAACGGTACTCCGTGACTATCAAAGTCGGATTTTTCAGTTTCCCACAAACAACTGATATTTGTAGATATTTTATCGTTTTTCATTTTAATTTTTTTGGTCATGGATGAAACATTGTTTAAAATTGAAAAAAGATTTCCCTTTCTAAGCAAAAATGCAATTTTAAAAATTTACAAGACAAGGCTTGAAAGGATGAGGTTGCTTACGAATAAAAGCATACCTTTTGACATAAGATTCATTATCGAAGCCAAAGTAAGAATAGAAGGTGAATTCACAGAAACACCAACTAGATTCTTACCAGGGCTTGGAAAAAGTTCATATGCCAAGAAACGACGAGCAAAGATTCTAGCCGTTTGCTATAAATGTGCTAGATGGAACTGTAATGCAAAATGTCGATCTTTAGGAATTCCATCTACAAACAGAGAAGATAAAATTCAGTTCATTAATGATGGTCTGAATAAGGAGAATTTAGATAATATCGAAATTTCTCTTGACACGCATCCTAGTGGACTTGTGTATTACGGAATTCAATGTTTGTGGAATAAATTCAAACCAGAATATGAACAACGTCTTGGGAATCTGACGTTAAAAGACCCTGTTTGCCAATTTGTAAGAAAATTGGATGGGAAGCTTCTCCCCGACTCATAGAAGGCGTTTAGGCCGTTTCTGAACGTAAAATCAGAGGAAGATGTGAGCCACAATCACAACTACTGTGCATGTAATACCCGTGATTTCGATTTCCGGTAATTTCTTTTTTTTTTCTCTTTCGGCGGAAGTCTGTTTTGACGACTCGCTCATGACCGTTTCGTCATTCTGAGAATGATTAATTCTGCACTTTTTGTCATCCGAGTTCGTTTCGGTGTCGTTTTGTTGAGTTCCGTGCTTTTTAGCGGTTTTTCCGCACTTGAGTTCGATTCTTGCGAATCTCGTCCGAAACTGCTGTTTCGAGTTTCCCGCAAGTCCGTTTAACTTTGTTAGACGTGTTGTGAACTTCGGTTTGGTTATTCGATCACGTATCGTGATTTCCGGGCGTTTTGGGCCGTTTTCGTAATTTCCCAAAGTTTGGGGTAATTACTTTCCGTTGTCGAATTTCGAGCCTTCGGGTGGTCGGAATCGTGTGTTCTCTTAGTGCTCGGATTCGTCTTTGCGAGTACTTCGTAACCGTATCTTCGATTCGTACTCAGGTTCGGGTTTCGGGTCGTTGGGCCGTCGGAATTGGTCGGCCGAGTCATGGCCGGGCGTGCTCGGGCCAGCCGCTGGCCGAGTAACGACGTTAGTGCTCGTCCGTTACGTCGTAAGTCCGATTACGTCGTAAGGACCTGGCCGTAACGCGTCACGTAGCGGGCAGCGATTTTAGGCGATGACTCGGTTACGTCGTAACCCTTGGCGATTACGTCCAGTAACGGCCGTGATCGACTTATAAAAGGCACAGCGGCGTTTTTCTTGACCATTTCTCATTCTTTTTCTTCCGTACGCTGTGGGTGTGTGAATAATCTAGAGATGTTGTTGGACAATGAATACATGAAGTTTTGAGGTTCATATCATCAATCATCCGTCTATAACATCCTCCGATCTACCGACCAGTCGATTTCCTAGAAATCTAGTTTTGGGGAATTTGGGTATTTTGGTTGTTTTCGTCCGATTAATCCGATTTATCTTAGGATTATGATGGATTGATGATTATTTAGATGTATTATATCATTTCCCTTGTTATTCCATGCTTGGATCGTATCGATTCGTTATTTGGGTCGAGTTCTTGACCGACGCCTTGAAGGTGTCCGGTAAAATGTCATAGAGGGGTTTTCGGGCGTTCTTCGATTATTCTTCCTCGTATGATCGATGATTTATTGATTATATATTTTTAGGGTCGAATTCTTGTGAAGGACTCGAGTCGGAACCCTCCCGTTCGTTGTCTTCTTCTTGGTACGAGCTTCCCGGTTGAATCGTGTTCTTCGGAGTGTTCGGTAGCGGTCATTAAGTCGAGCTTTCCCGTTTCTCCGCGTGCGTTGGACTTGAGGCGAGTATCTCGTCTATATTCTTTATACTTTGAGAATGTGATGTGTCGTGAATTTAACGTGGACTCGTTAGTGACGGTATATTTAACCGTAACTTACTTTAAATGAAGATGTGATTTTATGAAGGTAATTACCAACATAAACTTTAGTTTCAAGAATAATGATAACTACCTCTTCATGTTATTTTGTGATTAAAATAAATACTAGAAATGAGTAGTTAACCGAAGAATTGTGGAATCGCGTAATACTTGTATTATTTGCTCGTTGGCCTTTTCCTGAATGATGGTTTGCTGTGGATGTTGTGCCCTTGTTGAAGTTATGATGCGTTAACCTATGTGTTACGTGGTTGCGGTTGTGGTGAATATTATACCTTTGTTATTGTGTATAGTAGAGAGTTGAGATGTTATCCGGTAGGGGTCCGTCGAGGCCTCGGAGGCGCGTGCTTGCGAGTACGGCCGGACGTACGTTGTGACCATAAGGTTATCAATTCGGGTAGGTCCGGGAGGGCTCCGAGAATCGACACTTGCGAGTGCGATGTCATGATAACTTATGGGCGTATTTGAATGATGTTATCCGGGTAGGGTCCGTCGAGGCCTCGGAGGCGCGTGCTTGCGAGTACGGCCGATGTTACGATTTGACCATAAGGTTATCTAATCGGGTAGGTGGAGAGGGCTCCGAGAATCGTCACTTGCGAGTGCGATGTCAAGATAACTTATGGGTGTGTTCGAGTTTATTCTTGATGGCTAATCCGGGTGGGACCCTTCGGGCCACGGAGACGTTTTGTTGATTTGATATCTCGAATTGTTTATGTTTGAATCTTGAATCCCGATTATATTGGTGAATATGGTTTTGGTCTTGTGTTTTTAGTTGATATTAAAATCATTTGTATGTTTTTTAAAGTAAACGTTTTTAAAAGGAAAAACATTCATATTTCAGATTTTACACCGAGACCCCGAAGTCTCTAAATAATCTCTTACAATGATTTACGGAGTAATCCCCATGGTTTGTTTTAAAGGAATAAATTTTCAAAAGACTTTAGACTCGGGATCGTGTTACTACCTTGTCGAAATGTTATTTTCATAACGGTTGTATTCTTGATGTATAATTGTATAGCTTGGTTACTTGCTAGCGATTCCATCGCTAACCCTCGTTGGGGATTTTGTTATTTATTCGTGTGTTACGGAGAGTGAGCAACCACGGATTGGCTCGGAGGATGATGCAATGCGGCGATACTAGTCACGGTTGTAGTCAATGTCATCGGTGATATGTCGGTTTGAGTTCTTGTCATCCTTGAGGGGATTGACATTTTATGTACTATGTGATCGAGTTGTAATTTAGTTTCATCAGATGTACGGTTATGCTATGTTTTGAGAGACCTAATCGGTCTACGGTATTATGTTTTGGTCAAGTTGACCGCATGTGGGTTTTGATTTGTAGTCTCCCGCCTGGTAGCTCCTTGTGGAAAGGGGTCTACGGCGTGTAATATCCCTGAGTGGATTGGGGGTGTTACATAAATGGTATCGGAGCTTAGGTTTGCGAAAACCTAGGCAGTTGGGTCTAGTTGGGTCTTGTCGAGTCGTGTCTTGTCGGAGTCGTGTCTTGTCGTGTCACCCGGGTGAGCAGTTGTGAACAAGCGAGATCATTGCGATCCGTTGTGATCAATTGTGGTTCGTGTGATTAGTATCGTGTTGCAGCCATTATCTCCGTGCGACCTGTGGATGTAAGTCTCCCTTCTTTGTGTTGTGCCTCGTGTGACACGAGCTATTTTTTTTATGATTATTTGTTAAGTGACGGAATCCTCTTATGGATTTTGATTTCTTGATACGTGACTATTTGACTCTCATATTTCGTTCGTATGAGGAGTATTGTTGCTGGACTGTGCATGTTGAACTGTATTTCTTTTATCCGCTGCGTGAGTTCTTTTGTAATGACTTTCGGTATTTTACCGACTGAGTTTTATTTCGAAAACCGATTCCCTTAACCGAGTTTTTGGCATTATGGCCTTGATCGTTTTGGCAAAATTCTTATGACGGTATTTATTATTTTCTAAATGCTTCTGTGAGTTTTTGAAATACTACCGTCATCGGCCTTTTTGGCGTTTTTGTAAATGGTTTTTAGCCTAGTGGGTTCCGGCGCGGGACACACGGCGCTATAATGTTCCGTGTAAGTACCTAAACTTTTTGGGCATTCTAGCCCATTGAATGATTTTTGAAAACCTTGAGTATCTTAGAAAACTAAAATTCGAGACGTACTTTTAAAACGAATTACTTTCTTGCGGTGTTTTCAAGGTGTTTTCTAATGCCGCAATACATTTCAAAAAATTTCCGGTTGAGGACCAAAAATATTTTGAGATATTTTCAAATGCAGTTGCTTAGACCCAAGGGTCGAATATTTTTGAAAGTTTTTCACTAAAAGAAAGGTGTCCCCATTTTTGTTCAAACGCAAGATGATTTTCAAAGTCTCGATAATGGTGTTTGTACTACTTTTTGTAAAATGATACTCAAGATCAACTGTTGTTCCCAAACTGTTTTCAAAAGGCGGTTTTCGTTATTAAAACCTATCATTCCTGTTTGCGGACCGGAAATGCGTGTATGGTTTTCGAACTTTCGTTACGATGTTAACCCCGAATTGTGATTGAATTGGTGGTGTGAACGTTGAGTCGTTCGCCACGCATATGTGTTGTTAGCCCTCTGTGAGAGGTGTGAACTGGTGTTTACTGTTTATCGCCTCGTGGTGATTTGCGTGTTGTCGCACTAGTGTGAGTTGTTAAAGCTTGGATTTTTGTGCGTTATACACATGGGTGATTATTTCATGATGTTTGTGATTGTGTGCTGGCTATCGTTCGGGCCGTTGTAATCGTCGAACGATGCTGTTGTTGTGGTGATTTTTGTATGCGTTGATATGTTGTGTGGTATTGGCATCTCGGGTTTGTTGCTTTGTGATCTTATGTTCCATTGTGTCGAGCATTTGTATTTTCGGTATGCCAAGCCGAGACGTTTCAACCGTGATGTGCCGGGGCATGCACGTGTATATTGTCCTTCTCGTCGGTAACACATTTCAAGTGTGGACTCGATGGACACCGAATTCAATTTTGCGAATTGGCTACCGAGACTTTCGGAGTTCGCGCTCCAGTGCAGTTATCAGAATCGGCTTTGAGAGGCCTCTGAAGGATGTTTCTGTCGGTTGCTTGTTGTGTTGTCGCCTTGATTTCGTTGTTGTGAATTTCGGGGACGACACTTCTCTTAGAAGAGGTCGAATATAATACCCGTATTATATTTGGCTCCTGCAATTTCTCTTTCTCAATTCTATCGGCTCGCTCGTGTTCGTTGATACTTTCTGAACTTGTCCTGTATTTCGGTTTCATCGTTCAAACGAGCTGTGATCTTGTTTTGGGTCGATCTGGTTATCGCTGTAACTTTTCCGAGTTCGGTTCGATTCTTGTGAACCTTGTTCGGAAGTAACATCCTTTGGTTCTACTAATTCTTCTATTGGAAGTGGATCGGATTTGGAACACTTGTGTTTTCGACTCTGTCGACTCGTTTATGTTCGTTGATATTTCTGAGCTTGTCCTGCCCCTTGCTTTTGTTGATCGAACGAGTGTGGTATTATTTCGGAATAACTCGTTTGTCGTTGTGACTTTTCTATTGCTATTCCCTTTCATATGGATCTTATGTGATGCACATCTTGTTGCTTTTACCGGATCATATGTTGTCTCGAGCCGAGACGTGAACCTGGGAGTTGTTGTTTGAATTTTATTGTTCTTCGTGATTCGAACATGGTTGTTCGATTTTTGTTGTTGTCTCGACCGTTGTGGTTCGATCGTTTGATTGTTCGGTTTTTATTGATCTCGTTTCGTGATTGTTGAGCATTCAGACTCCTTCCTAACTTCCTTATATTCGGGAAATTTGTCTCGTTTTCGATTTTCCAACCCTTGGGCGGTGGAATTCCGTATTTCTTCAGCGATTGGCTCGCGTTTTGATTGATGTACCGTTGGGGTGGTCAATCATATTGATTTTCGTTCGTTGTGTTTTGTGATTGTTCGGATAATCGACTTGGTTATATTATCTGTTTGATGATGTTGTCACTTGTTGGTTTTATTATGTCTCTATCGGTGGCGTCGTGTTGGTCGTCGTGGAGCTTGTTTTCACGCCGTACGTTCCTTTGCATTTCTTGCAGCGTTTCGCCGTCGGGCGCGAGTTTTCGGTTTTTGGGTATCTCGTCGAGTTTTCCTGACAGTGGATATTGCTTCTCCCTACTTATTTTAAGTTTCGGGACGAAACTTCTTTTAAGGAGGGTAGAATGTAATACCCGTGATTTCGATTTCCGGTAATTTCTTTTTTTTTCTCTTTCGGCGGAAGTCTGTTTTGACGACTCTCTCATGACCGTTTCGTCATTCTGAAAATGATTAATTCTGCACTTTTTGTCATCCGAGTTCGTTTCGGTGTCGTTTTGTTGAGTTCCGTGCTTTTTAGCGGTTTTTCCGCACTTGAGTTCGATTCTTGCGAATCTCGTCCGAAACTGCTGTTTCGAGTTTCCCGCAAGTCCGTTTAACTTTGTTAGACGTGTTGTGAACTTCGGTTTGGTTATTCGATCACGTATCGTGATTTCCGGGCGTTTTGGGCCGTTTTCGTAATTTCCCAAAGTTTGGGGTAATTACTTTCCGTTGTCGAATTTCGAGCCTTCGAGTGGTCGGAATCGTGTGTTCTCTTAGTGCTCGGATTCGTCTTTGCGAGTACTTCGTAACCGTATCTTCGATTCGTACTCAGGTTCGGGTTTCGGGGTCGTTCGGGCCGTCGGAATTGGTCCCGGCCGAGTCATGGCCGGGCGTGCTCGGGCCAGGCCAGCCCTGGCCGAGTAACGTACGTTAGTGCTCGGCCGTTACGTACGTAAGGCCGGTTACGTACGTAAGGACCTGGCCGGTAACGTACGTAGCGGGCCGGCAGTTTTGGGGCAGTGACTCGGTTACGTACGTAACCCTTGGCCGGTTACGTACGTAACCCGGCCGGCAGTCAGCCTATAAAAGGCCTGGCAGCGTTTTTCTTCAGCCATTTCTCATTCTTTTTCTTCCCGTACGCGGCTGTGGGTGTGTGAATAATCTAGAGATGTTGTTGGACGATGAATACATGAAGTTTTGAGGTTCATATCATCAATCATCCGTCCTATAACATCCTCCGATCTACCGAATCAGGTCAGATTTCCTAGAAATCTAGTTTTGGGGAATTTGGGTATTTTGGTTGTTTTCGTCCGATTAATCCGATTTATCTTAGGATTATGATGGATTGATGATTATTTAGATGTATTATATCATTTCCCTTGTTATTCCATGCTTGGATCGTATCGATTCGTTATTTGGGTCGAGTTCTTGACCGACGCCTTGAAGGTGTCCGGTAAAATGTCATAGAGGGGTTTTCGGGCGTTCTTCGATTATTCTTCCTCGTATGATCGATGATTTATTGATTATATATTTTTAGGGTCGAATTCTTGTGAAGGACTCGAGTCGGAACCCTCCCGTTCGTTGTCTTCTTCGGGGTCCGAGCTTCCCGGTTGAATCGTGTTCTTCGGAGTGTTCGGTAGCGGTCATTAAGTCGAGCTTTCCCGTTTCTCCGCGTGCGTTGGACTTGAGGCGAGTATCTCATCTATATTCTTTATACTTTGAGAATGTGATGTGTCGTGAATTTAACGTGGACTCGTTAGTGACGGTATATTTAACCGTAACTTACTTTAAATGAAGATGTGATTTTATGAAGGTAATTACCAACATAAACTTTAGTTTCAAGAATAATGATAACTACCTCTTCATGTTATTTTGTGATTAAAATAAATACTAGAAATGAGTAGTTAACTGAAGAATTGTGGAATCGCGTAATACTTGTATTATTTGCTCGTTGGCCTTTTTCCTGAATGATGGTTTGCTGTGGATGTTGTGCCCTTGTTGAAGTTATGATGCGTTAACCTATGTGTTACGTGGTTGCGGTTGTGGTGAATATTATACCTTTCTTATTGTGTATAGTAGAGAGTTGAGATGTTATCCGGGTAGGGGTCCCGTCGAGGCCTCCGGAGGCGCGTGCTTGCGAGTACGGCCAGACGTACGTTGTGACCATAAGGTTATCAATTCGGGTAGGTCTGGGGAGGGCTCCGAGAATCGACACTTGCGAGTGCGATGTCATGATAACTTATGGGCGTATTTGAATGATGTTATCCGGGTAGGGTCCGTCGAGGCCTCCGGAGGCGCGTGCTTGCGAGTACGGCCAGATGTTACGATTTGACCATAAGGTTATCTAATCGGGTAGGTCTGGAGAGGGCTCCGAGAATCGTCACTTGCGAGTGCGATGTCAAGATAACTTATGGGTGTGTTCGAGTTTATTCTTTTTGGCTAATCCGGGTGGGACCCTTCGGGGCCACGCAGACGTTTTGACTGTTGATTTGATATCTCTGAATTGTTTATGTTTGAATCTTGAATCCCGATTATATTGGTGAATATGGTTTTGGTCTTGAGGTTTGAGTTGAGAATAAAATCATTTGTATGATTTTGAAAGAAAACCTTTTGAAAAGGAAAAACATTCATATTTCAGGATTTTACACTGAGACCCCCGAAGTCTCTAAATAATCTCTTACAATGATTTCTGGAGTAATCCCCATGGTTTGTTTTAAAGGAATAAATTTTCAAAAGACTTTAGACTCGGGGATCGTGTTACTACCTTGTCGAAATGTTATTTTCATAACGGTTGTATTCTTGATGTATAATTGTATAGCTTGGTTACTTGCTAGCGATTCCATCGCTAACCCCTCGTTGGGGATTTTGTTATTTATTCCGTGTGTTCTCGATCGAGAGTGAGCAACCAGGATTGGCTCGGAGGATGATGCAATGCACGATACTAGTCACGCTTGTAGTCTGTCAGTCTCACGGTGATATGTCAGTTTGAGTTCTTGTCATCCTTGAGGGGATTGACATTTTATGTACTATGTGATCGAGTTGTAATTTAGTTTCATCAGATGTACGGTTATGCTATGTTTTGAGAGACCTAATCGGTCTACGGTATTATGTTTTGGTCAAGTTGACCGCATGTGGGTTTTGATTTGTAGTCTCCCGCCTGGTAGCTCCTTGTGGAAAGGGGTCTACGGCGTGTAATATCCCTGAGTGGATTGGGGGTGTTACAGTGCATACGCGTGAGTATCTTTTATTTTTGTCGTGTGGTGAGATTTTTTTTGAATAAAAAATGTGATACGCGATAAATGCATTCATTATTCTATTGAGTAGTTGAAGCGCAATCAACGCAATCACAAACTTGTTAAGCAATTTTTCCTCATTTTTTCTTCTATAAATAACCTTTGTGCTTGTTTCTTTTATTCATCCCTCAAACTTGTCCTTTTCTCTTTTTCTCTCTAAATAAATTTCTTTTCAAAAATGGAGTCATCATCTTCCACAAAAAAATTTTACAGAGTCTGCATTTTTGGTGGATCTAGTTCTGGAAAAGAGGCATGCTTCACTGAAGCAGCCCACAACTTGGGTCGTACCTTAGGAGAAAAATGCATTCATGTAGTTTACGGAGGAGGAAGTCTAGGATTAATGGGACGAGCCGCTTCGCCTATATGGAAGGAGTAAGAGTGTTGGGAGTAATCCCAAAACCTCTGGCCGAAAGTAAAATCACCGGTCAACTATTGGAGATGAGTTTAGATCTGTGAATATGCAAGATCACATAACTCACATGATAAATAATTCAGCGCCTTTATCGCCCTTCCTGGTTTTGGCACCCTTGAGGAACTTTTTCATGTGGTTACCAGAGCCCGACTAAATGTTCATCAAAACCAATAGGAGTGCTTAATGTCAATGGTTTCTTTGATGGTTTCTTGTCTTTCATCGACTACTCGCCGAAAATGGCTTTATTTACGAGCGTGCAAAACGAATCATAGTCGTTGCAACAACACGGAAGAACTAATCAAAAACTCAATGAATTTGTTCCTCAACCAGATCCACTCTAGCTAAAATTGTATGCAGGTAGAAGATTTTACTGAGAAAACGAAAAGTGGATTCATTCCTCTCCCTTTAATAACCCATGACGGACCTCTTGTATTTTTACTTCCTGTCGTGTGTAATAATCGTGCTAAATGATGGCAGCTTAAGGAGTTTCTTCTTGATCTCTTGACGCGCATCTATTCGCGATTTATGTATTGCTGTAATTTTTATTTCGTGTTTTGCTTTTTTAAAAACTTTGATGGCAGCGTAAGGCGACTCTTCGGACTTTCTTGATGCGCATCTAAAAAATTATGTTATACTTACGAGTATATTTTATTTTCTTTTGTGTGTGCCTCGTATATTTATTCTCTTGCAGATTCTAAAAGGCGTTAGGCTCAGACATCAACTTTCTTAACAGGGAGTATTCTGCTTTTCTGCATTGATTTTTATTTTTTATTTTATAAACTGAGGACAGTTTTATTTTCAATTTTGGGGGTGGTTTGTTTTAGTATTTTGGTGTGTTGTAATTTTGGTGTGGTTTGTTTAATAATTTTGGTGTGTTTTGATTAATTTGGTTATTTGCCTTAATTTTTTTTTATTATATATATATTTATAGTATTTTGATTTTTGAGATTTTTAGATCTGGCCATAACACCAATAAATTAGCTATATACAAGCTTCTAAAATTGTTTTAACCGGTAAAAAAATTGTATATTCCAAAAATTTTTTTTGATCCTTAATCTCTCTTTCCAAGCCTTGTAATTATCATATAAAATCGAGTCATTCGTTACCTTGAGAAAAGAAGAATCAATTGGTTGATGAAAAATAAAACTGAAATTTACTTAATTTGTGGAGTTTTTGATTTTTCATGCTTAACTAAAAAATGATTTTCTGCAAAAATTCTATTCCCTAAAAAAAAGGAGTCATTGGTGAAAAGAGCTACACGTTAGCAAATAACGGTGTGAAAGCTATCACCTAAATAGATTAATGAGGTAATGGAGAAGTGTTTAGCAGCGACTGCAGCCTTATTTTGGAAGTCTTAAAGTTTGCGAAAATTAAAGGACTAACCATTGTTGGTGCGTAGCTGCCGTCTCAGAAAAATTGGTGAAAAGAGCTACACGTTAGCAAATAACGGTGTGAAAGCTATCACCTTTTTACGAAAGAAAAATAATGAGATAGAAATTGTGTTAGTGAAAAGAGCTACACGTTAGCAAATAACGGTGTGAAAGCTATCACTAAAAGGGATGTAGTTTATGAGCAGATTTGAATTAATTAGCAGCTGAATTTCAATACACTCAATTTTGTGAAAATCACAATATTTGATGACGCCGATGAAATTCTTCTTCATATTGAGTCGAAAAATAAACGAGTGATCGAGAGCAACCATTAAAGGGAGTCGTGTGAAGTCACGAGTGGGAAAGAAATAATCAACCTCTTGGGGGGAAAACCTTGCATTTTGGAATTACAAAAATAAAAACCGTGTTTTAACTTCAAAATCGTTAGTAGATTTATTTTGAATCTTGATTCATTTCTATCTACTGTATAAAGTTGGTTATTGTGTATTAATGGCATTTTGATCTCTTTTTATCTTTATATATAATTATTTTTCTTAAATTTGTGTGTATTATTTTTTTTATTTTATGTCTTATTTTAATTTTTATTTTGTGTGTGATTAATAAAGAGTCTTGCTCGGGACTAGCAAGAATTTAAGTGTGGGGTATTTGATTAGTGCATAATTGATCTAAAATTCATATACAAAATATTCATTTTTCCGGCATAATTGTACTGATTTGTGATTAAAAATATATATTTTACGTATATGTCTAAACATGAGCTAAAAATGGTTATTTTACTGACATCGACATGAAGCATCAAAAGGACGGAAAACAAGATCAAATCCAACGACGGAATTTTTCCAGACAACGACCATACAAAACGGCGCAAAATGGACCGTGTTCTGTCGGCCGTTTCACATACGGCGCAAAAGAGGCCGTGTCTTGGGCCGTTTCACACACGGCCGGCATTTAGCGCCGTGTCCTCGCGCGTATTCCGGAAGAGACCGAGTCACCACAAAACGGCGTACAACACGGGGCAAACTGGGCCGTTTTTCATCGCCGTGTTTCAGCAGATGCCATGCAAAATTAGTCCACTTTTGACCAACTTGTGAAATCAACCACAAGATATTTTTTTGGTCAAAAATCTGAAAATTCAAAGACATGGGTGAAGTGTGAACAAAGAATTAAAAAAATGATATTACAATAGATATTTTGAATTAAATAATCAATTGTATTCTTGAAAATCACCTATAAAAGGACATGTTCATCCATTGCAAAAATCCCAACCAATTTACCAATTTATCAATTACCAATACCAATTACCAATTCTCAAAATCATCTTCTTGCTAAGAAATACTCCTTTCTTTTAGCAATATATTTTCCTTAGAACTTTCAATTTTAGTTTGTATTTTATTTTTGGTTTGAAGTTTTTCTTTCATTTAGTTTGTAATTGAAAAGTGCTTGATCAATAAGCACTTAGTATTTTACTTTCAATTTTTGTAAGCTTGTAACCTTTAAACAAGTTTGAAGTTATATTTTGAAGTTTGTTTCTTGAACTTTGATTCATCATATTCAAGTAAGTTTTATCTATTGTCATTAAGTTCTAGTAATTAAAAGTTTCTATATATATATATATTATATATATCATTATTTCTATTATAATTTTAGTTTGTATAAACCAATGAGTAGATAATCTTTCTTCCTAGGGAAGGGGATTTCTATTAGGTTATATATTGAGTATTTGATTGATTTAAACTATTTTTAGGACTAATTGGTTTAAATAGAGATTGATCATATCCTATTTTTACTAATGAAACCTTCTTGATTGATTGTTGAGTGAATTGGAAACATATCTTTTCAATCTATCAAATGTTAATCTTGTTATCAACATCTTAAGATTGCGAAAGTGGTTAAGACATCTTTGATTACGAAAGTACGGAGGTGAAAAGTTGATTACTCGATGAACGATCGTTTATCCTAAAAATAGTCAAGTTAGAGAAATGAAAGGACTAATTGGTTCAAATAGAGATTGATCATATCCTATTTCTACTAGTGAAACCTCCTTGATTGATTGTTAAGTGTATTGGAAACACATCTTTTCAATCTATCAAGTGTTAATCTTGTTATCAACATCTTAAAAAAGTGACAAATGATTAAGACATCTTTGATTACGAAAGTACGGAGGTGAAAAGTTGATTACTCGATAAACATTCGTTTTTTCTTTTATATCCATATAAATCAATTCCTATACTTAATTAAATACCTAATTTAATGAACCCGTAACCCCCTAGATTTTATAAATTCCCAACTCAATTTAATCCTATTCATTTCCACTAGTTAAAAAAATAGTCTTACTTAAAATAGTCTTAATATAAATAGTCTAGTTAAAAATAGTCTTAATATAAATAGTCTAGTATAAATAGTCTTAATAAAAATAGTAGTATAAAAAAATAGTCTTATTAAAAATAGTTTAAATTAAAGATAGTTCATTTTAATTTAATTAATATTTAAAAACCCAATAATCTATTTTAGTATTTATTTCTCGCAATTTGTAACAAAAAATTATACGAAGCCCTGTTGGACAATCCTCGAGAGAAAAGACCTTGGTAGAACTTACCACAAACTACTTCTACCTCGTATATATTTGCGAGCGACTCAAGAACTCCTATTTTTAGGATAAGTTTTTGACCGATCATGGCCTGACCATGGATCAACTTGAGACGTTCGGGTCTCAAGAGCTCATTACTAAATTTTATGGACTGTTCACAGGGTTCAAAGTTGTTGACATGGTGACGACTACTTGTCACAAGAAAAACTTTCTTCTTTCTTATGTGTATCTTCATGACTTTTGCTCCAGGATTATTGAGAATCGAACCGGTGCGTTCGAGATGTGTACCAACTTAAGGTTCAGGATGATGGTGGCTATTTTGACCTGTGAAAAGGTCAATTGGTGCCAAATAATCCTGAAACGCCTACAAGAGGAGGTGTGCAAACCTGCCACCCAGAAGAAATCCTTTGGTTTAATGTTGAACTATATCCTGACAAAGTGCGGACTGACGCAATCCGCCGATGCGAAGAAGAATAGCTCGAGGATATACTTAGGAGGCGTCAAGTCTACTGCGTATAACCAGAGCACCTTGTCTTGCAACCACCCGAGAACCAGACACATGCCAATTTCTGATAATCCAAGAGCTGAATCCTTGAAGTTCCCAGAAGTGGAATCTTCAAAGAAGCGAAAGAGATCTCACAGCAAGAAACACTCTGCTGGTGAGAAGCCTAAGAAGAGACTTCGGAGGCTTTCGAAAATCAAATCTACCAAACCCTCTAAGGAACTCTCCCCCGTGGCTCAACCCACTGATGAAGAACCCCAGGGCCCAACCCTTGTGGAAGAGGTGTCTCCTACCGTTTCGACAGTAGATCCCGAGCCTTTGGCGGCTAGGACGGATATTGAGACATCTGCCAATGATCAAGACTTTAGCGAGTCGGCTGCCCATTTGGAGCCAAAAGCTACTTCTCCTCTGCGGGATCCCACACCCGTACAGGATCCATCTTCCTTCAGGGCACCATCCCCTATAAGGAGTCCCTCTTCCGTACAGGATCCCATACCTGTATAGGAATCCCTCGCTACAGCGTCTCCAGACACTGTACGAAGTCCCTCCCCTGACTCGATCATTAATCAGACCCTTCTTTTGGTTCAAATCGAACACGCCTACGAAAGATTTTGCAATGGAAAGGCTACAGGCTAGCTCCGTACGATACACTGTACAACTGGAGCGATTGGAGCCACGAAGAGAGATTCGTCTCAGAAGTGACGGACTCAACAGAAATTGAGGCGCTGCTTCGATGGGACAATCCCTCCTGCAAGGATCTAATTGAAAGCCATCTTCTGCACAAATCTGACGCTCGGAGGAAAGGAAAGAAAAAGTCAGAGGATTCTTCCACTAATCCAAAAGACGACGAAGATCATGACTCAGACGACGACGACGATGCCTTACAAGCAGGTCTGAGGATGAGTCGTGAAGAGGCTGAAGCTAGAGACGCCTCTCCACCCAGAGACGACGAAGGGCCTTCTACCCAGACCAATCCCCCTTCGCCACAGCATGAGAACATTCCCAACCAAGAGGAATCAGTCCCTCCAGTCGAGGAAGTAGAAGAAATTTTGGAACAGGCACCTGAGCCTGCTGCGACCGAAGAAGCTGTTCCTGAAAGACAACAGAGGATTCGGTCCCTACCGTATCCATGTATCTGTCAAGAATCTTCGCAGAAGCTTCTCAACCCCCTGTCGCCGAACCACGTGAAGGCTGCTCCCGCCCCTTCAACCGTGGAATCAGGGACGGTATCGAACCCGAGGATGTCCAACTTACTTCACGCCCATCCGTGAATGTAAGAAGGTTGAACGACTCTGCAGACCTTGACCAACCGTATTCTCCGATTTACGCACGGAAGAGCGCTGCGTGCACTTGGCCTTCAAACCGTATTCATCCAGATGCAGAAATGCTCTATCTTCCGTTGAAAAAGCATTAAATTGGATGCATACTTCTGCCGTCGAAGAAATGACCACTCTTCAACATGAAGTATCTCGTGTTGTCGACGCATTCATTCTTTTGCCAGAAGTTTTCAAACAAGCTTTGAAGATCATGGAAGATAAGCAGGAGCAACTGCTGAAGGAAGAAGCAACAAAAACGAGGATAGCTGAAGCCAAGACCGCTTGTGCTATGATTGAAAATGACTCTCAATCGCGTGCTCACGACAAATGCATTAAGGAAATGTCGAGACTCTTTCCTCCCTTGTAGAGAATGACTAGCATCGAGACAAAACAGATGCCGCTCTAGAAATCTGAAAAGTCTTGATGATGCCAAAAAGGGGAAGAGGCACGAGAAGTCGCTAGGAGAATTAGCCGCAACAAGAAAGGGAATTTGAGGCTCCTCGTAAAGATTATCCGCCGAATTGAACAAGCTAGCACCTCCTCCCAAAGTTTTAAAATTTCGGGCTCCCGACCGAATTTCATGATCCCAATGTCCCTTGGCAAACTCTTATTCGAGACCTTCGGAAATTCGTCACGACCAACCGCAATCCTACCGCCGACGAAGTGAAGCACTGGAGGAAGAACGAATCGATGAGATACTTTGTCAAACTCATCGTGAATCCGCCATCTTCAAGAACTATAAAACGTTAGCGAGAGGCCGCAGACAAATTTACGAAGATGCTAGAAGACGGAAACTCCCTCTCCAAATCGAGATGAAATCAAACACGTAAGAGGAGATCGGATCACCCATCCAGAAGACTGGATACTTGCCTTTGATCGATCCTATGATGGAAGAGCTGTATACCAGGATCGAGGCAATGATTCTCTTCAGAACTGGTGGCGTGGTACCGAGAATGAACCAGGGAAAAAGCCATGGAGGCATGCGGATTATTGATAAGGAGCTGAAATCTATGTATATTATTTTTGCTTTGTAATTTCTCTTCGAAACAGCAAACTCTGTACTCAATTCATTTTGAATATCAATAAAAACGTTTGTTTGTCTTGAAAGATTACAACTCGTAATCTACTGTGTTGATGTATGATTACTTAAATTGTTTGATAGCAATCTCAAGTTAGATAAACTTGATTGAAAACTAAGTTGTACGAACTAGTCTACGAACAGTTCATAATTTCAGTTGTAAGCTTAGAATACATTGTAAGATTGTGCATGCGCGCCAATCATAAGCTTAAGTTGTAATAAATCTTAAACTGTATCGAACTCGCCTGCGAGCAGTTCATTATTATAGACTAAGTTACTAAAAGTCAGACCTTTTGACGAAAGACCAAGAAATCTGCCAGAAGACATCAAAGAAGATCACTTCATGAAGAAGGTTTTGGCATCATCAAGAAGACTTGAAAAGATAAGAAAGCAAGTCTTGGCAAATTGTCAAAAAGGGGGAAATTGTTGGGAAAACAAAGACCCTGTATCGAAACAGCCGGGATATTCGATCCCTGTATCGAATGGTATTTGATAAAGAGGTTTTGACATATATGCCAATCCGAATACAGTAAAGGAAACTGTATCGAAGCTTTGAGGCTTTATCCTGTATCGAAGACCTGCCTCGAATCAGCATATAGTGAAGCCCTTCAGTACAACAAGAAGTCTTGTAAAAAGACCAAGTATGGAAACTGTCTCGAAACTCAAAATACAGTTATCTTCCATACAGCTCACAACAGGACAAAGAAGGAATATCCAGAAGTCAAGTCCCGTTGAATAAAGAAGTATTTAAATACTCAAGGATAAAGTATTTAAATACGCCGATCTTCGATTCTTGAGAATCCCGAAATCCGGATCGTGTCATAATCCCGTTGGAACGAAATCTCATTCAAACGGATACATCTCAACGGATATATGCTTCAGAGACTATATATATCTTATGAAGGCATTGAAGATCAGTTACCAGTAACCTAACACTCAAGCTATCAAAAGTTATCATCAGAGCAAAACATATCTCCAAAGCTTACTGCAATTAAGATCTAAAGAGATATACAGTGCTCATCATCCTGAACAACACTTCATCAACTGAAAGCTCTTAAAGTCAAAGTTGTTGTTCACCATCTGTTCTATACGTTGAACAAACTCAAGATCAGCCCTGTGTGGACTGAACAATCTGTGCTTGTCCGGAACTGTGTGTGAAGGATTTGCATTGAAGAAGACGAAGCTTCAGAACTGTGTGTGAAGAAGCAAGTCAAAGCATTAGCTCAAAACCAATCTGTGTGAACGGTTTAAGCTAAGATCTTTATATCAATCTGTGTGAACGATATATTGATTGTGTGTTTTGTTATAATTACGTAGTTGTGTACGCAGTAATTATAATAAACTTTTTACTCCTGTGTGGAGGACCAGTGGACGTAGAGGGGTTTACCTCGAACCACTTTAATTACTGTGTTATTTACCTTCAGCTTTTACTGTTTTAAAATACTGTGATATATTAAGTATACACTATACACTTAGTTGCTGTATCCACATCAACCTACTGTATCCAAGACTTCCGCTATGCACTCAGATTTAAAATCCATACAGTTTGTTGTTTAAACTATTTTCCAAACTGTATCCAGTATACTTAGTGGCCAACAGTGAGGACCGTTTTATCTTGTGAGATAGCAATATACTCATAGGAACTACGTGGCCTTTTGAGGATTTTGTGCTTTTTTGCCTATTGTCGAATTAATTCACCTAGGGATAGAGTGCGTTATTCGCCTTTAGAAAAATCTATTGACCTCGGGAGAGGCGGTAGAGTATATTAGCAATCTTCGCCTTCAATAAATTGGGGAAATCATTAACTTCAGATAATCGAGAGTAAATTCGGATAAACTAAGGTGGATTCAGAATCCTAGACTTATTCATCATTTGATTTTCCTTCTTCAAGCGATCGTTTTTACTGTTAGTTCTTTTATTGATTTTATTTAGTTATTAATTGCAACCCAATTTTTGACTGTTCAAATAAAATTAGAATACACAAAAATCGGTACTTAGTAATTCAGTCCTCGTGGGAACGATACTCACTCATCACTTTATTACTTGTTAACGATAACGTGCACTTGCGTTTACAAAATATCGCAACAGAGGCAAGTATATTGCCCATACTTTTCATGTTTCGTAGACGGAATCATTGATAAATGATTTTATGAGCAATGTTTAAATGAACTTTAAAAAGGATCGGTATGTTCTCGATAAATGTTGTCTTTTAAAAGATAACTCGTATACTTCGTAAACAAATGTGTTTTCAGTATATGTGTGTTGGTTGCATATGTTTGGTGATGTTACAATAATATTTAGTGATGTTAGTAGACCGAAATTATTTGCCGAGGATTGTGTATTGATATCTGTAAATGTTCGGTGAGTATGTGACGTTGTGTGATATTAGTTGTTATTCCTTCGTAAGGAGGTTGTGGCGCTTGGTGTTGTTTGGTACTGGTAATTGCTTGTGGTTGTATGACATTAGTCGTGAGTATACGTCGACTAAAGTGGTCATTCTAGCGAAGTACCTAGCAATTGTATGCATATTCTAGTATTCGAATTATGGCTTTCCATGGCGTTGTGGATGATATGTGTATGTTCATATAAGGACGGTCTGACGGGGCCTCTAGGGATACGTTTGCCGTGTGTGTGCGTATCGCGAACTAGGGTTAACCACCTAGGGATGTCCGACGGGGCTCTGCGGGGTACGGCGGCCGTGAATCTCGTACCAACGGTTAACTTTGAAATGTTTTGTTGGAGAACTGTGATTTTTGGCGCATATTTCGTCTGATTAGAATGGCAGTCCAAATGGTATCGTACTTGGCTGGAATGGCACCAGTAAATGTGTTGTGTATGATGTGTACCTTGGCTGTGATAATTTGGTATGGGTACGTCAGTCTTGTGGTTGCTCTGTGTATTGTAGCTCTGTGGTGTGTCGAGTTCGACCGTATGGTTAAGTTGCAAAGTTGTGCTCTCTGTTGTCGTTCTGTGAGACTGTTGTCATGGTAATGTGTGCCACGGTGTAGTTTCTGTCGGGTTATTCTTGTGAGTATGTGATGTGGATAAGTTGAGTGACGGACCCCCCGTGGTTGTGGATGGAATGTTATGATTGGGTCGTGGACCCCGTATTTTGTTATCGGAATCGTATTTGGAAATAAATGATTTTTGGGCTGTGTCCCTAAGTGTTTCGAAAGGCTTGAAAATTCTTAAAACACAAATGTTTTTAAAACTCCCGAGATTGTAAAATATTTTGTAAGATATAAAATGGTTTTATTCCTATCTTTCGTAATTCAAACGGTTTTGATCCAGTGAATTATCTCGGGAAGTATATTCACGGTTTGTTTGTCCTTGGAGTATGATATGTATGGCTTGTCTTTGTATTTATACTTGCACTAGCAAAACAATGGAGTTTTGCTAACCCCCGAGTATTAGGGGGTGGATGTCTGTTTTGCGTCCAGGTACTTGCAGGTTGCTGGGGAGCAATTCACAGGATCGTTACGAAGGATGATGGAAGACGGCGATACTAATCACATGAAGACCGGTGTTGGGTACTTGGTGATGTCTTGTTTTGTCCTTCCGTTGTGTTTATTTTCCCCTATGTGGGAACATTGATTTATGTTAACCCCCGCGTGGGTATGAGTTACGAGAAAGAGTAATGTATAGTTGATGTGTAGGTTGTGGTAAAAGACCAAATCGGTCTAATGGTCTGTTAATTACCCACGTCGGTATGTATTGTGTTGTTATGTTTTCTGTATTTAACCTGGTAGATCCTCACGGAGAGGGTCTGCGGCGCTGTAATATTCCCGAACAGTTTGGTGGTGTTACAAAGACGAGTTCCAGAAATTCCAAGAGGAACAAAGGAAGGTTCAACAAGCCATGATGCAATATATGATATCATTGAGTCAGACCGTGGCTCAGTCGGGAATTTCGGTACCACCACCACCTCAATTCTTCGATTCACAAACACCCCATCTTCTTCACAGCCTCGGGATGACGACATGCAAGACAGTAGTAATCTTCTTCTATCTTTAAGAATTTGACGGATCTTTGAGGATTTTAGTTGTTATTGTAGTAGTTCTTTTGCTATATAAACATATTATTAATGCTAAATATTTTTTTATTTAGACTCGTGTTCGTTAACGTTGGTGTTTATACTTATTTTATTGATGTTGATATGGTGTTTTTTTATACTGTTGGTGTTTAAATTATACTTTTCGTACATTGATGTATGTTGATTTTGATGTATGGTGGTGTATCGTACATTTGGAATAACAGGTTATCTGAACAGGTTTGGGGATTTCAAAATCTGAATTTTTTTAAATGGACTTTAACCCACGACATTTGCACAAACCGTCAGCTAAAGTTTATATTTAAAAAAATAAATAAAAACACTTTAGCCGATAATATTTTCGCCATCGGCTAAAAGGTAGACATTTAGCCGGCAACAATTGTGTCGTCGGCTAAAATGTATAGTACTTTAGCCGGTAACATAAAAACTGTCGGCTAAAACCTAAATATTTTAGCCGACAACTTGTACGTCGTCGGCTAAAGTTGAACTTAGCCGACGAATTTTTCTATTTGCCGTCGGCTAAACTTTAGCCGAACGACCTCGGCCGACCGACTTTTAGCCGACAACTGACCACTTTAGCCGACAGTTTTTGACTTTAGCCGACGACTTTTTGCTGTCGGTTAAAGTATAAACATTGGTAGTGCATTTAGCCTCCGGGTGCAGTTAGCCTCTGGGCTCCGAGTACTCTGTGTAGAAATACACGTAAAAACAAAATATAAATATTTACGTGTTCAATTATTTATGATATATTCATATGTGACATGTATAACTTTACAAAGCTCAAATTTACCCTCAATTTTTATAAAATATTTTCTGATTATTGAAGCGTTTTGTGTAGGATTTTAGTCGGGCACGTATGGCCGTGTGTTGATGTTTCCACATTGAATCGTGCACACGAGATGATTATTTCGTGAGACTAATTAGGTACATTGATACTTATATCACGAGGATTTCCTATACGGGGTGGACATGTGCACGGATACATTTTCGGGTCGGGCATACTGTGATGTCCGTCTTTGAGTCATATTTGATTGGTCGTTCATATACCATGTGTGATTGGCTATATTTCACGATTTGTGATTGGTTGGTCATACGTTCGAGGGGTCGACAATCATGTTTATTTCATTGGGATATGTTGTATGTGAGCTGGTGCGAATAGTATCATTAAAAGCGTCAAGCTTTTAAAATTATTGATTGTATTTTATTCTTACGACGTACCTTTTAGTTTGTAATTTCTAAATCGTCTTTTTGATCATAAATAATTACTTAATCTTTATAAATGATAAGTGTTTGGTATGATTTTACATAATTAAAACTTAGTATAGATTATATTATGAACATTTTGTTTAATTTTAAGTTAGAGTTTTTTTTAATTTCCTTACATTAATGTATTGATGTAATTATTAAAATTTACTTTTAAATTTTTAATTTAACTATAACATTATTCTTTTTACTAAATAATACTTATGCGATATTAAATTATTCTACAACTTCTACACAATTTTTTTAAATTTAAAAGAAACTTTTAAAATAAGCTTATTTGCAATAAATATTTAATAAGAACTTCAATTAAAATTTAGGATGTTACAAGGTGGCTACATTCGAGATGGGCCGCTTTCTAGATTAACACCTCAAAAAATCTAAAAACTCAAACATTACTTAATGACTGGGTAAAAGCCGGACTATGACAACAAGGTTTCGATGATGAAAGCAAAGAGAGCGATAGATATGATACCGCTCTAGCGAAAAGTGAGTCCGACCTCTATTCACGCCTCTGCTCCGCCTCCATAAGATAAGTTTAGTGTAAGTGAACTATGATGACTTTGATTTTTTTTTTTTTGATAACTAGGTGATCCCAGCTTAGCCGGACTAATCCTAGTCCCTCAATGAACCCACTCCTAACCCATTGAGAGAAGTAAATCGCGAGTTGCTCGAGCAATTCCAGGGTTCCCAATGCCTTTCGTACACTTCGCGCACGAGAAGCCCTTAACCGACATGCGCCTCGTGTTCCCATCATAGTTCTCGGGAGAACAGCCACTGATTGGTCAGCACCTCCGGGTTCCCAGCAAGGAAATACTCCCACACTGCCGCTTGACGCGAGATTAAACATTGATTAGCGGTCGCTCGAGCTAGCCTCGGGGAGCTAGAGGATCATAAAGAGAAAAAAAAATTCTTTCACCTCCTTTGGTGGGTTAGAACCCAAGACCTCTCCAAAGGAGTATCTTGAGAGTAGGCGTCCTACCACTGGACCACCAACCCTTCCCCATGATGACTTTGATTTCTAAAGTAAGGGGATATGGAGGTAATTTAGTTTAAATATTTAAAGTTAAAATTTTGAATTTTAACTTATAGTGTTTGAATTAAGTTAAGTCCAATTTCTTTCCCAAGAAAATTTGTGAACTACGAGAACTTTGATTCATAAGAATGTGATACATAGACAACTTACTTCAAACATTTAAAGTTAAGCAAAATATTTTAACTTTGAAGATTTAAATTAGTCCAAATTTAATTTCTTTCCTTTCCCCTCTCGCCAATTACACCGTCAATTCGTCAACCTTTTGGACCAAAAAAAAAAGACTTCAAAAATATTTAAAAAGAAACAACCACCGGATCGAACTGAAATCGACGGTTAGAAAAATCATTCTCCAATTTTATTTGGTTCGAGGTTTCAAAATTCTCGAAGCAACGTTCAGAACCGAAACCGACGGTTCGAACCGATTGGGCAGCTCTAAGTATATGGTCCAACTTGCAAGTGCAAGTCAATAAACAGCCGCCCCACCGGCACCCTTGTTTAAAAAATAGTGAAGATTCGGCTCTCCTTGGCGATTGTGGAATGTGAACGCAAATAGCCAAAACTAAGCGCAGTAAACAAGTTCTAAAATCATACACACATCACTGTACACTCACACAGTGACACCCTCGTCAATTATTGTTCCGTTTCGGTTTTTTGCTAATGTTGCAGCCATTCAGACTTTACTAACATGTTTAAGAATGTTTTATTCTTTTAATTGTGACTAATTAACAGATTCCTTTTTTAAGAGAGAGAAAGAGGTATGTAACTATTCTTTGCGGGGGGTTTCAACAATTCACATGTCTTCTGAGAACGGAGATGAAGAGCGAGAAGCTTGTGAGGTATGTAACTATTCTTTGCTATGTGGTTTTGCTAATATTGTTCTTTATTTTGCAAGAGTTGAACTCTTAAAATGAGGACAAGTCTCAACTTTTTTTCTCCCTTTTTCTCTGAAAAGATCGATTTTGTTTTTATTTGAGCTCATTCCGTTATTCAATCCGAAAATGAGGACATGTTCCTCTATTCTTTTCCCCTAATTCACCAGTTTAAGGCGGCAGCATTTTTTTTATTTTGTTGGGTTTTGCGGAGAACTGTAGGAAAAGGACACATATTAAAATCACTGAAATTTTGTTACCAGAAGAAAATATCTAACTGAACTAACATAGTAACTGGTAATGTCATTCTCTCTCTATATTCTTGTGCTGTTGATTTGCTAATTTGTTTTTGCCTAATTTATCTGTGATGCTTAGGTTTTATTCTGATGGCAAGCGACAAAATAGTCCGTCATCGAAAGAACACAAATTGCCATGTCTACTGAAAAATTCTGATGGGAAATGCAAGATCACAGATTCCCTCAAATTCGGCGGTTCAAAAGTATTTCCCGAGAATCAAGAACCTCGGCACCAGCATATACTCGACCCCGGTAGCGAAATCGTGCTAAAGTGGAACAGGGTCTTCATAGTTTCTTCTCTATTGGCACTTTTCGTCGACCCGTTTTATTTCTACTTGCCAAGTATAGGAGGGATCAAGGGCGCATGGTGCACAAAGACGGATTTGAGGCTTCGCATTGTGGTGACTTTTTTCCGTACAATTGCGGATCTTTTCTATCTGTTACATGTAGTGATCAAGTTTCGGACAGGATATGTGGCTCCGAGTGCACGGGTTTTCGGTAGAGGTGAGCCTGTGATGGATCCCAAGGAAATTGCTCGGAGATATTTAAGATCTGATTTCTTTGTTGATTTAATAGCGACTTTGCCTTTGCCTCAGGTACTCTCTTTATCTGGCAACACATTATATTCGGGGTGTTGCAAACTCTAGGGGGAAAAAAGTGCTATTCAGCTTTTATGTAAAAAGAATGAAGAAATAAACATACATTCATTTTTTCATATAGGCGCTGAGAACTGCTTTCTTTTAGTGTTTGAAAGCAGTCCCGTTGTAGGAATGAGTTGCTTTGTACGTAAAGTTGTTATTCTGCTTCTCAAGGATGATTAGAAGGATTTGAATATTATAGTTCTATTCTTTGGGCTTTTGCTTGGGCATGTAATGGTATATTATTTGCTATTTTTTGTCGCAGATAAAATAAACTTGATTTCAGATGTTCCTTAGTAAAGACATTCAATAAGATGCTAGCTGATTATAACGAGAAAAGATCATGTATAGGAGATATTATGGTTTGTGTGGAATCGATTCTGAAGAAGAGATTGTAGTGTGTGAATGTTTAAAAGCAACATCTTTTGTACAGATGGAAGTATGAAGGGTACTCTGAGATGGATCCGTGGATTTTTTACTTCATACCACTTTTTTGTTCAACTTTTTGAACTCCTCTCTCAAGAAAGTGCTATGGATCATAAATAATGGCAGCCCTTTCATTGAGCTAATGTTCATCATCATCATCTGCACCTTAATCCAAACTGGTTGGGGTATATGGCATGAAGATTATAATGTCAATTAGTGGTCAAAATAGTTAACACTATAAAATCATGCAAAAAGGGACGTAGCAAAGTTTTTCGCCAGATGCCAATCCTGTCGCAACCTAAGGAGATGAAATTCCCAAATCGTTATCATAAGTTTTTTTTTTACTTGCATGGGAAATATCATGATACAGCGACGAGTTGGATAACTGTTGAATTCATATCCTGTTACATGATTGATATTGTATGTACATTGCGAACATGACTGATTGTATCATGAACTTTTTTATTTAAAGAAGTTTTATTGCTGACGAAAGCGAGTGGAAGTTTTTTGGCAACATGTTAGTAGTCTGATTTTATGCTCGTTGCGGATGATATTTGGAATTAGAGTCATTTATAGATTGGGGCATGTTACCACAGAGAAGATAAGGCATTTGGAATTAAGAGCTGTTTTGATGTCTCATTGTTGCATCAGTTTTACATTTGCTAATGCTGTTTTAGTTAGTATACATTATGTATGCACCATATGGGATGACACAACACTACAGATTTCTGAACGGGGTTTGATATGATTTGTTTGGAAACGTTGGCAAGAATTAGGTACTATGTAGAAGTGATACAAGAGTTGATGGAGATGATGACTTATCTTTTAATTGTTGATTTGTTATATTATATGGGACTCTGTTTTATCTCTTTCTAAATTTTCTTGTGTCTATGACTCTATACCTTGCAGCTTGTCATCTGGTTCATCATACCGGCAACCAGAAACCACCGAACGAATCGTAATAACAATGCTCTTGCTCTGATTGTACTATTCCAATATATTCCCAGGTTATATCTCATTTTCCCATTGAGTTCTCAAATTGTAAAAGCAACTGGACTTGTCACGAAAACTGCTTGGGCAGGGGCAGCCTACAATTTGTTGCTCTACATGCTTGCGAGCCATGTACGTCATTTTTTTTATTCAAATCGAATCATTGTCATATTTAGTTTCTTTATTATGACATATTAGCAAGGGATGGTTACAGAAACGACCCTTATGGTTTGGGCTAATTATAAAACCAAAAAAAAAAGGAAACGCAATTAACTTTGAAAATACGAAGTCCACCCTTGAGGTTTGACTTCTGCTTACATTTTACCCCAACCAGTTAGTGGACCTGACGGAATTTGCTGATGTCCTCAATTATTTTGCGGTTCTTTCTAAATGTTACAAGTAGCTCCAATTTTGCGTTTCCTTATATGTTGAGAAGATGAGGGATGCAACTGTAAGGTGTAAAACGAAAAGTTGGGTTATTCGTAATTTTTAGGAAAGCTGAGGGATCAGATTGTAAAAATATTTTATGATGTTAGCAACTTATGTTAGCCCTACTAACGGCATGTGAGAATGTAAGACTGGATGTAAGCCTAAAGGGTGGTTCTTTTTAATTTCCAAAAGTTAGCTGTTTTTTTTTTTCCAATTAAGTCAAACGTCAAGGGTAGGTATTGTAATTATTGCTGCTAGTAATTTTTTTGTTCTTTTTTGTACGAAATTGACTACTTATCTCAATTGATTTATATTATATATCATTATAGGTCTTGGGTGCCTCATGGTATGTACTGTCGGTTGACCGTTACCTGTCTTGCTGGAAATCAATGTGCAGAAGAGAAAACAGCCCTACAAAATGTTTGCTCGAATATTTAGATTGTGACACTGCTGAAAGTGGACAACGCAACATTTGGGTCAATGACACAAATGTGTTCCAGAGTTGTGACCCTTCGGGGGATATTACATTCAAATTTGGAATTTTTGAGAATGCTGTCACAAAACAAGTTGTCTCTTCAAGTTTTGTCCGAAAGTATTTCTATTGTTTATGGTGGGGCCTACAGAATTTGAGGTACTCAATGTTGCTTACTATTAGACTACGTTAGTCTATTAACTTGATTGAAGTGCATCACTAGTGTTGGGAAAGATTCACTTGACAGGTAGTCTACTAATTTGTCAGGATTTCTAAGAACATCTCTAAAAAAAAGATCATCTGTCTTCTGATTGTGGTTAAATGTCATTAAGAATGAGTTTTTAATAGATGTTTTAAGCTTAAATTTGAGAGCACACATGCATTTATGTGCCTGCTATTTTAGGTTGAGTGAAGTGGGAACTAAAGCTCGATATTTCCATTGCCACCTTTGTTTATTAGCTCATTAGATATGGAACTATTTTCAACTTGTCCGTTTTGTACTTTCAGTTCATACGGGCAGAATTTGTCAACAAGTACATTTATTGGGGAAACATCATTTGCCATTCTCATTGCTATCGTGGGTCTTGTTTTGTTCGCACATCTTATTGGAAATATGCAGGTCCGTATAAAGTTGCCTATTATGTGTATCCGTTGATTCTTATGTTATTTTATATGAATTCCATATCGCAAATTACTGACAATTTTTATTGTTTTAATCATTCCATTTGTCTTTCAAAACTAATAATATTCCCTTGACATTTATCTTCGTTTTGCACATATTGAAGAGGTAGTTTTTGTAAAACCAATACCAACTTCAAGAAGGTATTTGTAATACTGCAAGGGGGCATTTAATTTTGAAAAATAACTGGATATTTTGTAATTTGGCCAAGTCTCAGGGATAGTGATGGAAATGAAGAAAGGAGATCTAAGTATTAGGATAATATTATGTTACATCTTATTTTGGAAGGCAACTTATTTTGTTACGTCTCTTTTGCTCAAAAATATTTGGGCCCTTATTTCTAGCCCACTTTTGAAGATTATTAGGCCACGGTTATTGATTTTTGGTTGGATTTGTTGAAGTTTGGGCCGGAGTAAGTAGCATCTTGCTTGGACCTATTGCCAGGATTTTGGGCCATTGGGTTTTGCAACATTTCCTAAGGCCTATTTGTTTGAAGTTTTTGATGATAGCCGATCCGATCTGGAATCCACTAAAAACCGTGACCGGGAGCCGAGCCGGTTAAGTCCCAGAACTCCAGTAAACCGTGACCGAGCAGAGCAGCAGGAGGCGGAAGGCCGACCCCAGGGATAAACCCGAGCCGGCCCGACTAAGGATAACCATTGCCCAGGCGAGGCACACAGGATAGTTAAGGCAACCTATCCCGTCTCTTCCCAAAGTTCCCTCAGGTGCTGCCACACGTCCTTGAAACTCTTCCCCCCTTCTGACAAGTGTTTTGGAGGGATCTCAAACATTCCCCAGCTGTCATTCACTTGATTGGCCAGGGTCCTCTGTAAATAGACGAAATGTACGATAGAAAAGGACTTTGAAAAAGTTCTACTAAGAAAATCATATTTACACTGTAATACGCCACGTGTTATAGATCGACCTCAAAAGCCGGCTTGGCCCTTTTTGTAAAAGCAAGAATCAATAAAATCTCATATTCTCATATCCCGTTGGCTTTTTATTAGTGAGCCTCATTTACTATGTGGCTTCGATTTACTTGCTCCAAATCAGCACACATTTTGTTGGCCAAACGCCGCATCAACAGTTTTAATGCTTCAATTCTCTAAATTTGTTAAGAGACTGTTTGGCTGTTGGATTAAATATGTGCTTATTTTCTGAGAGTGTCTTGAGTTTTGTTCTAGGGATGAGATCCATGAGAGGTAAACATTTAGGTTCCGTTGGTGATTTAAAATGTGTTATACAAGGTTATACAAGGTTTGGAATAATCTCATTAACTTCTGAATTCATTCGAGAGTTACTTTTGGTTCTTGATGGAGTGCACCACTTGAGTCATGTTCCATGATGTACGTGATGACTTTTACAATATCAATCAAGTAATATGCCGTGACTATACCAATTATCTCCATTCATCACATTCTCATTATATTTTCCATGTAACTGGAAAAACCTATGATGGTGGCGGTTTTGGAGTTTTATCTCATTTCTCCTTCTTATGAAGGTTGTGACAGGAAGGGCATCGGCCTTTTAATTTACCACTTTGCTTATTGCATGAATTTAAGTGTTAACTAATCAATTGACACTGTAATCTTCATGTCACCGACCCCAACATGGTGGGTATTAAGGTGCGGTTGATGATAATGATTGTTGATGATGTAGTACACCCTTACTGCTTGACACGTGATGTATACAAACAAGATGAAGTTTCTTGATTGTTGCAAGTGTTGGTCGTGCCATAAGTATTGCAACATCCTGATAATGAGATAAGGTATAGAGTTGCTTCTTGTCTTAGTGAAGTAATTAGAATTACCATCCCTGATACTCCATGTGATGAGAATACAATGAATGCTATCATGCAATTAATTCTTTAATGCTTTGAGGATATATCTGACACATTTACGGTATTGCACTTGAAACAATGGCTAATTGCAAATATGGCTTGATCATGTTGGATCTAGATTGTGATCAATTGATTACTGAGATGTTCCAACACTTTCTCAATGTCATAAAAGATTATCATGAAAATGTTATTTTTGGATATTTGGAGATAATTATGACTGAAGTTCTTCAAAAAAGTGAAAGAGAGAGGTTGCAAGATGTGTTCCAGCCAATTTTGGAACATGAAGGGAAATTCTAATCTAACTTCAAAAATGTTGGCCGGAATAATATGCTCTAATTGTGAGGAATTGATTGATCCATGTCTTCTTGAAGCGATTGTGGTTGTTGACTGTGATTGTTGAGGAACTTCCCATAGAAGCTCGTGCTGAGTTGGTGAAGGATGAAAGAGAAATTTCTCACTTACAAGATGATCTCATTCTCATAGTGTACAAAACACTATATTTCATGAGAAATGTAGTGAGAATTTGCTTGCATTCATCACTTCTTGAAGACCTTCCAATCAACACTCCGAGTATTCCGATTATGGATGAGTAGAAGGATTTGATTTTGTTGAAGAGGATAAGATAGAGTTGGGTTTACAAGATGAAGATCCTGAGAAGATTGTGCTTGATGTGAATTGTGGTGGATTGAACCATTTTCCCTCATATGATCTTCGTCAGATTTTGTCATACTTCCTGAAACAAAAGAGGGAATGAAAATTGAATCTGATGTCCTTGGCTCCAAAGTTGGAGAGAAATTGAAGTATGCTTTTGGTAGGAAAGCGAAGGAAATAAAACTTAAGGCGTTTGCAGAAAAACTTCATGTTGTTGATGATTAGTTGTGCGTTATCTGGCTTATTGGAGAGGTTGTCCCAATGTTTATTCGCTTATTGATGGGATTCAAAGCTATTTGGTTGAATGGAATGGCCGTCTTAACTCGAAGATCATGAAAAGTTTCATCAAACTTCCCGTCCTTCTTTGTTCATCATTTTGGCTCTCGCATGAGCTCGTGTTTTGAAGCCGAGAAGAATGATGGGAATCAAGAAAGAAGATTGAAATATTAGGATAATATTAAGTATTTTGGTTATTCCTATTATAGTTTATTTAGAATTCAGTATTTAGTAATATATATTTTAGTAGAATTCCATTTCCTAGTTTATATAGTACTCAGCCTATAAATAAAGGACCTAGGAGCTGCGTTTTACTCACTTCTATTGTTGTTGATATTAAATAACTCAGAGTTTATCTCTTTATTTCTCTAAATTGCGTTCTGTTCTCTATCAAGTAGTTTGTAAGTTTGCCCTTAGTTTGTTTTTTCAAGAAGAGACTTCTCCATGTTCCTTTCTGGTTTTGACTTCAAACTTATGAATAATCAATTTGGTTTGTTACTTTCTGTTTTTTGTTCTTTTAAGCTATCACCATTTTGGCAAGACCAGCTGGATTAAAGGCAAATTATATCTGTTTTAGAACCATTTGATTTACTCCCACTCTGTTTCTGCCTGTAGACATACTTGCAGTCTTTAACATTAAGGCTCGAGGAGTGGAGACTTAAAAGACGAGATACCGAGGAGTGGATGAGACATCGTCAACTTCCTGAGGATTTGAGGAAACGTGTCAGGCGTTTTGTTCAATATAAATGGCTTGCCACTCGAGGAGTAGATGAAGAAGCCATTTTGCATGGGTTACCTGTCGATCTTAGTCGTGATATTCAACGTCACCTATGCTTGGACCTTGTCCGACGGGTATGGTTTCCTTCCACTCCTGTTTTAGTTTGCTTTATGTTTTCTGGTCATAGTAATATGGTGACAATTACATGTAATTAAAGCTCTTTCGTCGCTTATATTTGTGCTTACCAGCATGCTGATCTATCTTTTCATAACAAATTCAGGGGTGTTTGAAATACCTCAAGGGTTTAAACCTCGTCAATGGATTTTGAAAAGTGCTTATTAACAAAAGTGCCCTTTAGGTTTAGCCTGATTACCCCAAAAAAAAACAGTTATCTTTTATAATTTCAAATACCCCCCCCCCCCCCCCCCCCCCACACACACACACACATACACATTTGTTTTCAGCTTACAAAAGTGCAGCCAGGGGGGTGAGTATTTGTTAGGTAAATACAAACTTCGGAATTTATTTGTAATTTTGAAAGATAAAGTGGAGCGTTTGTATTTAAGCTACACCTCAGGGGTACTGTTTTTTGTAGTTATTCCTTTCTGCAAAATTTACCTTATTTCTAAATAGTTTTACCTTCTTTCTTTGGGATAATTACAAAAGGTACCCCCGAGGTTCGACTTATTACAAGGAAACACAGCTGACTTTCAGATTTGCCAAGAATACCTATAAGATGGCTTCAGTGTTAAAATTAACGAGCTAACTCAAATATTTCTATAAACTTGAAGGTGATTTTGAAATGTTTTTTCCTCATGAAGGGGTAAATGCAAGACAAAATAAAACCTCAAGGGTATTTTTGTAATTTTAAAATTTAGCTGGGTTTCTTTTGGTAATAAGGTCAAACCTCAATGGTATATTTGTTATTAACCCCATCTTTTCTTTGACGATTTTGCCAGGTCCCCTTTTTCTCACAGATGGACGACCAATTGCTCGATGCAATATGCGAGCGGTTAGTTTCTTCCCTGAGCACCGAGGGAACTTACATCGTCCGCGAGGGTGACCCCGTCACAGAAATGCTCTTCATCATCCGAGGCCAGCTCGAAAGTTCCACGACGAACGGAGGCCGGACGGGTTTCTTCAATTCCATAACCCTAAGGCCCGGAGATTTTTGCGGAGAGGAGCTTCTCGCATGGGCCCTACATCCAAAATTGGCCCTCAACTTGCCTTCTTCAACACGGACCGTTAGAGCACTTGTCGAGGTGGAAGCTTTCGCATTACGAGCCGATGATCTCAAATTTGTCGCCAATCAGTTTAGACGGCTCCATAGCAAAAAGTTACAACACACTTTTCGATTCTATTCTCATCATTGGAGGACGTGGGCCGCTTGCTTTGTACAAGCCGCCTGGCGAAGGTATAAAAGGAGAAAGATAGCAAAAGATCTCGCGAGAATGGAGTCATTTGTGTCGGACGAGACGAGTCAAGATAGCGCCGAGGTGTCGGAGCATGATTTATCAACTAATAGTTCGGCATCGTCGATTATAAAATCAAATTTAGGGGTCACGATTTTGGCTTCGAGATTTGCTGCGAATACAAGGAGAGGAGTTCAGAAGATTAAAGACGTTGGTTTGCCAAAACTTCCGAAGCCCGAGGAGCCAGATTTTTCAGCTGAGACCGATGATTTAGTTTAATGTATTCGGCTAAGATAATAGTTAATACATACTGCAATGAGGTCTGTTTTTAAGACGTCTGCATTGTAGTTTATGTAAGTTGTAACTTTGTAAGATTACAAAATTGGACAAAATTATCAGCTAAAACTACAGTGAGAAGTTATATTTTTTTTCTTTCTTCTGATAAATGGGAGATGGTAGATTTTATTGCTAATTCAGTTTCAGTTATTTGTTACCCTGCAGATTAAAACTTCTTCAGGGTTTGGAGTAATTACAGAGGAAACCCATAAGTTTTTGAAAATTACAAAAATCCTCTTGAGGTTTGGTTGTCTTCAATAAAAGGGGGCAGTTGTATAAATATGAGGAGGTTTTGAAATATTTTTCTTTTTTTTCGTATGAAGGGAGAAAACGTGAGATGAAATTAAGCTTAAGTTTTTTTTTTTCCTTGTAATATTCAAAAACCTAATGAGTTCTTTTTAAATTAGCCCATAACTCGAGGGGTACTTTGTAAATGTTGAACCGCATGCAAAACATTGCATTATGCTGTGCAGTAGAAATCCCCATATTGTGGGAGAGGAAAAAGAAGGATATTAAATCAAAATGGAAACCCAAAGAAAAAATGATAACTCAACTGAAATATCTACAAACGGACTGTCCCCATCTTAAGGGTGGTAACTCAATTTGATTAACCCCTAAAGAGTTGCGCACACAAGTGCTCATTTACTTGTGTAAAACTCGATATTCTTGTATTTCTGTGATATGACCTCGGCCTCGACTTTTCTAGCCGTATCGGTTGCACAGCCTACGAGAATGAGAACAGAGGTGCCGGCAAATCCCCTAAAAGCCGTAAGGTGTGTGGCTTGTTCAACCACAGCTGGACCGGCAGCAAGTATCGCCAGAAATGCAGAACCCAGGACGGATATCCGGCTCAGAACCTATAAATCAACAAAGCACATCAAAAAAGATTATGGTACTGCATACTAGTATACAACCAGATAGATGGAAAAAAATTACCGTTTTGATAAATACAGCAGTACTTTTTCCAGGTCGGACAAGTGGTATCGAGGCGCCTTGCCTCTTCAACTGTTCGCTGACATCATCCGGGTTCAATTGCAGAAACGTGTAGTAATAATTGAAAAATGCTATCAATAAAATGTTTGTTGGCAAGTATAATGGACCTGAAAGTATTACTCTCATATTAGAAGCAAATATTACATTTTCCTTCATAAATCGCGGCAATAGCCACGAGCCATTTCTTTATTTCGTTTTCGTCCTCTCATTTTTCATGAAACACCATTTATCATGATCTGATACCTTTAGTTCTTACCATTTCACCAAAAAATCAAATATAAAAGAAAATGTTAAGAAAGAAAAAAACAAAGACGAAGCATAACCAGTTACTGTATCATACCCCCAGGATTTAAACCTAGAGCAGCCATTTTGAGAAATCCGAAATCGGTGAAGCGTGCAAGAGTTCCTGGAAGAGCCAACGATGAAGTAGAGAAGATAATTGGCATAACTCCAGAACTATTTACCTGTTCATTTACAACTTTTACAATAGATAAAGACCAGTGTACAAACTGAAAAGGTAATTTCTTTATAGATTGGTTATGAGCAATCAAAACAATAATGTCTTTGTTCCAATGGCACGAGTACGATACTTATATGAAGGAAGATTTAAAAGTCGAGATCTTAAAAGGACAGGAAGCTTCAGTCATATATTATATGTAGAAAGGAAACACCATGATTAGACCTGTCCGAATTTTAGCTTCTATTTTGCAAACACCAACAACTTTTAATTCTAGACAACTTGGCTTCTCTGCCATAAATGACTTCTTCTAAAGAGCAGTACGTACTTGCAAACACGACTTCTAAAACCCCCAACTCAAATATTACGAGAAACAGGTTTATACACCTTAAATGGCAAGTAAGCAGATTTTTTAAGTCCTTCGGCTCCACTGGTATATCTCGAGGCATAATTGATCGGAATTTTCCTCTCTGCTTCCTGGAAAATAACAAGCAACTCCACTAAATTTATTGCATTGTTATTACGATAATAACTTGACAAGTTAAAAATCAACCCTCACCTGAACATAGACAATGTTAAGGACCAGCAAGACGAATGAAACAATGATTCCAACAAGTCCAACATAGTTACCGTCTTGAAATGCTTGTGCAACTGTTCTTCCAAAGGATGCTGGCAGAAATGAGATGATATTTGTGAAGATTAACAGAGATGTCCCATTTCCGAATTTCAAGTCGGTAATTCTTTCCCCAATGTAAGTCGTGAAAACTGAGCCGAGTGTCAGCATAATGACAGAAGAGAGAACCCACTGAGTACTGAAGTCGTCGATGTAAGGACGAAGATACAATACTTGACCAATTGCCTACCATGAAAAATGTTTAGAGAAATTAATGACTGTATTCAGGCATGTATCATTAACAGGTAATCCTGTCTCGAACTAGTATATGTTCCATTGAAAAATCGACCATATGAAATTACTTTCTCCACTTTTAATTCAAAAAGAATAAAAAACAAAATTTATCCAGTTCGACGAGCACTAAAATTGGAAAAATACAAACTCGTTTGGTTGTGTTTCCATAGTTCATTTCCGGCTTCTAGAGTTGAAAGAAGAATGTTGAGAACATTATTTTTGGGTGCTCGTGGGGAAATCGAGATTATGTTTGGATGGATGAATGAGAATTGATTATTGTAGGATTCCAAATGAGAATATGTTAGGTTGATTAGTTCGAAATAGTTTTCAATGGAAAAATTCTCAAACAAACACATCCAACATAACTCAAATGAGATGAATATTTGCTAACCAAATTTTTATATAACATCTGAATATCAGGCACCATTTTACCTGCACTATAGCAAACCCAACCGAAGCATAGCGAGTATACTGCAGCAGTTTCTTTCTTCCAGCCTCGCCTTCTCCTTTTTGGAGTTCTTGAAACTTGGGGTAGATTTGAGTGAGAAGCTGAAAAACTATCTGTGAGTTGATAAAGGGCACAATACCAAGAGACCCTATTCCAAGCCGACCGATACCCCCTCCAGAAAGCGAATCTAGAGTGCCCAACACACTGTTTTGATCTAGATTACCAACAAAAGCCTTCCGATTCACACCACTGAGAGGTATGTATATTCCAAGTCGTGATAAGGCCAAATAGCCCAAAAGCTTGAGAAATTTTCCAGGCAATGGGCCCTTGAAGAAATCCCCAACATCAATGCTGGTATCTTCAATGGCAGCTGGAAAATGTCAAAGAATCCTATATCAAGGGTCAAGAGCAGCAGGTAAAAATTCATAGAAGAGAGAAATGATAATTACAAAAACCTACCCTGAGGTTTGGCCTAATTACAAAAAAAAAAGGCTTACTTTAAAATTTACAAAAATCACCCTTGAGGTTTACATCCAACATTTGCACCTACAGTCAGTGGGAATTGCTGACATCATCAATAATTTTACTACCACATCCCTCAACTTAATTTTACATGTAACCCCATCCTTCGCCTTATATTTTATATTTACAACCCTTAACTTTTTAAATTATTACCTGACGTAATGTTGGTATTTTTTTTCTAATATTTAGAAAATTCGAGAGTCGTAATTGTAACATATTTGATAACATCAATAAGGTCATCCGTCATCACATCAACTAATGTTTAGATCAGATCATAACACAAGATGGAATTAAACCACGAGTGGTTTCTAATGAGCTTTTTCTTTTGGTAACTACACCAAACCTCGTGCTCAGGGGTAACTTTTGTAATTATCCCTAATATGACAAAGGTACAGTGATAAACAAACCTGCCACGCCTCGTGCAGATGAAGATTTCTCTTTTCTGATGCCCCATGAACTCTTGAGTGTTTGAGAAAATAAATCTAGAGCATTTTCCCGAGTTGTTTTTAAATCCGAGAGTCCCTCTGGATAAATGCCCAGTGGATTTAATACAGAATTCTCTTGACTGAGAAAAATATCAATCATGAAAAAGATTATGTTAATAATGCATGTGAAGATTAGCAGTGTTAATACACAAACATATATGACTTTCAAAGGCGAGAGCGAGAAACTCGAAACTCGATATGATTGTCAATTTACAGATAGGTAAAGCCAAATCATAGTGTTATCACTTCAAAAGTTTATCAAGGAGTGGTGTGTAAGTCTTTTGTAGTCAGATTGTTATAGAATTGCCTAAGGTGACGAGACCCAACAGCTCGCAGTTGCATAATTTCCATCCCATAGATCATGATGTATTTACAATTTTACATTCATCTAAGTCATAAAACCCAATAAAATCTTGTAAACTTAGATCTAAAGAACAATGTTTTAAAAGACGCGAGGCGAGTTTGAGGCGTTTTGGCCGGACGAGGCGAGGCGTAAGCCTCGATAAAAAAATCCTTAAAATCTCACAAAAATATCGTAATATTCATACAACAACAACAACAACATGAATCAAACTTTGAAACCGTCAATAATCGTTACATAAATAACATAAAAGGAAAAAAGAGGGAAAAAGTAGAGAAAAAAGCAAATAAAAAAAGAGAATGAATGTTAAAAAAAAAAAAAATCCTGAAAAATAAATTAAAAGATAACATGAAATAAAAGAAAATAGGAATTAAAAAAAAAAAGGAATCAGACTCCATCCACCATCCGTATTCTTTCCCGCCACATTTGCCTCTCCATCGCCATACTTTCTCCAATTCCAAGAAACCGCATATCATTTTCAATCATCTTTATCCAAGTTTTCTTGGGTCTTCCTCTACCTTTCACAACATTACTTGTTCCCCAACTTTCTAGCCTCCTCACTGGGGCATCAATAGGTCTTCTTCTCACATGACCAAACCATCGTAATCGATTCTCCATCATCTTGTCTTCTATAGACGCAACTCTTACCTTCTCTCTGATCACCTCATTTTCGAGCCGATCATTTTTTGTATGACTACACATCCATCGTAGCATACGCATCTCTGCCACATTCATCTTTTGAACGTGACACTGTTTTACAGCCCAACACTCGGTGCCATATAACAGCGCAGGCCTAATTGCCGTGCGGTAAAATTTACCCTTTAATCTATGAGGCATGCCAGGATCACATAAAACCCCCGTGGCACTCTTCCACTTCAACCACCCTGCCTTTATTCTGTGAGCCACATCGCCATCTAGCTCTCCATCCTTTTGAATAATAGATCCAAGATACCGAAAGAAAGTGGATCCATGAACAACTTTCCCATCAAATGTGATCATCCCCGCCTCTCTATCACCTGTTGCTAAACCTACACTCCATATATTCGGCCTTACTTCGCTCACCAAAGCCTCGAGCTTCCAAAGTATCCCTCCAAAGTTCCAATTTCACAGCACTCCAACCTTCGTTTCATCAATCAACACAATATCATATGCGAACATCATACACCACGGAACGTCATTTTGAATTTCTCTTGTCAATTCGTCCATGACTATGGCAAAGAGAAAAGGACTAAGAGCAGATCCTTGATGCACCCCTATCGTAATAGGGAATTCTTCTGTCCTCCCAACATTAGTACGTACACTTGTACTAGCTCCCCCATACATGTCCTTTATAATGTCAATATATTTCCGCAATACACCCTTCTTTGCTAAGGCCCACCAAAATACTTCTCTTGATACTTTATCATATGCCTTCTCTAAATCAATAAAAACCATATGCAGATCTTTCTTTTTATCTCGATAATGTTCCATCAACTGCCGGATAAGATAAATTGCTTCCATGGTCGATCTTCCAGGCATAAATCCAAACTGATTTTCTGTTATCTTCACACATTTCCTGATCCTTTGTTCAATCACTCGTTCCCACAACTTCATGGTATGACTCATTAGTTTAATTCCGCGATAATTAGAACAATCTTGAACATCACCTTTGTTCTTATACAAAGGGACGAGAATACTTTTCCTCCATGCTGATGGCATCTTATTGCTTCTCCAAACCTTATTGAAAAGCATAGTTACCCATTCGATCCCTCTCTCCCCCAAACACCTCCAAACTTCAATAGGTATACCATCTGGTCCTTCTGCTTTCTTTGGCCCCATCTTCTTTAATGCAATTGTCACTTCACCCTTTTGAATTCTTCTCTTAAACTCTCAGTTAACCATACTTGAGGGGATGTTTAAATTCCCAATATCTTGTTCTTTATGGCCATTGAATAGGGTATCAAAGTATGACCTCCATCTCTCTTTTATCTCTTTATCTTGAACCAAAACTTTTTTGTCAGTATCTTTTACACATTTAACTTTTCCAATATCTCGCGTCTTCTTCTCTCTCATTCGAGCAAGTTTATAGATATCTTTTTCCCCTTCTTTAGTATCTAATCTTGCATATAATTCTTGATTGACCTTTGATCGGGCATTTCGCACTGCCTTTTTAGCTTCTGTTCGAGCTTTCTTGTACTTCTCATAATTCTCATCGCTCGAGCATTTACCCAGTACCTTATAACATTCATGTTTGGTCTTTATCGCTTGCTTAACTTCATCATTCCACCAAGATGTGTACTTACTTGATGGTCTGTTTCCTTTAGATTCTCCTAGGACTTCTTTTGCAACTTCCTTTATGTTATGCTCCAACAAGTTCCACATCGAATCTATATCCATCTCCGTGCAATCAGACCAAATACCACTATCAGCAATCTTAGCCACAAAAGTATGTCGACTCTCCCCTTGGAGCTTCCACCACTTAATTCAAGGGTCAACTTGTGGTCTTCTCTTTCTTAAGTGCCTCTTACCTAGAAAGTCAAGCACCACAACCCTATGTTGTGTTGCAGCACTCTCACCGGGTATCACCTTGCAATTAGTAAATCTTTTCCTCCAAACATTCCTTACTAAAAAGAAATCAATCTGACTTGCATTACCTCCGTTTCTATATGTCACCAAATGAGAGTCCCTTTTCTCGAACCAAGTGTTCATAATACCCAGGTCATGAGCTAATGCGAAATCCAATATACCATTTCCTGCTTCATTCATGTCCCCAAAACTAAAGCCACCATGAATGCTCTCAAAGCCATCTCTGCTAACACCGACATGCCCATTGAGGTCACCACCAATGATCAATTTCTCACCCATAGGAATTCGTTCGACAACCTCTTCCAAATCTTCCCAAAATTCTTGTTTGATCGATGCATCCAATCCTACTTGTGGTGCATAAGCACTTATGATAGTTAGAAACTCATCCCCTATCGCAAGCTTAATACTCATTATTCTATCGCTCTTTCTTGACAGTTCCACCACATCATTAATGAATTCTTTATCAATGACGATACCCACTCCATTTCTACTTCTATCCTTTCCAGAGTACCCAAGCTTGTAACCCCAAGGAGCTAACACTCTTGCCTTCTCGCCAACCCACTTAGTCTCTTGTAGACACATTATATGAATTCTCCTCCTTTTCATAACCTCCCCCACTTCTGCTGATCTCCCCGTCAAAGAGCCAACGTTCCAAGTTCCAAACCGCACCTTACTACCCTTACTAACCGCAAGAACTAACTTCTTTGTCTGTCCCCGTCCACGCTGCAAGGATTCTTGCACATTTGGCACCACACCCATACTTCGAGGTGGCGCGCCGCTTCCGGGCGACAACCTAGCAACCCTTGCATATTTTCCACTACACCCGGGCCTATGAAGTGTAGCGCATCCTTGCTCATTTGACACCACCCTCAGATGTAAAGGTGGCGCGCCGCTGGGCGACGACCTAGCAACCCTCGCATACTTATCACTGCACCCGGGCCTATGAAATACAGCGCGTCGCTTCTGAGGAGACGCCCCAACGATTTTCAATGTTTGATTCATGTCCATAGAATGTGACGAGTTTTACGTTGGTTGCCACTAACCTACCGGAACCCTCCTCTTTTATCCGGGCTTGGGACCGGCAATGGATGTCAAGAGGACACCCACAGGCAGAGTTTATCGTAATATTCATAGAAATTACTAAAAGAGCAAAAAGTAACAATTAGATTACTGAAGTATCATAATATTCATTCATAAACCTCCAATTTTATTTGATTTTTCTCTAATTAAAATCTTAAAATTTATAAATTAGGTTATTTGTTCAATAAATTAAATTGCATTATCTAAAAAAATTTAAATAAACTTTGATATGTAATTATTTTTTGTTAATTTTCAAAATATTGAATACCATGTAATTAATAACAGCTTTTTATGCTTTAATTATTTAAAGAAAAAAAAAAGAGCAACTCATAATTCTAAACGCCCAATAACATCTGCATAGATATTCAATGCAATTAAGAACTTAAAGGTAGTGTAGGGTAGTTAGGTCATTAACACTTAAATAAAACCCTTTTTTTCTTATGTCTTTCTCACCACCCACCATGCTGCCTCTCGCAGTTCTCAACCCGCCACTCTCTCGTACCAGCCGTTGTCAACCCGCCACTCTCTCGTACCAGCCACCAGGTATGTTCTTTTTTCAGAAAAAAAAAAGCCTTGCAGAAGTGCCTCAGAAAGGCGCGCCTCAAACACGCCTCTAGCACGCCTCGCTCTTCGTAAGACTCAGCAATGGGGACAGAGGCGCCGCTTCGGGGGTGTTTTTCCGGCGCCTTGCCTCAAGGCGCGCCTCGAGGCGCATGCCTCGAGCGTTTTTTAAAACATTGCTAAAGAACCGAATGCATCGCCAAGCATTATTCTGAATATAGGAACATAAGTCGTTTAGGTATTAAATCAGTTTTGAAACTATGAATCCGCAAAATTCAGTAATACTATAATCATAGTGGTAAATGAAAATTTATTTTTCACCCTTACCAGAAACTAAATGCACAGCTGCATACTACACAGTGTCTGTGTGGCACTCTCAGTTCATAATCCATTTTTTCCAATAACGAAATCAAACAAGTAAGGATCTCAAATCATAGTCGCCATGAGCCAAAAGTAGAAAACTGGAATATTATAATGTACTAAACCATAATTTGCACATGAGAAAGATTAAGACACCATTCAAGTTTTTTTTTTTTTTTTGTGCATAAAATCACAGAATTCTCAAGAGAGTTTTAAGGACTGTAAGGACTTTAAAGAAATCAACAAAACACAGGCAGTTAAGCTGTAAGGACTTCAAGGAAATCAACGAAACTGTAAGAACCTGAAAATCTGAGAATCTCAAGAGAAATGGAGAGGTAATTAAGAAAAAACCCACTTGTTAGTAAGAAACCCTCGGAACCCTGAAAACCTTGAATTAATTGGAATTGAGGATTTCTGATATGGTTACCTTTGCTTGTGGCTGCCATTGGTGTTCTCTTTGTAAACAGTCAGAGTAGCTCTGCAAATGGATTTCTCATGGTTCTGGTGAAGAGCACAACGGTTGGGCTTGGCGCAAAAAGAATGTTTTCTTGAAATGGAATTGTGTGTTAGAGAAGTGGTGGAGCAAATAGAAGAAGAAACTTGCCTTGCTATCCACATTATCCCCTTCACACACACACACACACAGTAAAGTTGGAACTAGGAAGGAATAGGATTTGCGTACTGCTTGGAATGACGGTAATTACTTCGTGTCTCGTGAGTGCCAAATGGGCCGGGCCGAACAGGCCTTGTATTTAAACGCTAGCCCAAGAAGTAACATCGAGTCGGACAAAGTTTGGTAGTAAAAGATTATGTTGAGCCGGAGCGGATACTTCAATCAAGGGTAGTTTCCATGAATATAATATTTTAAAAATATTTATAAAAATGAAAAATAATTACACATGTAACACAAATTAAAGACATGTATGAATGATATTGGTCAATCCATTCCCTAATTTCCGGTTATTAAAGTAACCCCCAATTAAAAAATTAAATCCCATAATTTCATCTAATTTAGTTATCAAATAAAAAACAGATGTCTGTCATACTCGTACATTTCTGTATGTATTTATTCCGTGTTTAGAAAATTTGTACACCGTGTATTTGTACTGTTTGAGTACTCGATTATGTATTGAGATTCGGATATTAATATTTATTGAATTCTTATCAAATATCATGTTATGACCATCGAGATTGGATCCGTGTTGAGGATGCCAATGGTATGTAATTTTGCCAAGTGTTGTTAAACACTTACATACATTAACGTGGTGGTTAACGTACGCTATGTATCAACACTTAACGTACGTAACATACTAAGGATTGCGTACGTTAATCTTGCCAGCTGCATGGACCCGTGCGTGCATGCATAAAACAAGTCAACATAGTGTTACATACGTAAATAACTGAGTTAACGTACCCACCAACGTTTGAATGTCATGGGTTCATCCGGAGTAGCCGGACTTAGCTTGAAGTGTCGAATCCCTCTTTAGTGAATACAATTGCTTTGTTTATATGTCTTGTATTTTATTATGGGCCCGTTTGGTTGCTAAGATTGGGCCATATTAGAAGCGATTATATGGCTTATCTGTACGATTAGGTCGTTTGCTTGGTTAGTGGCCGACCTGTGAAAATATAATGGCCCGCGTTCAAATAAACGGGCCTGGCAGATGAGGGATCCGGCCTGGAGGGTCCGATATCTTTTCTGGGCGATTAAGGGCGGCCTTATTAAAGGTAAAATGATAATACCAGACCCCACAAACCGCCGCACCTCCGCCGCCTATCACCACCACCGCCACCTTCACAAACACCGCTCCCACAGCCACCGTTCCCACAGCCACAGCCACCTTCACAAACACCGCTCACAAACACTCCCCGTCGGACCCATCGTCGCGGCGCCGAGTAGGGTTCTTCCAAGATGAATCTCTTCGTCTTCTATCTCTTCGTCGATTGCACTGATAGCCACGGATGAAAGAAATGGTGGGGTGAAAAAGTGAAAAGAGGGGTAGAGATATGAGGACAATTTTGTCTTTTGAATAGTAAATCTGACTTAATAAAATACTCAACCAAACAGAAACTTGTATTAATAAGGTGCAAATCAGACCTCAACCAAACAACATAATACCCCACATAAATATTATTATCCGCAATACATACCGGGCTATTTAATCTGGCCGATTAGTCCCCAATGCAAGCAAACAGAGCCTATATATAAACTATGTGATTATTATGTGAATGGTAATTGTGAAATCATGTTGATGAGTATTTGCAAGTTTGTCGTATAGTGTGATTGTTTTTTATATAGTTGTAATCATGAGGTGTTATTATAGCTGTAATCATGAGGTGTTACGTATGTTGGAACATTTTATCCCATACAAACATATTAAATAATTTGGATGATGTGTTAATGATCAGCGAAAAACAACAATTAATCAACATCGGTCGAAGAAGAAAGAACTGGACAGAAAAGCAAAGAAGTGAAGCAAAAACAAAGTTAACGTACGCTGCGTTATATACCTGACATACGTAACTCATACCCGGCTGAACCAGCCAAGTTGACAAAGCTAACGTACACTACCAAGAAAGTTTAACATACGCGAAACTCAAAACAGAAGAAAACAGAAGAAAAGACATCAGGCATGTTAATGCACTAAGAACAACGTACGAAAAATAGAGAAATTAACGTACGCTACATGCATGTGATTACGGTCGCCATAGTGTTCAAAATATAAATTCAAATATCGATCTAGAAGGTCGAAGTCAGCACTCTCAATGTTCATATGACCGTTCAATGTAACTTATGCAACATCAAGAGATAACATAAGCAATAAAAAGAAACATAGGCACTGGACTGCATTGAACATATCTTAACGTACGCAATCTTGCAAGGTTAACGTACGCTACACGCTTAACTTATGCTAAGGTCATGTTATAGCGTACACTATGAAGCAGCAAACAACAACGGCTAGTTAGGCTTCCAAGCCTATAAATACCACTTCGTTTAGTATTCAAGATACAACAACTCCAAGAATAATTCATATACATCTAAGATTATTGTATGCACTATTTGTTGTTGTTATTGAGCTACATTGTTAAGAGCTTGTGTTTGATTCACTCATCCATACACGAGAGGAAAGAAAAGATTATAGATTTGATTCGGTATTATTAGAATCGTGGATCCGACATTGTTAAAATCATAATTTAAACCCGGTGAGGTTTTTCTAGTACCGATAAGCTAGAAAGGTTGTCTCCTTATTCGATAGAAAAAAAAATAGTTTATCTTGGACCGATAGAAGACAAGATTATAACGGTTTATCTTGGACTGATAGAAGACAAGATTCTAATGGTTTACCTCGGACCGCTCGAAGACAAGGTGGAAAGGTTTATCTTGAACCCATAGAATAAGATAATGAAGGAGAGAGGACGTAAGCCAGTTAGGGCCGAACCTCTATAAATCTCTGTGTCATTTAATTTCCGCATTTATCTATCGCTTCCGCACATGAAAAGAGTTCACTACTCTTCACCGCATTAATCAACCCCCTTCTAGTGGCGGTACCAACTCATCAACATGTTGATGAATATATGTTAATTTAAGACCCGTTTGAGGATGTCCATGGATATACAAACTGTATTATGGGTGATTTATAGTTGTATATTTTTTAGATCCATTTGGGTCTATCTAGGGATATGTCGTTGTGTGTTAAATGTCTTGGTAGGGTCTTTTGATACACCGAGATAAAGATATTATGATACCTCGGTAAGATCATTTGAGACCTCGAGATGAAATAGTGTGAACATCTAGATGGGGTCCTTTAAGGCCTAAGGATGAAAATATTGAGTTTATATTGATCGTATTCTTGTACATGTTGAGGTATACTATTGTGATTATATTGGTTAGTTGTTGTTTTTTTTGTGTAGTTGTGGGTTGGTACGTGCGTGATTGAGATGTTTGATGAGCTGATGATTGTGTGATGTAAATTTCGTGATTAATTGCTCTTTTAGTGAGCCATACCTAATGTTAACGGGGGTTGGATGTGTGCGCCATTATCATTGTATGTTCAAAGTGCGACTTGTCGAATGAGTGTTGTCGGTGTTCCTAGTGGCATTCATGTTGCGGCCACCGAAATGTAAGTGTTATTAGCGTGGTTGAGTGCATGTTTAATGAGCGGACACTAGCAGAGAGTGCAATGTTGGTGCCCTGTATGGACAACGAGAGAAACTTGAAAGGCTTCTAGATGGTACTTTTTTGGTTTGAGCCAGTGATACTAAGTGATTAGAAGTTTTTTAAATCTCTTTACAGAAAATGTTGGTATGAGTATCAAAGGTTGCCCTCCTACTTGAAGGGTCTGATGAGACCCACAGGCTAGGGTTAATCATTATATTTCTCAAATGGGATTCAGCTCGAGATTTAAATGATTTTATATTGTGAAATTGGGATTTGGTCGAGGACCTAAATTGTTTTGTTTTGTGAAAATTGAATTTGGGTCGAGTACCCAAAATGGATTGTGAAAATGGAATTTGGGTCGAGTACCCTGTTGGAATATTTTATTTCAAATATTCATTAATAGAGTTTTGATTATTAAAATTGCTAAATAAAGCAAAACAACAAAGAGGCGAAGCAAAACAACGAAAGAGTCGAAGACGCAAAAAGTCGCGCAATCCAGGAAAAGCTATCTGTTCAAGATCAGTCAAGATGACCAACCTACCTGCAGATCATACGAGTCCAACCTACCTACAGATCAGACAAGACGAACCTACCTAATCAGACAAGAAAGAAGTTACCTTACCATGCTTAACGTACGTAACGAACAGAGCATAACGTATGTAACAGATCAAGGATAACGTATGTAACACGATGTGCTTAACGTACGTAACGAAGTGTTTCAGAATTCAAACAAGAAGAACGTTGGAGATGACGTCATATCTTACATCAGCAAGCAACGGATATGTTGACAATTGTTAAAGTACGTACCATGAAGATATAACGTATATAACATAAGAAACGAAACCACTAGAGTAAACTATGAAGAGGTTAACTTATGTAACGAAGATGGGCTAACGTATGTAACAAAGATAACATACGTAATGAGATGTCAATAACGTACGTAATGGAGGCTGCACAGGCTAACGGCTAGTTGGAAGAGTAATGCCTATAAATACCACTTCTAATGGGTTTCATCCTACAACAACGCAAAGCAAACGATTCAGTGATCATATATTGTTATACACATTCTTGTTGTTGTAATTGTGCTTATATTGATAGTTTGAGTGTTTATACATTCAACACATACACGAGTGGAAAAAGAAAAGATACGATTGGATTCGGTGTTATTAGGATCAAGGATCCAACATTGTTAGAATCACAATCTATATCTAAGTGAGGTTTATCTAGTACCGATAGAAAGCTAGATTGGTTGATTCTTTGTCCAATAGAAAAGGAAAACAGTTTAACTTGGACCAACATAAAGACAAGTGATTGAATGGTTTACTCGGACCGATAGAAGACGAGCGTGTAACGGTTATCCCTCGACCGATAGAAGAGAGGTGCAGAGGTTTATCTTAAGCCTATAGAAAAAGATACCGAGAGAGGACGTAGGCACGATTGGCCGAACCTCTATAAATCCTTGTGTCGATTTATTTTCTGCACTTTATTTAAATCGCTTCCGCAATGCGAAAGAGTTTCACAACTCTATCTCCAAACGGTGATACCAACCAATATTGCTCCAAAAATTGGTATCGGAGAGGTACTCCGAAAAGCGGCCTAATATCCGAGGAGAAAAGATCTGATGGCTCTTCAATTTGCTCCAGTCAAAGGTCTTGCGCTAAACCTACCTCCATTCTTTGATGGATCTAACTTCATGACATGGAAGAAGAAGATGTCAATATTCATCCGATCTTATGACATCGAACTTTGGAAAGTGATATGTCCTGGTCCCAAAATTCCAACGAACTCGAACGGAACTCTCAAAACTTTTGAAGAGTATGACGATGCGGATTGGAAAAATGATCACTATAATCGCAAAGCCACACAATTATTATTTTGTGCATTAAATACAGAAGAACACAACCGGATATCCTCATGTGATAGCGCGAAAGAAATATAGAAAATGCTTGAAGTCACACATGAAGGAACGTCTCAAGTCAAGGAGACGAAGATCAACATGCTTCTTCACGATTACGAGCTATTCCAAATGAAAGAAGAAAAATCCATCACAATTATGCTCGACCGATTTTCGGTCATTACAAATGGATTGGCATGTTATGGGAAGCCCCTTTAGAGTAGTGAGAAAGTAAAGAAGATCCTCCGATCACTACCTTGAGAATGGGACGGAATGGGGACGGCAATAATAGAATCAAAAGATTTAAACAATCTTTATTTTAGTGCTCTCGTTGGTTCACTTATAAACTACGAGATTATTCTAAAATCTCGGAATGCCAAGCCAAAGCCGAAGAAAAGAACGATAGCCATGATGGCTAAGATGTCAAGAAATAAAGAAGAAATCCCGGTGGACGAAAGCGACGAAGAATCGGCATATTATGCCAAGAATATTACTAATTCAAACCTTATTAAATCGTAGAAAGAAAGACATCTCGGGCGGAATGAAGAAATTTGACAATAATTGTCCAGTCTGTGGTAAACCAGAACACTTTGCGAAGAATTGCCAAGCAAACCCCAAGAAGGAGGTTTTAATAGCAACATGGAGCGATGAATACGAAGATGAAGATTTCATTAATCAAAATAATCTCGCTCTCATGGCCCGAAGCTCATTCGACGATAGCGACGTCGAAAGTCAAGTAAGTACATCCTCCCACGACAAGTTATTTGAAACATTTAAATTATTGCATACGGATTTTCAAAATGCTTTATATGAGATTAAATCCCTCCAAGCGAAAAATAAATTATTGGAAACTGAAATTTCTAAAATTCTTGAAAAAGGAAAATTCGTTGAAACCGATCATTCTCATTGCCTTGAAAATGAAAATATTTTAAATAATGATCTTTTGAAGTTCAAACCGAGCTAAAGAAATTTTCATGTGGAAATGATAAATTTGAACAAATGCTCTCGGTTCAAAAATTTACTTTAAACAAACAGGGGTTAGGATTCAAACCTCATTCTAAAACTGAATCCTTAAATTTCAAAGTACCCCATTGCGTAAAATGTTTGAAAATTGGGCATTATATTTCGAACTGCAAAAGCCCACGACGGACGATTAAAATTAAAAAGATTTGGATTCCAAAAGGAACCATTATTCCGAACATCGTCCATATATCCAAACAAAAACCAACTCTCGATTGGGTGCCCAAAAATTAATTTTCAGCAAATTGGTATTATACTGAGGGGGAGTAATATTTTTTAAAAGGGAGATATTTTTGTCAGGGGGAGTTTTACCCTATCATGCATATTTTTATACATCAATTGGTATTCATTATTCGTTAATATTACACCTTTTGCTGATAACAAAAAGGGGGAGAAAAGATATGAATGAGATAAAAAGCCTCATGGAAGACTGACGAGAAAAATAAAATGCAAAAAGGGGGAAGAAAAGAAAAGATGAAGAAGTCGAAGAGGTGAAATCCCGAACAATTCGAAGAAGTCGAAAAATCAAAAAGAAACGAAGAAGTTGAAAAATGAAAACGAAGAAGTCGAAAAGGATAAAAAGAAAAAGATGGGAGAACTAACGAAACGATCAAAGCCGAAAATTTTGATTCGTATAAATATACATATATTTTATGTTTGCAGGATTTATCCATTTAAGACGTTGTTTTGTAATCATCAAAAAAGGGGAGATTGTTGGAATATTTTATTCCAAATATTCATTAATAGAGTTTTGATGATTAAAGTTGCTAAATAAAGCAAAACAACAAAGAGGCGAAGCAAAACAACGAAGGAGTCGAAGATGCAAAAAGTCGCGCAATCTAGGAAAAGCTATCTGTTCAAGATCAGTCAAGATGACCAACCTACCTGCAGATCAGACGAGTCCAACCTACCTAGAGATCAGACAAGACGAACCTACCTGATCAGACAAGAAAGAAGTTACCTGACCATGCTTAGCGTATGTAACGAACAGAGCATAACGTACGTAACAGATCAAGGATAATGTACGTAACATGTTGTGCTTAATGTACGTAACGAAGTGTTTCAGAATTCAAACAAGAAGAACGTTGGAGATGATGTTATGGCTTACATCAGCAAGCAACGGATATGTTGACAATTGTTAACGTACGTACCATGAAGATATAATGTACGTAACATAAGAAACGAAACCACTGGACTAAACTGTGAAGAGGTTAACTTACGTAACGAAGATGGGCTAACGTACGTAACAAAGCTAACGTACATAATGAGATGTTAATAACATATGTAATGGAGGCTGTAGAGGCTAACGGCTAATTGGAAGAGTAATGCCTATAAATACCACTTCTAATGGTTTTCATCCTACAACAACGCAAAGCAAGCGATTCAGTGATCATATATTGTTATACACATTCTTGTTGTTGTAATTGTGCTTATATTGATAGTTTGAGTGTTTATACATTCAACACATACAGGAGAGGAAAAAGAAAAGATACGAGTGGATTCGGTGTTATTAGGATCAAGGATCCGGCATTGTTAGAATCGCAATTGATATCTAAGTGAGGTTTATCTAGTACCGATAGAAAGCTAGATTGGTTGATTCCTTGTCCAATAGAAAAGGAAAACAGTTTAACTTGGACCGACATAAAGATAAGGGATTGAATGGTTTACTCGGACCGATAGAAGACGAGCGTGTAATGGTTATCCCTCGACCGATAGAAGAGAGGTGCAGAGGTTTATCTTAAGCCTATAGAAAAAGATACCGAGAGAGGACGTAGGCACGTTTGGCCGAACCTCTATAAATCCTTGTGTCGATTTATTTTTTGCACTTTATTTAAATCGCTTCCGCAATGCGAACGAGTTTCACAACTCTATCTCCATACGGCGATACCAACCAATATTGCTCCAACAATTGGTATCGGAGCGGTACGCCGAAAAGCATCTTAACATCCGAGGAGAAAAGATCCGATTGCTCTTCAATTTGCTCCAGTCAAAGGTCTTGCGCTAAACCGACCTCCATTCTTCGATGGATCGAACTTCATGACATGGAAGAAGAAGATGTCAATATTCATCCGAGCTTATGACATCGAACTTTGGAAAGTGATATGTCTTGGTCCCAAAATTCCAACGAACTCGAACGGAACTCTCAAAACTTTTGAAGAGTATGACGATGCGGATTGGAAAAATGATCACTATAATTGCAAAGCCACGCAATTATTATATTGTGCATTAAAATCGGAAGAACACAACCGGATATCCTCATGTGATAGTGCGAAAGAAATATGGAAAATGCTTGAAGTCACACATGAAGGAACGTCTCAAGTCAAGGAGACGAAGATCAACATGCTTCTTCATGATTGCGAGCTATTCCAAATGAAAGAAGAAGAATCCATCACAATTATGCTCGACCGATTTTCGATCATTACAATTGGATTGGCATGCTATGGGAAGCCCCTTTTGAGTAGTAAGAAAGTAAAGAAGATCCTCCGATCACTACCTCGAGAATGGGATGAAACGGTGACGGTAATAATGGAATCAAAAGATTTAAACAATCTTGATTTTAGTGCTCTCGTTGGTTCACTTATAAACTACGAGATTGTCCTAAAATCTCGGAATGCCAAGCCGAAGCCGAAGAAAAGAACGATATCCAGGAAGGCTAAGATGTCAAGAAATAAATAAGAAATCCCGGTCGACGAAAGCGACGAAGAATCGGTATATTATGCCAAGAATATTACTAATTCAAACCTTATTAAACCGGAGAAAGAAAGACATCTCGGGCGGAATGAAGAAATTCGACAATAATTGTCGAGTCTGTGGTAAACCAGTCCACTTTGTGAAGAATTGTCGAGCAAACCCCAAGAAGGAGGTTTTAATAGCAACATGGAGCGATGAAGACGAATATGAAGATTTCATCAATCAAAATAATCTCGCTCTCATGACCCGAAGCTCATTCGACGATAGCGACGTCGAAAGTCAAGTAAGTACATCCTCTCACGACGAGTTATTTGAAACATTTAAATTATTGCATACGAATTTTCAAAATGCTTTATCCGAGATTAAATCCCTCCAAACGAAAAATAAATTATTGGAAACTGAAATTTCCAAAATTCTTGAAAAAGGGAAATTCGTTGAAATCGATCATTCTCATTGCCTTGAAAATGAAAATATTTTAAAGAATGATCTTTTGAAAGTTCAAACCGAGCTAAAGAATTTAACAAAGAAATTTTCATGTGGAAATGATAAATTTGAACAAATGCTCTCGGTTCAAAAATTTACTTTAAATAAATAGGGGTTAGGATTCAAACCTCATTCTAAAACCGAATCCTTAAATTCTAAAATACCCATTGCAAAAAATGTTTGAAAATTGGGCATCATATTTCGAACTGCAAAAGCCCACGACGGACGATTAAAATTAAAAAGATTTGGATTCCAAAAGGAACCATTATTCCGAACATCGTCCATATATCCAAACAAAAACCAACTCTCGATTGAGTACCCAAAAATTGATTTTCATCAAATTGGTATTATACTGAGGGGGAGTAATATTTTTTAAAAGGGAGATATTTTTGTTAGGGGGAGTTTTACCCTATCATGCATATTTTTATACATTAATTGGTATTTATTATTCTTTAATATTACACTTTTTGCTGATAACAAAAAGGGGGAGAAAAGATATGAATGAGATAAAAAGCCTCATGGAAGACTGACGAGAAAAATAAAATACAAAAAGGGGGAAGAAAAGAAAAGATGAAGAAGTCGAAAAGGTGAAATCCCGAACAATTCAAAGAAGTCGAAAAATAAAAAAGAAACGAAGAAGTTGAAAAATGAAAACGAAGAAGTCGAAAAGGATAAAAAGAAAAAGATGGGAGAACTAATGAAACGATCAAAGCCGAAAACTTTGATTCGTATAAATATACAAATATTTTATGTTTGCTGGATTTATCCATTCAAGGCGTTGTTTTGTAATCATCAAAAAGGGGGAGATTGTTGGAATATTTTATTCCAAATATTTATTAATAGAGTTTTGATGATTAAAGTTGCTAAATAAAGCAAAACAACAAAGAGGCTAAGCAAAACAACGAAGGAGTCGAAGACGCAAAAAGTCGCGCAATCCAGAAAAAGCTATCTGTTCAAGATTAGTCAAGATGACCAACCTACCTGCAGATCAGATGAGTCCAACCTACCTACAGATCAGACAAGACAAACCTACCTGATCAGACAAGAAAGAAGTTACCTGACCATGATTAACGTACGTAACGAACTGAGCATAACGTACATAACAGATCAAGGATAACGTACGTAACACGATGTGCTTAACGTACGTAACGAAGTGTTTCAGAATTCAAACAAGAAAAATGTTGGAGATGACGTACGTACCATGAAGATATAACGTCCGTAACATAAGAAACGAAACCATTGGACTAAATTGTGAAGAGGTTAACATACGTAACGAGGATGGGCTAACGTACGTAACAAAGCTAACGTACGTAATGAGATGTCAATAACGTACGTAATAGAGGCTGCAGAGGCTAACGGATAGTTGGAAGAGTAATGCCTATATATACCACTTCTAATGGTTTTCATCCTACAACAACGTAAAGTAAACGATTCAGTGATCATATATTGTTATACACATTCTTGTTGTTGTAATTGTGCTTATATTTATAGTTTGAGTGTTTATACATTCAACACATACACGAGAGGAAAAAGAAAAGATACAATTGGATTCGGTGTTATTAGGATCAAGGATCCGGCATTGTTAGAATCGCAATCGATATCTAAGTGAGGTTTATCTAGTACCGATAGAAAGCTAGATTGGTTGATTCTTTATCCAATAGAAAAGGAAAACGGTTTAACTTGGACCGTCATAAACACAAGTGATTGAACGGTTTACACAGACCGATAGAAGACGAGCATTAATGGTTATCCTTCGATCGATAGAGGAGAGGTGCAATGGTTTATCTTAAGCCTATAGAAAAAGATACCAAGAGAGGACGTATGCACGTTTGGCCGAACCTCTATAAATTCTTGTGTCTATTTATGTTCTGCACTTTATTTAAATCGCTTCCGCAATGCGAAAGAGTTTCACAACTCTATCTCTAAACGGCAATACCGACTAATATTGCTCCAACATACCTAAATGGTTTACGTGCCATGAAATGAAATTTTGGGTCAAGGACCATAATGGCTTTCACTATGAGAACATACTGTATTCAATTCATATTTTAACGGATTAATGTTAATCTATGAATTTTAGAAGATTGTAGTGGATTTTATTCTACATGGATTCTCGCAGAGTTGACGTAAATCCTATAGAGTCTAACATATTTGACTCCCCCTTAGGTAGAGTTTTTGACAAATCCTTCAAAACATCATAGATTTTAGCCGTACTTTAAAAAGTACAAAAAATACTAACAAATCCACTAAAATCCATCATTTTATAAAATCCAAAAAAAAATCCAAGAGTATTTGAATACCATCAGATTTTAAAGGATAATTTGAAATCTTAATTGAATACCCCCAGATTTTTAAGGATAATTTAAAATCTTGATTGAATACACCGAGATTTTAAAAGACTTTTTAAAATCCTTATTGAATACCACCAAATTTTAATGGATTTTTTGAAATCCAAATTGATTACACATGGATTTTTAAAATTCAAAAAAATTCTTTAAAATTCAGATTGAATACAACCCCTCAGGTTGAGGATATAGTTTAACAAATTCAGAATATTGAATGATTTGCTGCACTTATGTATTCCTTTGGGATTTTGAATGTTTCTTCGAAGTGTTGAAATATTTTATTCCAAATATTCATTAATCGAGTTTTGATGATTAGTTGTTAAATAACGGAAAACAACAAAGAAGCGACACAAAACAATGAAGAAGTTGAAGACGAAAAAAGCTGGAAATAACATACATAACGTACGCAATGCATGTAGTATAACGTACGTAATGAATCAAACTTAACGTACGTAACCCTCTATGGTTAACGTACGTAATGAAGAGTTTGAATCAGAATTCAATCTATGTGACTGTAATACCTCCGGTATTCCATGCTTGATTACTTTGTACTGTATGAATGTTTGGTAATATGACGTCATTTCTATTTATGTATTCCATTGAGTGCTATATAATTGTACAATGTGAACGAAACGAGGGTGACACACCTTGATGCCGTGAGACGATCGTCGGTGCGAATATGACGGTGGCCAACGTCTTGTTCCCCGATAATTGCTGACGAGCGGAAGGGATGGTCACCCGAGATGGTTAGAATGTGTTTGAGGCTAAAATTTCTGTCTAACGTACGCTATAACCCATGCCTAACGTACGCTAAATTTCAATGGTTACGTACGTTAAGGCAGCCACATTACGTACGTAACGGGTAGGTCGGTCTCCCGACCAGAATCTTCCTTTGACACGGACAGGGCTACTTTCGGCGGGCTAGATGACAAATGAGTCAACTGTTTGTTACGTACGTAATGCCCAAGAATTAACGTACGTAACACTTGGGCACATTTCGGCGATTAGTTCCTTACGTACGTTGTCATCGCACTGTTACGTACGTAATACACCTTACGTACGTAACACTCTTATCGTTAACGTACGTTATCTAAATCCAGTTTTATAAAATGATAACTCCCTTCTTCATTCGCACGTCCCAACACCAAGTCACTACTACCCTTGGAGAAATTCCTAGCCCTATACCCGGTTCTTAAGCCTTAAACACTTGGATTAACATTGAGGAGGTAGATTCTTGAGCTTCGGTGAAGATTATCCAAGTCGTTCAAGTCACTTCTCGTTCTCCTGGTAGTTCTTGTGAATCCGTCAACTATCTTCACTATTCTTCTTCTTCCAAAGGTAAGCCACCAATCCCTGGAGTTATATCTTCGATGTTTTCTTAGTTATACTTGTTATATTGCGGGTATGGGGTAGATTTTGCCAAACTTCGTAGACAATCTTGTCGGATGAAATTGTGGTAACCGTAAATTCCGTTTCTTATATGTTTAGTTTCATACAAACGAAATTTCACTTCAAATCATCACTAGGAATGTAAAATTTGACGAATCAATTGTGGGGAAATTCATAGTAATCCGTCACCGTATGTTCCATTGTTCGTAGCTACCCTCACCTTTGATTTTTGACACTTAGCAAAACTAAGGAAGTAATTCGATAGTATAATCAATATGGGTTGTTAAACCACCGGAGTTATTGTGCAATAAAATCCGTCGATTGTAGTATTCGGAATATAGAATTATAATAGAAAGCATAGGATTCGATTTCGCCATAATAATTCATTGACAACCGAAGAATGGTAGGATTATCTTCTTGAATAAATCGATATACCTAATGTTAACTATAATATTGAACGAGATAATGGTACACGACACTTGAAAACTTGGAAACGATACTCATACCGACAATTAAAACTACACTAGGAATCCGGTTAGGAAAGGGAGACTAGTTTTATTCATTATGGTCCGTACGAGGTGTTAATCGGATGTTTCATGGCTAGGTTAAGCTCGAGCGGGCGTGGGGACTTCGTTATCATAAAGCACCTACTATCGGATCACAGGCAAGAGAAATCTTGCTCATTTCTAATATCAATGTTATACCGTATGTGTGTACGTGCCATTTTGATAAAAGCCGACGTTGTCTTTCTCTAAAGATGTATAAATGGGCCGATGTGTTGGGGATAAAACCTGTATGGTACCCGCGTGGAAATGTGTTAGGGGGTAAGACCCGAATTGGGCACCTATGTTCCGGGGTATTCCCGTGTGGATACTTCCGTGACCCTTGGTTGCGACCTTGGGGGTTTATGTGATAAAGAGAGAGACACGTCGGTTAAGTGGTGAAATATTCCTTGTGATTACTAGGTACGGTGATTGTAAAAATGTCGTATACTGTTGTTAGTAGTTGTTATTTGATATGCATTCTCTAGATTGCTACAGTATGACTCGTCATACTGTAAAATTGTTCATCATGTGCGTGACATTCCCGAGGGGTCCGGTCAGACTTGAGCGGTGTTGGGATTATCTTTAACCGTTGCTTAAATTGGAATAAATTGTTTTCTTTGGAAAAACATTTGTTGTGTAATAATTCTTCGAATTACATTTTTTCCTTAAATCTTTCGTTTCACGTCATGTAACCCTTGAATTTGAGGTTTTATCACGATTTTCTTAAAATGCCTATTTTTTTTAATTAGCCTTGTGGGTCCCACGTGGGATTCACGGCACTGTAATACCTCGGGATATTTTGGGGGTGTTACAGAAAATGGTATCAGAGCGAAACTCCTGGTTGAATAAACTTTTTCCTATTTCTTTTTTTAAAAAAATCCAACACCCCAAGCGATCGAAGCTCCTCATGGGAATGCAAGTAAGTGATATGTGTGTGTTTCTATTTTGTGCAATATTTAATTGTAAACCATGCGTGGAACTGGATTTAGATTAATACCGTTAGCGATGGCACGCCGAGGAGCTAAAAGGGTGGTGAATGACGCTCAGGGTTCCGCCGAACCACAATGAGGACGGAACACCGCGAGACCCATCCTCGGGGGCCGCCCGCCACCGCTAATCAAAATGATCAGAAGCGGAACGCCGAACAACAACCCGGAGGCATGGATCCAACTTTTGTTCAGCCCTTGCTCGTGCTATCGCCATGGGAATTGCTCAGTCAATCAAAGGAACGGATACCGGCCAATGTGGAAGAAAACGCAGAAGGGATCGATGGTCGAGAGATGTCAAGGCTAGGCCTCCATTATTTGACGGACAGAGAGAAACACGTGGACGATCGGATTTCGAAATGGAGACCGCCTTCAAGTAATCGGATGCCCGTAAATGTAAAGGTGCCGCTCGGAATTAATCAACTTCGTGACACTACCGCACGATGGTGGAGAACTTACAGGTGCCGAGGACCGAGTGGTCGGGTGGACCGAATTTGCCCGACTACTACGGAGCGAGCATCGTCCCAGATCAGCCCGACCGCTCGCGCACGAGACTTTTTCAAGCCGGCCCGCAACATGCCAAGACAGAGATCATTCGGGCCTACCGAACCGAGCTAAGTTACATCTCCTGATGGTTCCATCAGAAGATCAACGAATATGCCATCTTGCACAGAGGTTACCGGAGGATGTACAACGCTATGCCGCCGGATTTCACTGCACCACCCTGAGAGCATACGAGGACGTAGTCACAGCATATGCCGGTACAGTTGTTAATACCGACATCGGACATAACTCGAAGAAGCAGAAGACATCAGTTCAGCCTAGGAACAACAACAAAACGAATTCGGGACCCGCATCTTCTTTTAAGTCGGCGGTTTCGTACCAACAGAAGGGTGTATCTGATCGGCCTTACCGTAGGGACTGCTTGATTGTGGCATGACCGGCATACTAAGGATCGGTGTCGAAGACGGCCACCAAATGTTTCACTTGCGGAAAGAGTGGACACATGTCTCGTTATTGCCGGCGGCCAATTCCGCTCGAGCCCAGCCTTCGCAACCAAGTCAACAAGGCTCAGGTAATCCCCTAGACGCCCGTTGTTTCCAACTACCGAGCTCCATCCCACTGTAACCAACCACCACCGCACGGTGCCGACGAGGCCGTGGGCGCGGTGGAGGTACCTCGTCCTTCTCGGAGTCGGTGCCGCCTCGTGTATTTGAGCCGAGGGCTACGGATGGTCACTGCGCGCCTATTTCTGTACTCTTCTTGTTAACTCTCACCAAAGGCATGTACTATTTGATACCGAGCCACCCATTCGTTTATATCCGTGGAATGTGTTGAACGCTTAAATCTTGTTTGTGTACCTTGTGATCCCTTTATCGTAAAACTACCCGAGGGTAGTAGATTGCGGTGATCAAAAGGTTCGAGACTGTCGGATCTGCATCAACGATCACAGCTGGACCGCTAATCTTATGGTCTTCCCGCTCCAGAATGAAGATATCATATTAGGTATGGACTGGATGCCATTGCACAGAACGATCTTGGATACCTATCACCTGACTATCTCCATTTCGGCTCATGATGGTACCACACATGTCATCAGCGGACGTGAACACTTCAGTACAAAAGGTTCTCTCATCATTATCGCATCAGAAGCCTCCTGCAGCTCTCGAAATGAATACTACTGGTGTTATGTTCTTCGAGAGGACACTTCACAACTTGCAATCACAAACATTCCGGTGGTGAATGAGTTTCCAGACGTTTTTCCTGATGAACTACCAGGGCTGCCTGAACTCAAACCGGGGACGAGACCTATTTCCAAAGCTCCTTACAGAATGGCACCGGCCGAGATGAAGGAATTAAAGATACAGCTCGAAAATCTGTTGGAGAAAGGGTTGATCCGCCCAAGCACCTCGCCGTGGGGCGCGCCATTTTCGTTAAGAAGAAAGATAACTCTCTACGCTTGTGCATCGACTACAGGGAGCTGAATAAGGTTACTATCAAGAATCGTTATCCACTACCAAGGATTGACGACCTCTTGGATCAGTTACAAGGGGCAGTCGTGTTTTCAAAGATCGATTTACGGTCCGGATATCACCAATTGAGGATTCGGGAGGAAGATATACCCAAGACTGCATTTCGGTCGAGGTATGGGCATTACGAATACATCGTGGTATCATTCGGGTTGACTAATGCCCCAGCCGTTTTCATGGAACTGATGAATAGAGTTTTGATTGATTTCCTCGATAAATGCGTGGTGGTTTTTATCGACGACATCCTGATATATTCTCGAAGCCGACAGGAACACGAGGAACATTTGAGGCAAGTGCTGGGCGTGTTAAGACAACACCAACTTTATGCGAAACCGTCCCAAGTGCGAATTCTGGATGCCGGAGGTAATTTTTCTCGGGCATATTGTTTCGGCAGAAGGTGTCAAGGTCGACCCACAAAAAATCGAGACAATAACGAGTTGGGAACCCCCGAAGAATGTCAAAGAGGTTAGGAGCTTCCTAGGATTGGCGGGTTACTATCGAAGATTCGTCGAGGCTTTTTCCTGTATCGCCCGACCGTTAACGAACCTACTGAGAAAGAGCACCAAATTTGTATGGACTGCAGACTGCCAGAAGAGCTTCGACGAGCTCAAGAGAAGGTTAACTATCGCCCAAGACTAGTGATACCACAGGCATGTAGGATTCATTATATACACGTATGCATCCAAGCATGGACTAGGATGTGTCTTCATGCGTAACGGCAGTAGTCGTTGCGTACGCATCCCGACAATCAAGCCGTACGAAGTAAATTACCCGACACATGACTTGGAGCTAGCCGCGGTGGTGCATGCCCTCAAGATTTGGAGGCACTATCTTTACGGAGTTACTTGCAAAGTTTTCACGGATCATAAGAGTTTGAAATATATCTTCTCGCAGAGAGAACTAAACATGAGACAGAGGCGTTGGTTGGAGCTAATCAAGGACTACGATGTGGAAATTTCCTATCATCCCGGAAAAGCCAACGTGGTAGCTGATGCTCTTAGTCGGAAAACTACACAAGAGGTGATGGTATCCAAAGATAATTCAGCCCAAATCAAAGAAGAGATCAGGAGAAGCAACACCGAAGTATGGATACAACGTAGGCAAGGACGATTATGCTCAATCAATATACTTTCGTCCTTACTAGACGAGATACGTCTAGCACAGATGGAAGATCCTGAATTACGTGCGATTGGTGAAAGAATCGAGAGAGGGGATGTTTCCGACTATAAGATTAAGGGCGACCTGGTGAGGTTCAAGAACAGAATATGTATTCCATCAAATGACGGACTGAAGCAAACTATATTGAAGGAGGCGCACTCCACCCCTTATTCTATTCACCCCGGAGCAAGCAAGATGTACAAGGATCTAAGACAGAGTTTTTGGTGGAAAAACATGAAGTGGGAGGTTGCTAGGTTCGTCGCCCGATGTATGACATGCCAACAAGTGAAGATCGAACACCGCAGACCAGCTGGAATTATGCAACCCCTACCCATCCCGGAGTGGAAATGGGAGAGCATATCAATGGACTTTGTCACTAAGCTACCCACGGCGGTGGGAGGAAAGGATACAATTTGGGTCATTGTTGATCGATTGACAAAGTCAGCACATTTCATTCCTATTCAAGAGACAACCGGAACAGAGCAGCTGGCTGTCATTTTCATCAGAGAAATCGTAAGGCTACATGGTGTTCCCTCGTCCATCATTTCGGATAGGGACACCAGATATGTGTCTCGTTTTTGGAAAGCCGTCCATAAAGCTATGGGGACTCAGATACACTTTAGCACGGCTTATCATCCTCAGACAGATGGACAGACCGAGCGGACGATTCAAACCTTGGAAGATATGTTGAGGGCGTGCGTGCTCGATTGGGGAAAGGATTGGGCTAGACATTTGGGGTTAGTGGAGTTCTCGTACAACAACAGCTGGCATGCAAGCATAGGTATGGCACCGTTTGAGGCCCTGTATGGGCGAAGATGCAAGTCACCATTATCTTTGGGATGATGCCTCCGACACCGCGGTTACCGAGTTGGATCTTATCCAGAGTCCATTAAGAAGATCTCTATAGTTCGGAAACACATGTCAAGCCGCAGAGCCGCAAAAATCTTATGCCGAACCGACAATGACTGCTAGAATTTACGGTCGGGATCATGTTTGGGTCAAAGTATCACCTATGCGAGGCATTCGGCGTTTCGTCCGTAAGGGCAAGTTAAGCCCGAGATTTATAGGTCCGTTTGAGATATTGGACCGGTAGGAAAACTCGCGTATCGATTAGCTCTACCGCCGCACTGGATGGAGTGCATAATGTTTTTCACGCCTCCCGATTAAGGAAGTATGTCTATGACCCGAGCCACAAGCTCAATTTCAAAGAAGTGGAAATTTCCGATGACGCTACCATTAGGAGATACCGATCGCCATTCGGATCGGCGTGTGAAGATGTTAAGAAATAAAGCCATACCCTCGTGAAGATTCGGTGGTCGCACCACGTACGGAAGAGGTGACTTGGGAAACCGAGTCGAGCATGAAGGAGAGTCATCCCGAGTTATTTTCTTAAGTTTCGTGACGAAACTATTTTAAGAGGGGTGATATGTAATACCTCCGGTATTCCATGCTTGATTACTTTGTACTGTATGAATGTTTGGTAATATGACGTCATTTCTATTTATGTATTCCATTGAGTGCTATATAATTGTACAATGTGAACGAAACGAGGGTGACACACCTTGATGCCGTGAGACGATCGTCGGTGCGAATATGACGGTGGCCAACGTCTTGTTCCCCGATAATTGCTGACGAGCGGAAGGGATGGTCACCCGAGATGGTTAGAATGTGTTTGAGGCTAAAATTTCTGTCTAACGTACGCTATAACCCATGCCTAACGTACGCTAAATTTTAATGGTTACGTACGTTAAGGCAGCCACATTACGCATTTAACGGGTAGGTCGGTCTCCCACCGTAATCTTCCTTTGACACGGACAGGCTACTTTGGCGGGCTAGATGACAAACGAGTCAACTGCTTGTTACGTACGTAATGCCCAAGAATTAACGACGTAACACTTGGGCACATTTCGGCGCTTAGTTCCTTACGTGCGTTGTCATCGCACCGTTACGTCGTAATACACCTTACGACGTAACACTCTTATCGTTAACGTACGTTATCTAAATCCAGTTTTATAAAATGATAACTCCCTTCTTCATTCGCACGTCCCAACACCAAGTCACTACTACCCTTGGAGAAATTCCTAGCCCTATACCCGGTTCTTAAGCCTTAAACACTTGGATTAACATTGAGGAGGTAGATTCTTGAGCTTCGGTGAAGATTATCCAAGTCGTTCAAGTCACTTCTCGTTCTCTGGTAGTTCTTGTGAATCCGTCAACTATCTTCACTATTCTTCTTCTTCCAAAGGTAAGCCACCAATCCCTGGAGTTATATCTTCGATGTTTTCTTAGTTATACTTGTTATATTGCGGGTATGGGGTAGATTTTGCCAAACTTCGTAGACAATCTTGTCGGATGAAATTGTGGTAACCGTAAATTCCGTTTCTTATATGTTTAGTTTCATACAAACGAAATTTCACTTCAAATCATCACTAGGAATGTAAAATTTGACGAATCAATTGTGGGGAAATTCATAGTAATCCGTCACCGTATGTTCCATTGTTCGTAGCTACCCTCACCTTTGATTTTGACACTTAGCAAAACTAAGGAAGTAATTCGATAGTATAATCAATATGGGTTGTTAAACCACCGGAGTTATTGTGCAATAAAATCCGTCGATTGTAGTATTCGGAATATAGAATTATAATAGAAAGCATAGGATTCGATTTCGCCATAATAATTCATTGACAACCGAAGAATGGTAGGATTATCTTCTTGAATAAATCGATATACCTAATGTTAACTATAATATTGAACGAGATAATGGTACACGACACTTGAAAACTTGGAAACGATACTCATACTGACAATTAAAACTACACTAGGAATCCGGTTAGGAAAGGGAGACTAGTTTTATTCATTATGGTCCGTACGAGGTGTTAATCGGATGTTTCGTGGCTAGGTTAAGCTCGAGCGGGCGTGGGGACTTCGTTATCATAAAACACCTACTATCGGATCACAGGCAAGAGAAATCTTGCTCATTTCTAATATCAATGTTATACCGTATGTGTGTATGTGCCATTTTGATAAAAGCCGACGTTGTCTTTCTCTAAAGATGTATAAATGGGCCGATGTGTTGGGGATAAAACCTGTATGGTACCCGCGTGGAAATGTGTTAGGGGGTAAGACCCGAATTGGGCACCTATGTTCCGGGGTATTCCCGTGTGGATACTTCCGTGACCCTTGGTTGCGACCTTGGGGGTTTATGTGATAAAGAGAGAGACACGTCGGTTAAGTGGTGAAATATTCCTTGTGATTATTAGGTACGGTAATTGTAAAAATGTCGTATACTGTTGTTAGTAGTTGTTATTTGATATGCATTCTCCGACTGCGCTACCAGTATGACTCGTCATACCAGGTAAAATTGTTCATCATGTGCAGGACATTCCCGAGGGGTCCGGTCAGACTTGAGCGGTGTTGGGATTATCTTTAACCGTTGCTTAAATTGGAATAAATTGTTTTCTTTGGAAAAAAATTTGTTGTGTAATAATTCTTCGAATTACATTTTTTCCTTAAATCTTTCGTTTCACGTCATGTAACCCTTGAATTTGAGGTTTTATCACGATTTTCTTAAAATGCCTATTTTTTTTAATTAGCCTTGTGGGTCCCACGTGGGATTCACGGCACTGTAATACCTCGGGATATTTTGGGGGTGTTACAGTGACCGTTGTGACATCATGGCTTACATCATCACACCAACGGATATTTTGACTATTGTTAACGTACGTAATGTGAGATTTGATAACGTACGTAACACATAAGGCAGAAGCTACTGGACTAATTTGTAGTATACATAACGTACGTAACATGGATGAGATAACGTACGTAATAAGCTTAACGTACATAAAAGGAGAGCAGTAACGTACGTAAGAAGGCAAATGTTGCTAACGGCTAGTTGAGGCTTTGAAGCCTATAAATACCACTTTCTATGGTATTGAACACAGAACAACTTCAAGCAATCGAGACATTGATCTGATATTGTTATACATTCTATCGTTGTTGTATTTGAGCTTATATTGATTAGAGTTTGAGTGTTATACACGAGAGGAAAAAGAAAGGATAAGATCGGATTCGATGTTATATCCGAGTGAGGTTTGTCTAGTACCATAGAAAGCTAAATAGGTTGATTATGTAGGTCACAAGTCATCCAGGAATAAGTCTAGAGGGGGGCGAATAGACTTATTGAAACTCTTTTCCACAAAGTATGAGTTTCTCAGCTGATATGTATGCGGAAGTCAGCTGATGACGAAAGCAAATATCTAATGGAACAGTTAAGTATGATGCTAAAACAGAAAAGTACGCAGGCAATTTATAGTGGTCTCAGAGGTGGGGTAATCCTCTACTAATCCACTTTCTTCAAACCAGTTGGAGATAAATCCACTATAATTCTCAACTAGTGATAAATATTACAATGATTCTACAAGTTAGCTACAACAACTTCCAACCAGTGGAAATCCTGTCGTTGCAGCTCCTTTCTGAATGCCTAGCACCACTTAATCTTCAAATCCTTGGATGCCTATCAGTCGCGAAACTTCAACCAGTGAAGTACCCCTTACTCAGGTTTTAAGACAAGAGTGTTTTGTCTTCTCCAACTAAAAGATTTCTTCGTATATGAATGAGAATACTACTTTTCACGATGTTATAGGTTTCTGATTGCTTAGATTGCTTTGATCGCTTGAAAGTATAGTTCGCACCGTTTCGTGTTTTGCTCAACTTCAAATCTTAGGAGATATATAGGTGTCGATCCTTTGATCTTTTCTTCATAGCCATTGCAAATCTGTAACAAATCCGCCCGTTGGAGAAATAGACTTCTTTGTTTTTCTTTCTGAACGTTGCAAGGCTGGATTCCCATATTTTAATCCATTTCCGAACGTTGTGAAGACTTCCATGTGATGGCGCCGAATCTTTTGATTTTAATATGAATAAAGTCTTCAGATGTGGATCTGGATGATTTATTTAAATCATATCCTTCCGGGAATCTCTCCAATTTGTCCCTTATCGCCCGCATGTGACTTTCCGTAATTATTGACTATTCAACGCATGCTGACGTGGACAGGTTTACTTGGCTGGTCACTTAACTGACCTCTCTGTGGTCAAACTGTCTGATGCGCAGTCAACTTTCTCTGATGTCGACTTCTCCGATGTGCCGACTTGTCTGAAGTCTTCTGACCTAATTGAACTTGACTGATCTGATGGTCAAACTTCAGATGACTTTGACTTTTCTTCTTGACTGCAGTCTGGTCCAACTTCGCTGATTAAATTGTTGACCAGAACTTCTCTGATTGCCTGATATAGCTCGTCTTATGTGAACAGTTGAGTTGACCAAGACTCGCCTGATAGATACTTATTTGTGATTTATACTTGGCCGATTTTTAAAGCCTAACTTATATGGCCTATAGAAGATACTCATTTGGTTCTTCTTTACATTTTCCAAGTATCTAACTTAACACAATTTGGCCTATGGAAGATACTCATCTGGTTCTTCCTTACATTTTGCCAAGTAATAAACATACATTTGAATAAACAAATATAATGATGACATCATCAAAATCTAACAAGTATTCCTAACAAATTCCCCCTATTTTGATGATGGCAAAACTTAAGCAATTATTCAAATGAATAACAGGTCTGCACATAAGTGCAAGACACGAATTAAAATCAGTCTTGTTTTGAGACAACTAGAGGTTGTCATTCAAATGACTGTTTATATAATTTTTCTGAGTTTGTTTACAAGTACATCAGCTTCGAATGAACAAACAAATACATAAAAAAAGTTATAAGTTCTTCAAAAACAAAAATTACAAATAAAATCCTATCTGCCTCTGCCTCTTCGGACAGTTTGCTTAGGAGGCCTAAATAACTTAGCTCCAATAGGCCTCTTACAGACAGGTGTCAGACCATATTTCCTTTTGATGATCTGGGAGGCGAACTCTTGCTTGTCTGTGGTTGAGAAATTATTTTTCTCGCAGAGGGCTCTGGTTTCTTGCTACAAGATTAGCTCATTCAATTCATTGTCCAAACGGGTAGGCGCTTCTTCTGCTCTAAATAGAGGAATCATAGGATAAACATTCCATTTGACTGCATATTTAAGCGTGATCTTCCAAAGAGTAGGCCATCTGGTCTCCATGTAGTTGATGAATGACTGTTGGGGGGTGCTTTTTTGTCCTGGAGTATTTCCCAGAGATAATATTTCTCTGTGTACTCCTTTCTGGCCTCTACCCAACTAGTCATAAATTCTGTAGGCATAATTTCTTCAACATGCCACATTTGTTTGCCTTCCTATTCATACTTTGGCTCGTCTCCTTGCCTTATTCTCCTCTTCTTCTCTGTAGGTTGATCTTCGGTCTGCTCAGGATCAGCTACTTCCTTCCTTTTTTTGACTTGATGTCCCAACTTCAATTAATGGGATATCTTGCCTCTTCTTCGATCTGAGCTCCTGAGCCTGTACTTGTCCTGATACTTCTCTTACTCCCCCCTGCTTACTTACTTCCCCCTTTTTGCCAGCATCAACCAGTATAGTCAATTGCTGCTCAACTCGGTGAATCCAGTCAGACATGCCAAGGGGCATTCTGGAGTTTGTAGGAGAAGGAGGTTGAGGAACATTCCTCTACAGTAGGGTATCAATTTTGGCGTTGATGGTCTGCAGGTCAGGTGAGATTTTTGTGGCAAGCAACTCTTCAACAGATTCTTTGACAATGTTGCGGATCAGCTCAGTCATCACAGGGGAGATGGGTGATGGTTGAGGAGAGTGCTCACATGAGATTTCTGCGCCTGCAGGTAGGTGTGCAGTTGACCTACCTATCTGCAGACTCCTGTCTGCAGGCGGCTGATCAGATGGGGTCTGTTGTGGGGTCCCCAATCTGTCTTCTTATTCTTCTTCATCTAGGCTGGTGTAGCGGGCAGGTGCCCCAGCCTCATCTGCTCTGGCTTCATCTTTGCCTTCTTTTTCTTCTTCTGCCTCATTTTCCTTCTCTTCTTCCTTTTTCTCTTCTTCCTCTTTCTCTTTTTCCTTCTCTTCTTCCTTTTTCTCTTCTTCATCATCATCCTTCTTTTCATCCTCATCACCTTTCTTGTCCTTATCATCATCATCATTATCACCATCATCATCATTCTCTTTTTCTTCCTGCTCTACTTCTTCTCCTTCGTCATCTTCTTCTTCTACTAATTCCTCTATCTTTTCTACTTCCTCTCCATCAGATTGTTTTTCAACTTGATTGTTTTCTTCTTCTTTTTCTTTTCTTTGTTCCTCCTGCCTCTCTTATTCTCCTTGTTCTTCAACTAATATTTTTCTTCTTTTTCAACTTCTACTTCTTCTTCCTCCACTATCTCTTCGATTCTAATTTCTTTTTCTTCTACTTCTCCATCCTCATTGAGATAACCATCAAAAACACTTCCCATAATAATATGGATGAGCTGGTCCATGTTGGTTTTAAAATGGGACATGAACCAGTCTTCCTAGAGTATCAAAATTAGGTCTGACTCATTGCAAAAATGTATGAGTAGATCCTTCGTAGCATGGGGATAGTCCCAGCTACTCATTTCAATAAAAGCTTGCAGTTGAGTAAATGGAACAGATTTCAAAGTTTTCCATTCCTCAAAAATATCGACAAAAGAATGTTTGAGAGCGTGTTGTTTTACTAGTAAAAGCTGCTCTATAGTCAAGTTTAGGAAATTGTTCTCGAGGAGGTTGAAAGTGTAGTATGCTTCAGCAATATGGATAATCAATCCTGCTTCTTCTTCTTCAGACATGAAATGAGGGGTTAGAACAGGAACCATTTGAGTTTCCAGGCTGGAGGGAGCAGGCTAATCCTTCACGTGATCTGGTGCAGGAGTGGAGTAGTGATTTGGCTGCTCTTCCTCTTCAAACTCTAATCGCCTGGGTCTCTTGGGGGATGGTTCTGGTGAGGAACGAATCACCAATGGCTCTCCAGGGGCTGGTCCCCTTCTCTTGAAACAGAGGGCAATTGGGGTGTTGTCTGAATCTGAATCAGACTGGTCTGCAGGCTGGTCGCGGGCTGCAGTTTACTCTCCATTAGACTCGTCTCAGCTTAATGGATATCTGTAGGGAGTTGGCTCTACAGACATTTCCCTTAGCAATTGAGCTGCTTTTCTCTCTCCGCCTAATATCCTTAGAGTCTCTTGGTCCAAGTGACCAAGTCTCATGTTGATGTGGAATGGGTCAGCATTTCCGTTTGCCACACCTAACTGCTCCAAAATCCAACTTATTTGCATCCTAAAGGCCAGCTTCGATTTGAATCTCTTCTCGTTATCTAGCCATTGGACCTTGTTTACTTCACGCACCAGTTGCCTGAAGATGTAGTCAGCCCAGTCAATGGGTTCATCCTGAATTAGTGCTCCCAGCACCATGAACTTGGCTGACGACAACTGGTCGTAGTTGCCCGCCATCCCCATCACTATTTTGTTGGTAATATCCAATGCATAGCGATACTCTTTCCTCAACTCGCTTCTCTTGGCGGTCAGCTTCAACTTTGACGGCTGCTCGTGAGCTTTGATCTTCAGCCACGTGTCGGCTGCGTTTTGCTTCAGGGCTTCAACGGCCATTCCATGAGATTTCATCCCGAAAACTTTTCCGACCGATTGCGGAGTGATATCCACTTGAGCTCCAAAAATTGAGCTCCTAATGCCCGATTCGAGAACTCTGGCTTCTCTGTAGAATGCGATAACAGCCTCTTTGAAGAGATATTTGGGGCTGATATCTAGAAATGGGTAGATCCCATTCATCTTCATCGATCTGATAAGGTGACACACGTCGTTGTCTAGATTGATTTCGTGCATCCCCTCGAAATCGACCACCAGAGAAAAAATAATCTGGTCCTTCACCGCCTTTAGATTCACTCCTTCAAAATATGATTCCATTTCTGCACAAGAAAAAGTTTTCTGAGTGTATTGAAAGTTCGAAAGAATTTTTGCTCTCGAAAACTAGGGCTTGTAAGCTTGTAGAAGGTAAAGTGAAAATGACTTTTCCGTCTTTAAAAGGAAAATTGAAACGACGTTGGAATTTTAATATTAAATTAATTTTGAGTCGGTTCAAATTTTAAAAATGTAAGATGGTTGGAATTTTTTTAATTTGGATTAGTGGGGTCGTGTGAACGTGTAAGCGTGCGAGCGTGTCATCATGTAAACATGTGAACGTGAGATTGCCACGTGTAAATAAATAATAATAAAATATTCAGGAGTCAGTAAAGATTAGAAAACTTAGCTGGTTGACCGTTTGAATGTTTGACTGTTTGACTGCTCTGCATCAGGTAACTCTTCTTGTCTGTTTCAGGTAGGGTCTAATGCCTGTGGTCAACTTAGTCCGTCCTTCATCTGATCTGCTTCAGCTAGCTTTTTCGTCTGTACTAGATTCCCAATCTAGTAATCCAAGTTCCCTGCTCAGCTCAAAAAACCTTTCTTCTGGTAAAGGTTTGGTGAATATGTCAGCAATCTGGTATTCTGTGCTGACTCTTTCTACTCTGACTCTCTTATTAAGCACATGATCTCTTATGAAATGATGTTTGACATAAATGTGCTTCGTCCTTGAGTGCAATATTGGGTTGTTGGTGATTGCAATTGCATTATTGTTATCACACCATATTGGGACTTCATTTGCAATGATGTTGTAGTTCCTTAACTGTTGTCTGATCCATAAAATCTAGGCACAACAGCTACCTGCAGCTAGGTATTTTGACTCTGTTGTTGAGATAGAGTTAGATACCTGCTTCTTGCTAAACCAGGATATCAGTCTGGTTCCTAGGAATTGGCACGTTCCACTGGTGCTTTTCCTGTTAATCTTACATCCTGCAAAATCTGCATTTGAATATCCTGACAGCTCAAAGTTGTTATTAGTCCAACATTAATGGTAGACTTAAGATTTTTAATGATCCTCTTAGCTGCTTCCAGGTGTGACTGCTTGGGTTTGGACTGAAATCGTGCACATACTCCTACAGCATATGAAATGTATGGCCTGCTTGCATTCATATAAAGAAGTGATCCAATGAGTCCTCTATAGTGGGTTGAATCCACTGATATGCCTTCTTCATCTGCATCTAGGTGAGTGCTTGTGCTCATAGGAATTTTTGCTGATTTGGCCGATTCCATTCCAAATCTCTTGATTAAATCTCTGGTATATTTGGCTTGGTTGATGAAAATTCCATTTTCCATCTGTTTTACTTGCAATACTAGGAAGAAATTTAGCTTTCCCATCATGCTCATCTCAAACTCTCCTTGCATGAGATTTGAGAATTTTTCACACAGCTCTGGATTGGTTTAGCCAAATATGATATCATCCACATATATTTGAACTAATAATATGTGGTCTTCATGCTCCACTCTGAATAGGGTCTTGTCCACCTTTCCTTTATTGAAACCATTCTTCTTAAGAAACGGAGATAATGTTTCATACCATGCTCCCGGTGCCTGCTTTTGTAGACTTTGTTTCCTTTGACAAATCCTAAGGCTTGCTCCACATAGACTTCTTCTTCTAGAATTCCATTAAGAAAGGCACTCTTCATATCCATTTGGTAGACTATGAAATCTTCGAATGATGCATATGCAAGGAATAGTCTGATGGCTTCTAATCTTGCAACAGGTGCATAGGTTTCATCAAAATCTATTCCTTCACATTGTGCATAGCCTTTAGCAACAAGTCTGGCTTTATTCCTAACAACAGATCCATCTTCATCGCATTTGTTCTTTACACCCATTTGGTGCCAATAATCTTCTTGTGATCTGGTCTGTCTGTTAGTTCCCAAACATTGTTCCTTTCCATCTGGTTAAGCTCTTCTTGCATTGCATTAATCCATGAGTAGTCTTCCAAAGCTTGTTCTGTAGTCTTGGGTTCAATTTGAGACATAAAGCATGAAAACATTGCCATTCCTGCTGGTAGAGTGGACCGTCTGGTCTTGACTCCATCGGTTAGCTTCCCAATGATCTGTTGGATGGGATGATATTTAAGCCACTTAGGAATGTATTCTTCTTTAGGGTTTGTTCGCCCTGTAGATTTGCTTTGGTGAACTTCTTTTCTCTCAGCATCAGCTTGATTCTGGCTTCCTTCATCTGTAACTGGATCAGCTACCGCCTTGTCATCTGCAGGTGAGGATCTGGTCTGGTCTGCAGATGGGTCTTTATCAGCGACAGATGGGTCTTCATCAGCAGCAATTGGATCAGGTAGGTTCTGAGGTCCTATCTGATCTGCAGTTGGGTCTTTATCAGCTACAGATGGGTCTTCAGGCTGGTCTGCAGGTGAGTCCACCATTCCTGTATCATGGATGATAACTTCTTCTAGGGTGGCAGATTTGAGTTTGTTCTCAATTAATTCCACCTTTTTCGTGTACTCAACAGAAGATTCATCAAATACAACATGACGTGTTTCCTCCACAACTAAGGTTGTTTTGTTAAAAACTCTATATGCCTTGCTTCTTTGTGAATATCCCATAAAGAGACCATCATCAGTTTTAGCATCAAAGGCATTTAGTTGGGTTTTACCGTTGTTGTGGATGAAACACTTACAACCAAAAATATGAAAATAAGCAACTGTAGGTATTCTGCCATTCCAAACCTCATAGGGAGTTTTGCCATGTCTCCCTACTATCATACTCCTGTTTTGAGTGTGGCATGCTGTGTTGACAGCTTCAGCCCAGAACCTCTTGGGCAGGTCTGATTCTACAATCATGGACCTGGCTGCTTCTTTCAAGGTTCTGTTTCTTCTTTCGGCAACACCATTCTGATGTGGAGTCTTGGCTGCAGAGACTTCATGCTGGATCCCATTCTGATCACTATAATCAGTGATTGCCTTGTTGAGAAATTCTCCTCCTCTATTTGATATGATCTTGATAATTGAGAGGGATTTCTCATTCTGGATCCTTCTGAGCAGCTCAGGCAACTTGGTTAGTGTTTCACTCTTTTTATAGAGAAAAACAACCCATATGTACCTTGAGTAGTCATCCACTACTACTAGAGCATGCTTTCTACTACTTATGGTCCTTGGCTTGATGGGACTAAATAGATCCATGTGAAGTAGATCTAAGATCCTTGTTGTGAGAGTGGTAGGCTGGACTGGCTTGAATGATGCTCTTGTTTGCTTCCCTTTCTGACACGCATCACAGAGAGCTTCCTTTTTGAATACTTTTTCTCGAAGTCCTCTGACCAGCTTTTGAGAACTAATCTTGTTGATGGCTTTGAAATTTAGATGACATAGTCTATTGTGCCATAGCCATCCATTCGCAGCTATTGTCTTGGATCGAAAATAGGTATTAGGAGTTCCTGTGTTCTAATATATCATATAGACATCTCTCCTTTTGAATCCTTGTAGCTTCACTTCTCCAGATAGGATATCTATCACCATGCATTTCCAAATGGTGAAGACTACTAGATTCTTCTCATCACAAAATTGGCTTATACTCAAAAGGTTGTATTTGAGCCCTTTGACATAATGAACTTTTGATATAGTGATGCTTCCTCTGTGCATCTCTCCAAAGCCTTTGGTCTGACCTCTAGAGCTATCTCCAAAGGTTACATCTGGACCTCTTTCTTTGATATAATTTGTCAGCACCTTCTTGTTCCCGGTCATGTGCCTTGAGCATCCAGAATCTACAAACCATTCTTCACCTCTAATGTTTGAATTTGTGGAGATGTGGTAGTAGTCCCCACCTTTTCTGTAATCAGACAAGCAGAGATTTAGGTACCCAAATCTGTGTGGGTCCTCGGGGGTTAGTTGGTTTCCTGGAGAACTGATTTCTCCTGGGATTGTGAAAGTTGTTGTTATTACCCCTAAAAGGTGTGTAAGGTCTGGGCATATATCCTCTATTAGGATTGTGTACCGGATATGTCTCATAAAACTGATGGTGTGGGCCATGCCTAAATCTTGGCTGAGACCATTTATTAAATCATTGAGGTCTCCACACCTGTTCGTTTTAAAAATTAAGATAACCTTGAGGTTTCCATTTGCCCCTCCCATTTTGAAATCTGTTCTTGGGGAGTCTTTGATAATAATGTGCATGTTGTCTGGGCTGCTGCTTCTGCCTTGGCCATTGTCTAGTCTCATGTCTATGTGGATGCCTTGTATACCTTGGCTGCAGCCTAGACCTGTGACTTGGCTGCTGCCTATTTTGAAATACTGGTTTGTAATTAGGCTCAGCAGACGGGACAAGTGTTTCTCCCTTGATGAAAGTGGTTTTAGAACTAGAGGGAGTATTCGGGTCATATCCAAGTCCTGATCTGGAATATAGTGCCCTTTTGTTCATACACAATTCGTCCAAAGTTAGAGACGCCTTCAGGGAGGTTATTTCCTTTGCCTGCGTTTTACTTAGCCGAGTCAGTTTAGTAAACTCAGCTTTGACATGAGCAAGTGCAGCTGATTTCTCACTATTTAAAACAGTTAATCATTTTATCTCAGCTGTAGTGATATCAGCCTGGTTTTTAAAGTTGTTTGCAGCCTGGTTTTCAAGATCAGATTTGGTTTTATTCAACTCTAGACTGAGTTTTTCAAAATCATTTTTTAGCAGCCTATTCTCATCTTGCAGCTGGGTCTTCTCGGCTGATACAAATAGGTGTGCAGATTTTAATTTCTCAAAGTCTTTGAGAAGCTGATTTACAGATTCGTGCAAGTCCATATCTTGTGACATGTCTGAACTATTATTTGAATTAGAGGGTTTAGATGTTACCTCTTCATCAGCTAGGTTGTCCATCAGACAATCATATTCTTCATCATCATCAGAGAAGAATCCAATGCTTGAATCTACTCGCTCTTGGTCTTCTCCAATGAGGGCCTTCCTTTGGTCTTCTTTTCTGCTCACCTCCTTCTTGCTCTCGTCCTTCTTGAGTTCAGGACAGTCGATTTGGATGTGTCCTGTCTTGCGGCAATTATAACACTCCACCTTCCAGCTTCCAACCTTTTAATTTCTCCTCGTATTCTCTTTATAATTCTTCTTATATTTGGAGTAATTCTTTCGGAAATTACTGAATCTTTGCATTATAAATGCCATTTCTTCCTCGAAATCGAGTGGATTTGGATGTTTGACATCAGATAGGCTCTTGGCGGGGGACTCGACTGCAAATGCTATTCCCTTATCTGCAGGCTCGTTTGGTGATGAACTTGGGAGTTCGAATTCATAAGCCTTCAGGTCAGAGAATAGTTCTTGAATTTTTATTTTATTGAGGTCTTTGGATTCCCTCATGGCCACCGCCTTCATACTCCATTCGGGAGTAAGAGATCTTAATACTTTCAAGGCCATCTCCCTGTTGCCATAAGTTTTTACGAGGGAGTTTATTTCGTTGATGATCTCTATGAACCTTGTGTCCACCCGGTCTATGGATTCTCCGGTCTTCATATTGAAGTTGTCAAACTTCTGAGTGGCGATTGACAACTTGTTTTCTTTTATCAGCTCTGTACCTTCACACATCACTGCAAGGGTGTCCCAAATCTCCTTGGCATTCTGGTAGTTCTTGATCTTGACCATAGTTGATTTGTCAAGAGTTTGATATAGTACATCTCTGGCCCGGTTGTCAAGGTTGGCCAGCTTTCTTTCTTCAATGGTCAGCTCCGTCCTCTTCTTGGGGATCTTTTCTGGCTTTCCCGCTGCAATCTCCTCAGATGTGTTGTCCTTCTCAAAGATGAAAGGACCATCCTCGATAATGCACCACATGTCGTCATGGATAGAGGATAAGCGTGCCTGCATCTTTATCTTCCAAAGATCATACTCGTCAACTGAAAACACGGGTAATCTAGAGTGCATGTGTTCCATTCTAAATGAGAAATATAAATATATGCAAGATATATGGATCTGGTTCTGAAATAAATGAACCAACCTCTCCGATACCACTTGTAGGTCATAAGTCGTCCAGGAATAAGTCTAGAGGGGGGGTGAATAGACTTATTGAAACTCTTTTCCACAAAGGATGAGTTTCTCAGCTGATATGTATGCCGAAGTCAGTTGATGACGAAAGCAAATAATCTAATGGAACAGTTAAGTATGAATGCAGCAGTTAAGTATGATGCTAAAACACTAAAGTACGCAAGCAATTTATAGTGGTCTCAGAGGTGGGGTAATCCTCTACTAATCCACTTTCTCCAAACCAGTTGGAGATGAATCCACTATAATTCTCAACCAATGATAAATATTACAGTGATTCTACAACTTGTCTACAACAACTTCCAACCAGTGGAAATCCTGTCGTTGCAGCTCCTTTCTAACTGCCTAACACCGCTTGATCTTCAAATCCTTGGATGCCTATCAGTCGCGAAACTTCAACCAGTGAAGTATCCCTTACTCAGGTTTTAAGACAAGAGTGTTTTGTCTTCTCCAACTAAGAGCTTTCTTCATATATGAATGAGAATACTGCTCTTCACAATGCTATAGGTTTCTGATTGCTTTGATCGCTTGAAAGTATAGTTCTCACCATTTCGTGTTTTGCTCAACTTCAAATCTTCGGATATATATAGGTGTCGACACTTTGAGATTTTCTTCATAGCAGTTGCAAATCTGTAACAAATCCGTCCGTTGGAGAAATAGACTTCTTTGTTTTTCTTTCTGAACGTTGCAAGGCTGGATTCTCATATTTTAATCCATTTCCGACCATTGTGAAAACTGCCATGTGATGGCGCCGAATCTTTTGATTTTAATATAAATAAAGTCCTCAGAAGTGGGTCTGGATGATTTATTTAAATCATATCATTCCGAGAATCTCTCCAATTTGTCCCTTATCGCCCGCATGTGACTTTCCGTAATTATTGACTATTCTACGCATGCTGACGTGGACAGGTATACTTGGCTGGTCACTTAACTGACCTCTCTGTGGTCAAATTGTCTGATGTGCAGTCAACCTTCTCTGATGTCGACTTCTCTGATGTGCCGACTTGTCTGAAGTTTCCTGACCTGATTGAACTTGACTGATCTGATGGTCAAACTTCAGATGACTTTGACTTTTCTTCTTGACTGCAGTCTGGTCCAACTTCGCTGATTAAATTATTGACCAGAACTTCTCTGATTGTCTGATATAGCTCGTCTTATCTGAACAGTTGAGTTGACCAAGACTCGACTGATAGATACTTATCTGTGATTTGTACTTAGCCGATTTTTAAAGCCTAACTTATATGGCCTATAAAAGATACTCATTTGGTTCTTCTTTACATTTGCCAAGTATCTAACTTAACATAATTTGGCCTATGGAAGATACTCGTCTGGTTCTTCCTTACATTTTTCCAAGTAATAAACATACATTTGAATAAAAAAATATAATGATGACATCATCAAAATCTAACAAGTATTCCTAACAGATTCTTTGTCCGATAGAAAAGAAAAACGGTTTATCTTGGTCCGAAAAAAAGACAAGTGATTGTACGGTTTATCTCGGATCGATAGAAGATGAGATTGTAACGGTTATTCCTTCGATCGATAGAAGAGAGGTGCAGAGGTTGATCTTTAGCCTATAGAAAAAGATACGAAGAGAGTACGTAGGCACGTTTGGCCGAACCTCTATAAATCCTGTGTCGATTTATTTATCGCACCTTTAAATACGCTTCCGCACAATAGCGTGTTTACCGAATATTGCACCATCAATTAGTATCGGAGTGGTACCTCCTAGAAATGGCTTAACATCCGAGGAGAAGACGATCCAAATAGCATTTCAATTTGCACCGGTCGAAGGTCTTGCCTTGAACCGACCACCATTCTTCGATGGATCAAATTATATGACTTGGAAGAAAAAGATGTCGATCTTCATTCGTGCCTATGATATAGAAATTTGGAAGATCATTTGTCTTGGCCCGAAAGATCCAGTCAAATCCGACGGATCTCTTAAGAGTTTCGAAGAATACAATGACGAGGATTGGAAGAACGATCATCAAAATTGTAAGGCCACTCAACTTTTATATTGTGCCTTAAATCCAGAAGAGGTCAACCGTATCTCCTCGTGTGAAAGTGCTAAAGAGATATGAAAAATTCTTGAAATCACACACGAGGAAACAACTCAAGTCAAAGAGACGAAGATTAATATGCTTCTCCATGACTACGAGTTATTCATGATGAAGGGTGACGAGTCCATCACCAACATGCTCAACCGATTTTCGGTCATCACCAATGGACTAGCTTCATTCGGGAAACCGCTATCAAGTAATGAGAAAGTCAAGAAAATCTTACGATCACTACCTAGCGAGTGGGACGGCACCATGATGGCAATCATGGAATCGAAAGATCTCAATTCGCTCGATTTTAGCGCCCTCGTTGGTTCGCTAATAAATTATGAGATAGTTCTAAAATCACGGAACACCGAGCCGAAGCCAAAGGAAAGAACGATAGCCATGAGAGCGAAGATGTCAAGAAAAGAAGAAATTTCGGTCGATGATAGTGATGAAGAATCGGCATATTATGCCAAGAATATTAATAAGTTTCAAAACTTATTAAACTGGAGAAAGAAAGACGTCAAGCTGGGCGAATCTAAGAAATTCGACAACAACTGTCGAATCTATGGTAAACCAGGCCACTTTGCAAAGAATTGCCGAGCAAATCCAAAGAAGGAAGTCTTAATTGCCACGTGGAGTGACGAAGACGAGGACGAAGATTTCATCAATCAAAATAACCTCGCACTTATGGCACGAAGCTCATTCGACGAAAGTGACGTCAAAAGACTGGTTAGTACATCGTCTCAAGACGAATTATTTGAAGCATTCGAATTATTACATACCAATTTTCAAAATGCTTTAAGTGAAATTAAATCCCTCCAATCTAAAAATAAATCATTGGAAATCGGAATTTCCAAAATTCTTGAAAAAGGGAAATTTATCGAAACCGATCATTCTAAATGCCTTGATATTGAAAATAATTTAAAGAATAATCTTTTGAAAGTTCAAGACGAACTCAAGACTTTAACAAAGAAATTTTCTCTCGGAAACGAGAAATTTGAGAATATGCTTTCGTGCAAAAATACACTTTGAATAAATAGGGGTTAGGATTCAAACCGCATATTAAAAACGAATCCTTTAAATTTCAAAATACCCCGATGTAAAAAATATTTAAAAATTGGGCACCATATTTCAAATTGTAAAAGCCCACGTCGGACGATTAAAATTAAAAAAGTTTGGATTCCTAAAGGAACCACTATTCCGAACATCATCTACATAAATGAAACGACCGACTTTCGGTTGAATCCCCAAACATTAATTTTCATCAATTATTATTTTACTCAGGGGGAGTATTATTTTTAATGGGAGATTTTAGTCAGGGGGAGTTTACCCCTTTATGCATTTATCATTATTATCAATTTTTATTATCGTTATTTACACTTTTTGCTGATAACAAAAATGAGGAGAAGAAATGGAATAAAAGAAGAATGATATAAGGGGAGAAAAACGAGAAAAGCGTCATGGAAGAATGATGAGAAAAATAAAAATTGAAAAGTCGAAAAAGATGAAAAATAAAAATGAGAAGTAGTTGAAAAGGAGAAAAGAAAAGATGGGAGAAAAAACTAACGAAACAGACAAAGTCGAAAACTTTGATCTGTAGAATATACATATATTTATATTTTGCAGGTTTTATCCCATTCAAGGTGTTGTTTTGTAATCATCAAAAAGGGGGAGATTGTTGGAATATTTTATTCCAAATATTCATTAATCGAGTTTTGATGATTAGTTGTTAAACAAAGGAAAACAACCAAGAAGCGACACAAAACAACGAAGAAGTCGAAGATGCAAAAAGCTGGAAATAACGTACATAACATACGCAATGCATGTAGCATAACGTACGTAATGAATCAAGCTTAACGTACGTAACCCTCTATGGTTAACGTACGTAATGAAGAGTTTGAATGAGAATTCAAACTATGTGACTGTTGTGACGTCATGGCTTACATCATCACACCAACGGATATTTTGACTATTGTTAACGTACGTAATGTGAGATTTGATAACGTACATAACACACAAGGCATAAGCTACTGGACTGATTTGTAGTATACATAACGTACATAACATGGATGAGCTAACATACGTAATAAGCTTAATGTACGTAAAAGGAGAGCAGTAACGTACGTAAGGAAGTAAATGTTGCTAACGGCTAGTTGAGGCTTTGGAGCCTATAAATACCACTTTCTATGGTATTGAACACACAACAACTTCAAACAATCGAGACATTGATCTGATATTGTTATACATTATATCGTTGTTTTATTTGAGCTTATATTGATTATAGTTTGAGTGTTATACACGATAACTCATACACGAGAGGAAAGAGAAATGATAAGATTGGATTCGGTGTTATTAGGATCAAGGATCCGACATTGTTAGAATCGCAATGTGTATCCGAGTGAGGTTTGTCTAGTACCCATAAAAAGCTAGATAGGTTGATTCCTTGTCCGATAGAAAAGGAAAAACGGTTTATCTTGGACCGACAAAAAGATAAGTGATTGTACGGTTTATCTCGGAGCGATAGAAGGCGAGATTGCAACGGTTATCCCTCGACCGATAGAACAGAGGTGCAGAGGTTGATCTTTAGCGTATAGAGAAAGATACAAAGAGAAATGTTGGAATATTTTATTCCAAATATTCATTAATAGAGTTTGATGATTAAGTTGCTAAACAAAGATGCGAAGCAAAACAACGAAGGAGTCGAAGACGCAAAAAGAAGCCCAAACTGCATGGAAAACGCACGCTATATACATTATATAGCGTACACAATCGAACGAAGATAACGTATGTAACATACACAGCATAACGTACATAACAAGGACCTACCTGCAGAACAGACGACTTACCTGATGAAGATAGTGCACGCTACAGCTGATCATTAACGTATGCTATCGAAGCAATTTAACGTACGTAACACATTCAGGTTAACGTACGTAATGAGATTTCAAATCAGATGAACGTTGGAAAGAATCTAGTCAAAGTCAGCATATCAAACGGATAGTTTGACAAAATGAAGGCAAAAGATATGTGAGTTAATGCACGATACGAAGCATGGTTAACGTACGCTACGCAAGGACGTTAACGTACGTAATAGAAGGGCATAACGTACGTAAAGGAAGCTATAACGTATGCTACATGAAAGCTATAACGTACATAACACGGCATAACGCGCGCTATGTAAAATGGCTAAAGCACGCTAGCAAGTCAAAAGGAGCTAACGGCTAGTTGGATTGAAATGGCTATAAATACCAAACCACTTGGTATCAAACCACACAACAACATTGAGCAAAGCAATCATACTTGAGATATCATTGTAAACATTATAGTTGTTGTTCTTTTTTCTCTCTCTCTTGTATGATTTAGTGTATAACACAACAACTATAAAAGAGAGAGAGCAAAGCAATCATACTTGAGATATCATTGAGAGTGATTGAGTGTTATACACTAAATCATACAAGAGAGAGAGAAAAAAGATACGATTGGATTCGGTGTTATTAGGATCAAGGATCCAGCATTGTTATAATCGCAATCGATATCTAAGTGAGGTTTATATAGTACCTATAGAAAGCTAGAGTGGTTGATTCCTTGTCCAATAGAAAAGAAAAACAGTTTAACTTGGACCGACCTAAAGACAAGTGATAGAACGGTTTACTCGGACCGATAAAAGACGAGCTTGTAACGGTTATCCCTCGATCGATAGAAGAGAGGTGCAGAGGTTTATCTTTAACCTATAGAAAAAGATACCGAGATAGGACGTAGGCAAGTTTGGCCAAACCTCTATAAATCCTTGTGTCGATTTATTTTCTGCACTTTATTTAAATCACTTCTGCAACGCGAAAGAGTTTTATAACTCTATCTTCAAACGGCGATACCAACCAATATTGCCCCAACAAGAAGACATAGGCACGTTTGGCCGAACCTCTATAAATCCTGTATCCATTTATTTACCGCACCTTTAAATATGCTTCCGCACAATAGCGCGTTTACCGAATATTGCACCATCACAAAGTACTGGTTTTTCTTCATTTATGGAATGTGCTTCATATGTTTATTACACTTACATTAGTAATTTTAGGATAACTCATTTAGAGATGGACATATTTTATATGTTCATATTTAGGTTGATTGAGGAGAAATCACATGGACGACATAAGAGTGATTGTATCTGCAATGATAGTGGTGTCCAAAGTTTCTCAAATATTGGAGTTGTATTGCGTGTAATATTTGTAATATATAGATTACTTTATGCTTAGTCAGTGAGTTGGATGTTGGAACATTCCAAAAGCCTTTAGACGTGTTGTGAGCTTCGGTTCGGTTGTTTGATCTTCTATTGGATTTTTCGGACGTTTTGGGCCGTTTTGTAATTTCCCTAAGTTTTGGGGAACTTCATTCGTATTCCTCACTCCGACCTTTTTGGAGTGTCGTTATGAGTTCGGTTAAAGATCATACTCGTTTGATGGTCATATTCTGGAGCTTTCCGTGCGTGTATTGAACTTGAAGTTTCGGTCGGAGAAGTCCGTCATCGTACCCATCTTTGAGTGCACTGTTGCTGTCATTTCCGGGTGTTTTAGCGCACGTTAAGGGATAACCTTAGCGCACGCTATGCCCCATTTTTTTGCGCCTCCAATCGCTCTGATCCCGAGGGCGATTTGCTCCTTCACACACACGCCGCCACTTCTCTCTTCAACCGCACCCCCGTCCGGCCACCGTCTCCGGCCAACTCACGCACCATCCGAACCGCTTCTCCGCGCGCACCTTTGCCTGCAGGCCTTCATCCAGAACCGACGCCGGCAGCAGCTCCCGAGAGACCGACGGTTTTCACGCACTAAAGGTGAAAATCGCCTTCCCGGTCGCCCGCACTTTCCGACCTGGTCTGCCGTCATCTCCACCAACCGAACACAAATTTGTTATCGCCACAACATCCCGCATCTTCCAGTTGTCAAGTTTCATCCCTGCCGTCGCCTCTCCCGACGACTGAAAGTTTGAAGTCATGCCGAAAAAGAAAAGAATGTCGCGTTCGCCGGAAAATAAAGTCACATCTAACTCAGATGTCAACCGCGACATTACGGTTCCATCGTTGTCGCCTACTCCATCTGTTTCGCTATCGGCGATGGTTTCACCATCGCAATCGCCTGAGAAGATCTCTGCACAGCTCCGCCGATCGGACATTCGATCCGCCGCATCTCCATATAGCAAAGGTGTTCCTAACACTAGTCATCAGGGAGAAGAAGCTCCGATAACCTACCTTGCAGCAGATGTCGCGCCGTCGCCTTCCTCAAAAACGCTAGCTGCTGAAAAAGTGACGCTGCATGAAACCCTAACGGCGGACGATCGTGAAAAGATAAAGGGTTCGACGGGTGAAGGAAAGCCATCGATCTTAGGTCCTTTTCCATCTAACGGCCCAGCTACTCCGTCCCATGCAGTTGGGCCTGACTCTCCGGCCCATATCATACCAATCAAGGTACGGCCCAATATCCCTTGTCATACCGGGCCAGCCATTATTTGGCCCACTTCTTACATGCAATCCAACCCAAACCCTATACCTCATAATAACCCAGAAAAAATTATCAACCCAATTGATGTTAACCCTACACAATTAGTTTTGGCCCACCCCAATCAGGCCGATTTAATTGCTCACCAGCCCAGCCTTTCCACGCGGCCCACTTCCACTAAACCCACCTCACCTCAAACACATTATTCCCCTAACCCCAAATCGCGGGATACCCAGCCCACTTCCCACAAATTATTTAATAAGCCCAATCCCTTAACTATACCCAATACTTTACTAAATTATTTTCAACCAATTAATAAAAACCCAATTACCTCAAACCAGCCCACATGCCTTAAGCCTGCTTATTTTCCCAGCCCTTTAACCGACCCAGCTGCAACCCAGTCAACCCAGTCACGCCCGCCTAACCTTCAACCGGCCCAAACCTCCACTCGGCCCAATGAGCAAAATTCAAATAATTCAGCCCAGCAATTTCGAGCAGCCCCGCCCATTTACAACCCGGTCCGCCAGCCAGCACTGGGCCCTGTTGCAACGAACCACCTGTCGAACACCAGTTCGCAAGACCCGACCCGCAATCCTACTGAACCGCCTAAGCCAAAATTCTACGCACAGATGGTCAATAATTCATCCGTCTCGGCGCAGCAGCCCGGTTTAGTCCAACATACCGGGTCGACAGTTAAAAGTTTCAATTTCGACGGAGCTAAGGTTAGTCCTTTTGGTACTCTCTCCTCCATAAATGAGAAAACGTGTGTTACCTTTTCTTCCTCTGATATGATTACTCTTGCTGCGTCATGGGAACGCACTTTGATTCTTAAATTCTCGTATGCTATCCCTTCCCCTCGAGATACGAGTTTGAATGATATGAAACTGAGGGGTAAATTTAGCTGGAGTTGGTTAAATTATTGCCACATAACGATTAGGTTTGATAATGATGAGGATTTTAGACGAATTTGGTTAGGATCAACGTGGAATTTTTCTGGATGTCCTGCCCGTGTTTTTAAGTGGTCACCTAGTTTTTCGGTTAGGACAGAGACTTCGATCTGCCCGGTTTGGATTAGACTTCCGGGTTTGCCTTTGCATTTATTTCATCCACGCGCATTATACACGATTGCCAAGGCTGTTGGCAATCCCATCTTAGTTGATGCCCCGACGGCCACACATTCACGACTTTCAGTCGCCCGTGTGTGTGTCGAGATTGATCTTATGGCACCCAGATTGCCCGAGATTGAAGTTGAATTTGAGGATCACATTCTTACGCAATGCATCATCTATGAGAGAGTTCCATTGTATTGCTCTCTTTGTTCTCATGTGGGGCATGACCCGTCCAGTTGCTACATAGTTAGCAACAAAGAGCGGCCTCCTCCTCCCCAGCGTAAGAAGCCTGCTGTTGTCACATCTAGACAACAGAAGGCGCAGCCAGCCCCTGCTAAAGCCCCTAAGGCTAATACCTCTCAGGCTGCTCCTAAGACCGCTAAAGGGAAGGAGCCTCCCGTTTGGCAGGTTGTTACCAAAAAAGGAGCTAGAGAGACGGGGATGATCCCCAAGGACACGGCTGCCACCAGACAGCACTCGTACTTTGCATCGTTAGACTCCTCTGCTAGAGAGGAAGAGGATTTAGTAGGCACAGATGACATTATTAGCGTGGGCAATAAAGATAGCGTGTCGGGTAGCGATGACGGTGGTCGAGATAGCGATATTGAGCATTTTTTAGAGGATGACACGAAGTCCTCTACTGTCCCACATTTTTCTAGACTCGTAGAGTCTACCTCCCCCCGCCATTACGGTGAGGGCTGCACGGATGATCCGATCATCGTGGAACCTGAGACCCTTGCCATGGTGGTTTACAAGCCTCCCCCTCCTCCCCCTTCTTCTTCTTTTCCTTCTCTATCTCAGACTGAGTGTGGTCTTAAACGCACCCAATTTGAGATTTCTGAGTCCATTCTCTCTCCCTCGGCTGTAACATCCCCAAATCCGCTCAGGGATATTACACGCCGTAGACCCTCTCCTCGAGGATCTACCAGGCTGATAACTAAAATCAAACATCTAAACCTCGCCTTTAAGGCTAAAATGACTCAGTAGACCGATTTGGTCTTTCAAAAAATACATACAACTCAATTCCAAACACATACCCACGCAGGGGTCAAAATACAATAAACTCCCGTACAACGGGGAAAAGATACTGCAGCGGAAAAGAAAATACAACTAGACCAAAACGACGTCAACAGATCCTCGTGTGATTAGTATCGTTCATCTTTCATCATCCTTCGTGCCGACCCTGTGTTATGCTCCAAAACCTGAATGCAAAAATAGACATCCACCCCGAATACTGGGGTTAGCAAACTCCACCGCTTTGCTAGTGCAAGTACAAGTGCAAAAATACGAGCCATACAATACAAGTTCCAAGAACAATGATAATCAGAATCCTCAAAGATCCAAACGTAAAGAAAAGTACTTCCCGAGGCAAGAGTTTGGGTAAACATTTCCAAAACCGAAAGATCGCAAATAAGGGAAACAATTTACAAAACAGCTTTAAAATGCCATCGAGAGTTTTAATAGAAAACAATTTAGGATTATAAACTCCTTCTCTTTCCAAAATCAATAGGGTCACACCCAAAGGTTTTGTTTTCGCAAATAGGAAATCACCAACAATTTACAGGTCGAGCCCAACATCACGTGTCCTCAACGGACGTAAAATCAACGAAACATAATCACGCACGCGCATTGCCTAGACCGGACGATACCACGGACATCCCACTCGAGGCCTCGAAGGACCCTCCCGAGCCGCTAGCGAAACAAATCACACACATCTCACGGCCGATCAATCGCTTGTTGCATCCTCGCCACATGATCACATGCCATGTGCCACCGTAGATTATCTCGTGCTCTCACGGTTGGATCAATCACTTGTTGCATCCTCGCCACATGATCACATGCCATGTGCCACCGTAGACCTTCAACCATATCCACACATTCACACAAGTAACATATCACATCAAGGATATTCAAACAATTCGCCTGCAGGCATCAAACACTTAGCAAAACACCACGTCAATCCACAACGCACCGAAATGAAATAATATACGTCCACACACAATACCAAGTGCAACATGAACACCAAGCATATACATAGAATTCACATAGTCACACGAACCACACCAATCACAAAACACACACGGTTTTGAAAGAGGCCTTTAACGAGGCTAACCAAATCTTTGAAAACTCATTTCAAACAAACAAACAAACCAAGACGATCACCAATCATCATATCCACAAAACAAGAAATGTATGGACAAGGTACTTGCCTCGAATAAGAACAACGCGAGAATCGACCAAGTAGGTTGGCCCGAACCGACTACGAACCCGCCGACTCCACCGAACGCCAACTCACGTTCATAAACTACGAAGGACAAATAATAACAATGAAATGAATTCCATAACACGACTCAAAGCCGTTGAATTCAAAGAACGAATGACGAAAGTTCACGGATTTCCCCAAACGGCCAAGAACACGATTCGCTCCACAAAACCCGAAAACGGAATTCCAAGTTGAAATATAGATATACAATCCATAGAATATGTTTAACAACATCATTTAACCATAATCGATCCATCGAAAACGGATGAAAACGAGATCGGGACAAATCCCCAAAAAGTCAATTCAAGGAAATCAAGAAATATACTTGATTCGACGAAGAACAATGGATTAAATGATGTTAAACACAAGAATACTACCAAGATTAATCATACCCATCATGAATTAATCAACAACACGGAACGAATCGGATTTAAATTGCAAAAATCCCCAAATTCACGAAATTAGGGTTCTAAGGAAGATTACCTTGATTCATTGGATCAAAGGATGATAACGACGATTGATTGATGTTATGGACTCAGAACTTCATGGTTTTGTTGTTAAACAACATGGCTTCGCCGCCCATGAATCGCCATTCATGACGGAGAAGAAAGGAAATGAAAAACGGTGAAATGTGATCGCCACCATATTTATATCAGCCACTAGCGTGCGCTAGCCTTCCCGGACTAGCGTGCGCTTATCGGCCGTGATCGCCGAGTACCTCGGCCAGGCCCACACGACCGGCATCACCGACCAACCCCGCCGACCAACCTGCCGACCCAACTCCCGCTAGCGTGCGCTACGGCCGGATGCTGCGCGCGCTTAGCCGACTGCCCAAAGAGCCACCGGATCGAATCGCCCGGCAGTAACGCACGATAGCCGGCCGACAAGCGGCGCTTACGCCGCCGACTAGCGCGCTTACGCCGGCGTAGCGTGCGCTACTCGCCGATCTCGACCGAGTCCGTAACCTCGAAACCCCATCGCCTGTGCCCGAGCACAGACTAGCCAGTTACCGGCACAGGCGCTACACTGCCGAAGGCTAGCAGCCTTTCCGGCCAGAAGGCGCTTACGCCGGTTCTCGCGCACCTGGCCCGGCCGGTGCCCCCAATCGTCCGGCCAGTCCCGCAACCGTCCGGCCAGTCCCGCAACCGCTAGGGCTCGACGACCCGATTTCCGAAAACGTACGGAACGAACACGACGAAAAGTTCGCGGACAACATAAACGACTCGAAATGAAAGCGTAATACCATAATTAGTCATACGCGACCAAGAAACGGGTCGAGACAACAATTACAGATACGGATACCCGTAACTTTCAAGAAATTACAAAATGGCCCAAAACGCCCGGAAATCACGATACGTGATCGAATAACCAAACCGAAGTTCACAACACGTCTAACAAAGTTAAACGGACTTGCGGGAAACTCAAACAACAGCTTTGACGAGCTTCGCAAGAATCGAACTCAAGTGCGGAAAAGTCGCTAAAAAGCACAGAACTCAACGAAACGACACCGAAACGAACTCGGATGTCAAAAAGTGTAGAATTAATCATTCTCAGAATGACGAAACGGACATGAGCGAGTCGTCAAAACAGACTTCCGCCGAAAAAAAAAAGAAATTACCGGAAATCGAAATTGCGGATATTACATTCTACCCTCCTAAAAGAAGTTTCGTCCGAAACTTAAAACAAGTAGGAGAAGAAATATTCGCCAGAAAACTCAACGAGATACACAAGAATGCGTAACTAACGCCCAACGGCGAAATGTTACAAACAACGCAAAGGAGTATACGGCGTGAAAACACGCCCACGGCGACCAACACAACGCCGCCGTTAGGGATATAATAAAACCAACAAGTGACAACGTCATCAAACGGATAATATAGCCAAGTCAATTATCCGACAATCACAAAACACAACGAACGAAAATCAATATGATTGACCAACCCAACGGTACATCAATCAAAACGCGAGTCAACCGAACAAACACTAATCCCACCGCCTAAGGGATGGAAGATCGAAACGAAACTAATTTCCCGAATCAAGGGAATTACGAAGGAGTCTCGAATGCTTAATAATCACGAAACGAGAACAAAACCGAACAAACAAACGACCGAACCACAACGGTCGAGACAACAAAAGCGAACAATCATGTTCGAATCACGAAGAACAATAAAATTCAAACAACAACTCCAAGGTTCACATCTCGACTCGAGACAATATATGATCCGGTGAAAACAACAACATATGCATTCACATAAGATCCACATGAAAGGGAATAGCAATAGAAAAGTCACAACGACAAACGAGTTATTCCGAAATAATACCACACTCGTTCGATCAACAAAAGCAAGGAGCAGGACAAGCTCAGAAATGTCAACGAACATAAACGAGTCGACAGAGTCGAAAATGTAAAAGTTCAAGATCCAGTCCACTTCGAATAAAAGAACTAGTAGAACCAAAAGATGTTACTTCCGAACAAGGTTCACAAGAATCGAACCGAATTCGGAAAGTGACAAATATAACCGATTGACCCAAAACAAGATCACACTGCTCAATGATGAACCCAAATACAAAACAAGTTCAGATAAGATCAACGAACACGAGCGAATCGATAGATCGGAGAAAGAGAAAATACGTAAGTCTAAAAACAACACGGGTACTACATTCGACCTCTTATAAAAGAAGGTCGCCCCGCAACTCACAACAAAGAAAATCAAGGTGACGACACAACAAGCAACCAATGAAACATCCTTCAAAGGCCTCTCAAAGCCGATTCGATATCTCGTGAAGTTCGCGCCCGAAAGACTCGGAACCCAACTCGCAAAACTAGATCCCGTGACGAGAAAGATAATTGGTACGTGCATGCCCCCGGACACCACGGTTGAAACACCTCGGCTCGGCATACCGAAAATACAACTACTCGATACAATGGATTAAAACACCGCAAAACAACATACCGAGATGCCAACTCAAAGATAACATATCAACGCATACAAAAATCACAACAACAACGGCATCATTCAAGATTACAACATCCCGAACGATACCATCACACAATCATAAACATCATGAAACAATCACCCATGTGTATAACGCATAAAAATCCGTGCTTTAACAACCCACACTAGTGCGACAATACGCAAATCGCCACGAGGCGATAAACAAGAACACCGGTTCACACCTCTCACGTAGGGCCAACAAAACATATGCGTGGCGAACGACTCGACACTCACGCCACCAATTCAATCACAATTCGGGGTTGACACCGTAACGAAAGTTCGAAAACCATACACGCATTTCCGGTCCGCAAACAGAATGATAGGTTTTAAAAACGAGAACCACCTTTTGAAAACAGCTTTGGAAACAACAGGTTGATCTTGAGTATCATTTTACAAAAAGTAGTGCAAACACCATTATCGAGACTTTGAAAATCATCTTGCGTTTGAACAAAAATGAGGACACCTTTCCTTTAGTGAAAAACTTTCAAAAATATTCGAATTGGGTCTAAGCAATCGCATTTGAAAATATCTCAAAATATTTTTGGTCCTCAACCGAAAATTTTTGAAATGTATTGCGGCATTAGAAAACACCTTGAAAACACCGCAAGAAAATAATTCGCTTTAAAAGTACGTCTCGAATTTTAATTTTCTAAGATACTCAAGGTTTTCAAAATAATTCAATGGGTTAGAATGCCCCAAAATTTTCGTGTAATTACAAGGAACAATATAGCGCCGTGGGTCCTGCGCCGAACCCACTGTGCTAAAAACCAATTACAAGAATGCCCAAAAAGGTCGATGACGGTAGTACTTATCAAAACTCACAAAATCATTTGAAAACACCCAACTACCGTCAAAACGGTCAAGGCCAACAACTCGGTTAAAGGAATCGATTTTCAAATAAAATTCATCAGAAGATACCGAAAGCTATCACAAAGGAACTCACGCAATAAAAAAGAAATAGAGTCCAACATGCACAATCCAAAGAACTACTCCTCACATGAAAGAAATATGAGAGTCAAATAGTCACGTATCAAGAAATCAAAATCCATAAGAGGATTCCGTCACTTAGCAAATAAATCATAAAAATAGCTCGTGTCACACGAGGCACAACACAAAGAAGGGAGACTTACACCATGTGTCGCACGAAGATGATGATCGCCCACGATACTAATCACGACCAACAAACTCGACGACGCGTCATGACACGACTCGCCGATAAAATCCGACGAGACAAAAACTCGATAGACACCATCGACCCGACACCTAGGTTTCCACAACCTAAGCTCCGATACCATTTATGTAACACCCCAAATCCGCTCGTGGATATTACACGCCGTAGACCCTCTCCTCGAGGATCTACCAGCCGATAACTAAAATCAAACATCTAAACCTCGCCTTTAAGGCTAAAATGACTCAGAGACCGATTTGGTCTTTCAACAAATACATACAACTCAATTCCAAACACATACCCACGCAGGGGTCAAAATACAATAAACTCCCGTACAACGGGAAAAGATACGCAATGAAAAGAAAATACAACTAGACCAAAACGACGTCAACAGATCCTCGTGTGATTAGTATCGTTCATCTTTCATCATCCTTCGTGCCGACCCCGTGTTATGCTCCAAAACCCGAATGCAAAATAGACATCCACCCCCGAATACTCGGGGGTTAGCAAAACTCCACCGCTTTGCTAGTGCAAGTACAAGTGCAAAAATACGAGCCATACAATACAAGTTCCAAGAACAATGATAATCGTGAATCCTCAAAGATCCAAACGTAAAGAAAAGTACTTCCCGAGGCAAGAGTTTGGGTAAACATTTCCAAAACCGAAAGATCGCAAATAAGGGAAACAATTTACAAAAGCTTTAAAATGCCATCGAGAGTTTTAATAGAAAACAATTTAGGATTATAAACTCCTTCTCTTTCCAAAATCAATAGGGTCACAAATTTCAAAGGTTTTGTTTTCGCAAATAGGAAATCACCAACAATTTACAGGTCGAGCCCAACATCACGTGTCCTCAACGGACATAAAATCAACGAAACATAATCACGCACGCGCATCGCCTAGACCGGACGATACCACCGACATCCCACTCGAGGCCTCGAAGGACCCTCCCGAGCCAAGCTAGCGAAACAAATCACACACATCTCACGGTTGGATCAATCGCTTGTTGCATCCTGGCCACATGATCGCATGCCATGTGCCACCGTAGATTATCTCAGGCTCTCACGGTTGGATCAATCACTTGTTGCATCCTGGCCACATGATCACATGCCATGTGCCACCGTAGACCTTCAACCATATCCACACATTCACACAAGTAACATATCACATCAAGGATATTCAAACAATTCGCCCAGAGGCATCAAACACTTAGCAAAACACCACGTCAATCCACAACGCACCGAAATGAAATAATATACGTCCACACACAATACCAAGTGCAACATGAACACCAAGCATATACATAGAATTCACATAGTCAGTCACGAACCACACCAATCACAAAACACACACGGTTTTGAAAGAGGCCTTTAACGAGGCTAACCAAATCTTTTGAAAACTCATTTCAAACAAACAAACAAACCAAGACGATCACCAATCATCATATCCACGAAACAAGAAATGTATGGACAAGGTACTTGCCTCGAATAAGAACAACGCGGAGAATCGACCGAAGTAGGTTGGCCCGAACCGACTACGAACCCGCCGACTCCACCGAACGCCAACTCACGTTCATAAACTACGAAGGACAAATAATAACAATGAAATGAATTCCATAACACGACTCAAAGCCGTTGAATTCAAAGAACGAATGACGAAAGTTCACGGATTTCCCCCAAAACGGCCAAGAACACGATTCGCTCCACAAAACCCGAAAACGGAATTCCAAGTTGAAATATGGATATACAATCCATAGAATATGTTTAACAACATCATTTAACCATAATCGATCCATCGAAAACGGATGAAAAAGCGAGATCGGGACAAATCCCCAAAAAGTCAATTCAAGGAAATCAAGAAATATACTTCGATTCGACGAAGAACAATGGATTAAATGATGTTAAACACAAGAATACTACCAAGATTAATCATACCCATCATGAATTAATCAACAACACGGAACGAATCGGATTTAAATTGCAAAATCCCCAAATTCACGAAATTAGGGTTCTAAGGAAGATTACCTTGATTCTGGATCAAAGGATGATAACGATTTATTGATTGATGTTATGGACTCCAGAACTTCATGGTTTTGTTGTTAAACAACATGGCTTCGTCGCCCATGAATCGCCATTCGCGGACGGAGAAGGAAGGAAATGAAAACGGCGAAATGTGATCGCCACCATATTTATATCGGGCTGCCTTAGCGTGCGCTAGCCTTCCGGACTAGCGCGGCGCTTATCGCCGCAGATCGGCCGAGTACCCTCGGCCAGGCCCACACGACCCGGCATCACCGACCAACCTGCCGACCAACTCGCCGACCAACTCCTCGCTAGCGTGCGCTACGCCGGATGCTCGCGCGCTAGCCGACTGCCCAGAGCCACCGGATCGAATCGCCGGCCAGTAACGACGCTAGCCGGCCGACGGCGGCGCTTACGCCGCCGACTAGCGCGCTTACGCCGGGCGTAGCGTGCGCTACTCGCCGATCTCGACCGAGTCCAACCTCGAAACCCCATCGCCTGTGCCCGAGCACAGACAAAGTTACCTGCTACAGGCGCTACACTGCCGTTAGCGCGCAGCCTTTTCCGGCCAGAAGGCGTGCGCTTACGCGGCTCTCGCGCACCTGCCCGGCCGGTGCCTGCAATCGTCCGGCGCCCCCGCAACCGTCCGCTGGGCCCCGCAACCGCTGTGGCTCGACGACCCGATTTCCGAAACGTATTTAACGAACACGCGAAAAGTTCGCGGACAACATAAACGACTCGAAATGAAAGCGTAATACCATAATTAGTCATACGCGACCAAGAAACGGGTCGAGACAACAATTACAGATACGGATACCCGTAACTTTCAAGAAATTACAAAATGGCCCAAAACGCCCGGAAATCACGATACGTGATCGAATAACCAAACCGAAGTTCACAACACGTCTAACAAAGTTAAACGGACTTGCGGGAAACTCGAAACAACAGTTTCGGACGAGATTCGCAAGAATCGAACTCAAGTGCGGAAAAGTCGCTAAAAAGCACAGAACTCAATGAAACGACACCGAAACGAACTCGGATGTCAAAAAGTGTAGAATTAATCATTCTCAGAATGACGAAACGGACATGAGCGAGTCGTCAAAACAGACTTCCGCCGAAAAAAAGAAATTATCGGAAATCGAAAATTGCGGATATTACATCGGCGATGGTGCCTCTTACGACGGCACCGAAGCCCCCGGTTAAGAGACGTATGTTGTCTTCTACTGCTGCTCCTAGTGTCACCACTAGGGGCAAAGCTGCTTCCGACTCCTCGATTTCCACACGAGGAAGAACAGCTTCTCGCGGACCCTCCTCCTCGAAGGGGCGATCTTCATCTCACTTGAAAGGGGGAGCATATGCCTGGCAGGATATACCTCGGAGACGGGGCCGCTCCAGTCAGCGTCCTAGGTCTTCATCTGAGTTGGTTGGTTAGTTTATGTCGATACCCATTCTTCCATGGAACGCTCGTGGTCTGGCTAACACCGGAGCACAGAAGCGCATTCGACATCTCAACCGTGTTCATAGGTTTTCTTTTATTGGCATTTTAGAACCCATGGGTTCCAATGCTAATTTGATTTTTATATTCATTCTTTAGGTTTTGCGTCGGGACTTTATAATCGATCTAACAAAATTTGGTTCTTTTCTTCCCCTCACTTCCAGCACCAAGTTTTGTTAGATACCGATCAAGTCCTCCATCTTTCTATTTCTTCCCCCCTTCTCCCTCAGTTGATTTATGTCACTTATGTCTATTCCAGCACTAACCGTGTTGGTCGTTACGCCCTTTGGGACACCCTCCGTGAGATTGCTTTGGAAGTAGCAGCGGTGACTTCAACATCTTCTTGCATTCACATGAGCGCGAGGGTAGTACCACAGACCGTTCTCCAGATATTCTGGACTTCGCACAGGCTATTGCTAACTGTGAGTTGATCGATGCGGGCTGCGAGGGCGATATTTTCACTTGGGAGCGCAATGGTTTGAGGGAAAGCCTAGATCGTGCTTTATTTAATGAAGCATGGTCGAACGTGTTTGTGGTTTCTACCGTCACTCACCTGCCTAGACTTCGGTCGGACCATGCGCCCCTTCTGATCAAGTGTCGCTTCTCCGCGACTCATCACAAGTCATCATTCCGTTTCCAGAGTATGTGGATCCGGCATCACACATTCCTGGACACTGTTAGGGAAGTCTGGCTTATCCCGACTGGATTATCTGGCATGTGTAACCTACAGGCCAAACTCCTTAGGGTTAAGCGCAGGCTGAAACAGTGGAACTGGTCTGTTTTTGGAAACCTTCACACGAAGTTGGATGTAGCCTTGAGGGCTGCTGACGAGGCCGAGCGGAGATATGATTCGGATCCTACTCCGGAGAATAGAACTGCTATGCACCATTTTCGTGCTGAGTACCATCTTCGTATCTCTATGGAGGAAAATTTCTGGAAACAGAAAGCCACAGTTCGTTGGGTTACTAAGGGCGAGCGCAACACCCGGTTCTTTCAGGGTTTTGCGAAGCAGAAGCGTTGTCAGTCGCATATTCACAGCATTGAAGATGGTGGTACGACGATCGCTGTAGAGTCGGACATCCGATCATCCGCTGTGAATTATTTTAGGACTCTGCTTACATCCGATGGTGATGTTCTCATCCCCACGGATGACACTTGTTTTCCCTCTATCCCCTGTTCTTTTGATTCTGATAGTTTGTGTGTCCCACCCTCTTCCCAGGAGATTGGTGCTGCGGTATTTGATATAGATCCTCACAGCGCTTCTGGGCCTAATGGGTTCTCATCTTTGTTTTTTCAGCATTGTTGGGAGATTGTCTCTTCCGACGTGGAGGGGGCTGTGCTCGAGTTTTTTGAGGGTCATCCTATGCCTCTGGCTTTCACGACGACTACGGTCGTCTTGATCCCGAAGAAACCTGTTCCGAGCGGTTGGTCAGATTACCGGCCTATTAGTCTGTGTAATGTGACCAATGAGATTATCACGAAAATCCTTAACGCTCGGCTTGCTCCTCTCCTCCCTCTGATTATCTCTCCGAACCAGAGTGGATTTGTTCACGGGCGGGTTATTGTTGATAATATCCTTCTGGCCCAAGAACTTATTCACGACCTCCACGTTGCGGACATTCATGGTGTCCCGAACCTTGCGCTGAAGATTGATATGGCTAAGGCGTATGATATGGTTCACTGGTAGTTTTTACGTGAGGTCCTGGTGAGGATGGGATTCCCGGCTAGATGGATTCTATTCATCCGTCATTGCGTCGAGAGTTGCACGTTCTCCATTTTGGTGAACGGCAGTCCGGCCGGCTATTTTGCCTCTAGTCGGGGTTTGCGTCAGGGGGACCCTATCTCTCCGTTGCTCTTCGTGCTTGCCGCTGATTATTTATCGTGCTGCTTGGACCGATTCATTCGAGACCATCCTTTGATGAGGTATAGGACGGCTGGACGGCCTTTCCCCGTCTCGCACCTATCCTACGCCGATGACATCATTATATTCACACGGGCTGTGGATGATGGTCTCGTTGATCTTATGCGTCTCCTGGATCACTACTCTATGGCTTCGGTCCAGATGGTTAGTATCCAGAAGAGCACTTTTATTCTTGATCCTAAGCATGCGCCTCGTTGGCACCAGAGAGTTCACGATGTTACTGGTTTACGCCAGGGCGATCTCCCCATCACCTATCTTGGTGTGCCCCTTTACAAAGGCTTTATGAGACGAGAGCTCGTTGCTGGGGTGAAGCAACGGATGTTGGATAGGATCTCTGGTTGGTCCCATCGCCACCTTGCTTTCGGGGGACGCTTGGCTCTTATTAAGAGCACTCTCTGCACGATTCCTCTACACCTGCTTCAGGTGTTGGACCCTCCACAGTACATTATCCAGGAGCTCGAGCAGATCATTGCGAGATACTTATAGGGTGTTGTTGGTCCGAAGAGGAAGACGCACTGGGTCCGTTGGCGGTAGATTTGTCGTCCGGTCTCTGAGGGAGGCCTCGGGATTCGGAGCCTTTCGGATATGGCGAGAGCTTTTAGTTATAAGCTCTGGTGGTGCCTACGCGCAGGCACGTCTCTGTGGGCGCAGTTTATGCTCCGCAGAAACTGCTCTGCTGGCCTCTATACGCCTATGTGTACCGCTCTTAAAGCTCGTGCCAGTCACCCTTGGCGCCGTCTCCTCCGCGTGGGTATTGAGGCTCATGAGTTCATACGCTGGACTCTTTGTCGTGGCTACGGGGAGGTCAGCTTTGGGACGATACTTGGATTGGGGATAGGCCTATTTCTTCTTTTCATCAGGTTACTGGTAGACCCCATCTTAGGATTCATGAGTTATGGGTTGATGGGACGTGGGACATGGGTAGATTGGAGTCTATTGTTGGAGAGGAGCTAGGATTTACCCCTCAGTTCATCCAGGAGATCTCCGCGATTCCCATCGCCGAGGAGGATTCGGATAGTATGTGCTGGACTCTTACCTCTTCGGGTGCGTTCTCATTGTCGTCGGCTTGGTCTCACATCAGGGTGAGGGGTCAGGCTAATCTTGTTTACGGGGCCATCTGGACTGCCTTACTTACACCGACCACTTCGGTGTTTATTTGGCGACTTCTCATGCGACGGATACCGACTGATGACATTCTACAGAGGAGGGGCGTTTCACTGGCTTCTAGATGTTTGTGCTGCTCGCATACCCTTACCCAGACCTACCATAATGAGACCATTGCCCACATTTTCTTGGAGAGTGATGTGGCTCGAGATGTGTGGGAGTATTTTGGCGCATGGACACATTTATCCCTACCCCATACTCAGAATATCTTTGAGCTCCTGCGTTTTTTCGCACACGGCACACACTTTAGGCACACGACTTTCATTATTCCTTGTCTGATCCTTTGGTTCATATGGACAGAAAGGAATAGTGCAAAGCATAGGGCGGTTACTTTTCTTTCGTCTCATGTTATTGTGTAGGTGGAGCGCCATGTTGCTTTATTGTCTTCTGCGGGGCTTATTTCATCTGAGTTCTGGGCGGGTTGCTCGGTTTCCCAAGTAGCCTCTTCGACTCCGTGTCTAGACCACTGAATTTTAACTAAAGGAATCATCTTGTTCCTCAACTGTTTGATTCACCGCTCTAAAATTCGTATAGGACGCTCCTCATAAGAATGATCATCCGCGATCTCGATTTCGTCAAATTGAAGTATGTGACTCGGATCGGCAACATACTTCCGCAACTGAGAGACGTGAAACACATTATGAATACGGCTCAACGCCGGAGGTAAAGCCAGTCGATAAGCCAGACTGCCTACTCTATCCAAAATCTCAAACGGTTCTATAAATCTCGGACTCAACTTTCCCCGTTTCCCGAAACGGAAGATACCTCGACTCGGGGATACCTTGACCGAAACGTGGTCACTTGCCTCGAACTCTAATGGTTGACGGCGATTATCTGCATATGATTTCTGTCGACTCTGAGCGGTCAACAAACGACTTCTGATCAAAGCTACCTTCTCACGGGCGTCTATAAGCATATCGGGCTCGGTGCCGATTGATTCTGATAAGTCATCCCAACACAAAGGAGATTGAGAACGACGACCGTACAAGGCCTCGTAAGGTGCCATCTTAATCGAAGCATGCCAACTATTATTGTATGTGAATTCAATCAACAGTAGTTGGGCTTCCCAATCATCTTTCCAATCGAGGACGCATGCTCTCAACATGTCCTCCAACGTCTGAATAGTCCTCTTTGATTGTCCATCGGACTGAGGATGAAAAGTTGTGCTGAGATTAAGCTGAGTTCCTATTGCACGATGAACTGATTTCCAAAAATGCGACACGAATTGCCCATCACGATTAGAAACGATACTCTTAGGAGTACCGTGCAGTCTCACTATCTCTTTGATGAATAACTGGGCAAGTCTCTCGGGACCCCACATATCCTTAATCTCAAGGAAATGAGCTGACTTGGTTAAACGGTCCATAATTACCCAAATTGTATTCATGTCACGACGACTCGTCGGCAAACTCGTGATGAAGTCCATAGAAATATCTTCCCACTTCCACTCTGGGATAGGGAGCGGTTTCAGCATACCCGCCGGTCGCTGATGTTCTATCTTGACTTGCTGACAGGTTAAACATCTAGAAACAAATTCTTCGACTTTTCGTTTCATATTACTCCACGAGTAATTCTGTTTCAAGTCCTTGTACATTTTGCTAGACCCCGGATGAATGAAATAAGGGGTAGCATGAGCTTCTCTCAAAATCGAGTCTTTCAGCTCGTCATTCGCCGGAACGCATAACCAGTTCTTAAATCACAAAAGTCCGTCCTCGTGGACAAATCCAGGGGCTTTTCCCTGAGTCACATCATCTCGAATGCGCAACAAAGATGGGTCCGAACCCTGATTCACTCTGATCGCCTCCTCAAGTGGCGATGAAATCTCTAACGTACAAAGTTGCCCTTGTACTCGTTGTAACCAAACCTCGACCTCGGATCTTAGGAGTTCCTGTTGAAGTTCCTTCTGAACAGTCAAACGAGCAAGCATTTGCTCCTGAATGGACTTATGACTCAAGGCGTCGGCGACAACGTTCGCCTTGTCCGGGTGGTACAGGATCTCAACATCATAGTCTTTGATTAGTTCCAACCACCGCCTCTGTCGCATATTTAACTCTTTTTGAGTAAATATATACTTCAAACTCTTATGGTCGGTGAAAATCTGACAGGTGACGCCTGTTAGGCGTATTTTTATACGCTTATTTATCATTATTTCGTAATATTGTGGAGAGTGAAATCGTCTAAATGAGCTTTTAATGCCTTAATTTTGTATGATTGACAGGAAATTGAAGTCCGGAAGCTAAAACGAGGCAAAACGGCGAAACGGCAAAATCGACTCGAGCCGCAGACAAGGAAGCCGAGCCGCGGCACATGAAGACACCAACCGAAGGGCGAGTAACTGTACTCGTGTGCGCGGCCTGTGAGCCGCGCCTGAAGAATTAATTAACGCCTGCATTCAACAAGGCGATGTGTCATGCACAGTTTAGTGAGCCGCGGCACACTTAGCGGGTTTGGTAGGTCTGCGCGGATTTTGAGCTGTTTGAAGCGATTTCCGACCGACTAATACGGACGCGATTTGCTGATGTCTGAGCTATAAATAGGGTTTTAGACCCTAATTAAATCATCTTGGAATCATTGGATCTTAACTTTTGAGAGCTTAAGCTTGGAGACGGCAGAAGAAGAGGAAGCGGAAGAATTCAAGGCGAAGGCGGGAGTCAAGAACGGAGGAATCCGAGCTTCATCTGCGTTTGAATTTTATGCTTTCGTTTATTTATTCTGTATTTTCGCTTTTAGTATGTCGCTAAAGCCCTAATCTAGGGTTTTGATGAAACCTTTGTTTTGACAAATTGATTGAGATTATCCAATTTATTACCTTTTATTGAGTTTTCCCAATTATGTTTAATGCTTGCAATTATCGGCCAATAGTTGTATTGATTTAATCATTCACTTCGAATCGGAGAGGAGATTTGGTGAGGAACTATTGGTGAGGACCGTTTTATTCGTGAGATAGGAATATACTCATAGGAACTACGTGGCCTTTAGGAGATTTCATGCTTTTTGCCTATCGACGAAATAATTCACCTAGGGATAGAGTGCGTTAGTCGCCGTTAGATAAATCTATTGACCTCGGGAGAGGCGGTAGAATATATTAGCAATCTCCGCCTTCAATAAATTGGGAAAATTATTTATTACGGATAATCGAGAGTAAATTCGGATTAACTAAGGTGGATTCAGAACCCTAGACTTATTTATCATTTGATTTCTTTTATCCAAGATATTGTTTTCTACTGCTTAGTCTTTTAGTACTTCTTTTAGTTATTAATCGCAAAACCCAAAATTCGATTGTTCAGATAAAATTGGAATACGAAAATATCGGTAGTTAGAGATTCAATCCTCGTGGGAACGATACTCTACTTATCACTTTATTACTTGTAAACGATGACGTGCACTTGCGTGTAGGAATTATCGCAACAAGTTTTTGGCGCCGTTGCCGGGGACTGAAATTTTTCTAATATCGATTTAAGTATTTCCAGTCTTAATTTGAACGTTTTATTTTTATTTTTTGTGTATTTAATTTCGTTTATTTGTTTTTCCTTTCAGGACCTTTCGTGTAGTGCATGAGAAGACTCGGTAACGAAGGCCTACTACCTTTGGACACCGAGCTCGAGCGCACTCTAAGAAGGAACAAAAAGGAGAATAGAGAGTTGCAGACGACGGTCAACATGGCCGAGAATATCGAAATCCAAGGAGGAGACAACCAAGTGCGGCAAGTTCAACCGGAACTAGCTCTTCGGGATTATGCCATGCCGCAGGTCAACGCTAATTTTTCGGGAATTCGGCGTCCCACTATCCAAGCTAATAATTTTGAGATCAAGCCCGCCATTATTCAGATGGTGCAGGCGAGCCCATTCTGTGTACTGCCGAAGGACGACCCGAATGCCCATATTGCTTCTTTCCTTGAGATATGCGACACATTTAAAACTAATGGTGTCACCGACGATGCCATCCGATTGAGGCTTTTCCCTTTCTCTTTGAGGGATAAAGCAAAGTTTTGGTTAAATTCATTACCGCCGGGGTCGATTACAACATGGGAGAGGTTAGCGCAAGCCTTCCTTGCCAAATTTTTCCCACCAGCTAAGACGGCGAGGTTGAGGAACGAAATAACCACCTTTTGTCAATACGATATGGAATCGCTCCACGAGGCGTGGGAGCGATATAAAGAATTGCTACGAAAATGCCCTCATCACGGCATTCCCGATTGGCTTGACTTCATACGTTATAATGGTTTGAGTGCTTCTACACGCACTCGTGGATGCGGCCTCCGTGGGACCTTCATGGGAAAATCTATGGCCGAGGCACACGTGCTTTTGGAAGATATGGCCGAAAACGCATACCAATGGCCATCAGAGAGATTGACACCGAAGAGAGTCATGGAAGTTTCAAGCAATGATCCGATTTCCACCTTGTCACCAAGTCGCCGCTTTGACACAACTCCTGTGCATTTTCGCACGCACCAGCCCCCGTTACCATAGAAACATGCAATTGGTGTAACGGATCACACCCGAGCGCGGAATGTCAAGTTGGAAATCCGTTCGAGCAAAATCAGATGGAGCAGGCTCAATTCGTAGGAAATGGGAATCGGCCGAATAACCCGTACTCCAACACTTATAATCCGGGGTGGCGCAATCATCCCAACTTTTCATGGAGAAACGGACAGAACTCACACCAGCCCCCTTTCGCCCAGAATCAACAGCAGCCCCCTCCCGCTCCCAAAGTGTCTCTCAAGGAAGTACTTGCAAAATTGGCGGCAAATACGAGTCAATTTATAACTCGTACGGAAGCTACATTACAAAATCATTCTGCTTCCATTCGGAATTTGGAGGTCCAGCTGGGCCAAATCGCTAATGTGTTGACAGCTCGTCCGGAGGGAGCATTGCCGAGTACAACAAAGACAAATCCTAGAGAGAGTCTAAACGCAATTAGCTTGAGAAGCGGGAGAGAGGTGCTGGATCAGCCCGAGCGGGGTAAAGAGAAGAAGGAAATTGAGGAGTCGAAGGATTTGAAGCCGGATAACTCGAAGGCATGTGTTCTCCTGCTCCGCTTCCGCAGACTACAAAGAAAAAGGGCGGACAAACAATTTTCTAAGTTCTTTGATGTGTTCAAAAAGCTTCACATAAATATTTCGTTCACGACGCATCGAACAGATGCCGAGTTATGTCAAGTTTATGAAAGAGATATTATCAAGAAGAGAAAGCTTGAGGAGTTTGAAACGTCACCTTGACAGAGGAATGCAGTGCAATTCTTCAAAAGAAGCTCCCACCTAAATTGAAAGATCCGGGAAGCTTCAACATACCGTGCACCATGGGGAATCTTTCGTTTAATAAGGCACTATGCGATCTTGGTGCGAGTATCAACCTCATGCCTCTGTCGATTTTCAAAAAGCTGAATATTGGGGAAGCCAAGCCAACCACAGTCTCCTTACAATTGGCGGATCGATCGATAAAGTATCCGAGGGGAGTGATCGAGGATGTTTTAGTTAAAGTTGATAAGTTCATCTTTCCGGCTGATTTCATCGTACTCGACATGGAGGAAGATGAAAATATTCCAATCATCTTGGGACGACCATTTCTAGCGACGGGCCGAACCCTTATAGACGTGGAAAAGGGGGAGTTGACTCTGAGGGTCCAAGACGAGCAAGTTACTTTTCAAGTATTCAAATCGTTCCCATGTCCCGGAAGTGCTGATAAAGGATCACAAATTGAAGGTGTGGATGTTGTTGAAAAAGGAAAGCACCGAAAACATCGTCGGTGGGAAAATTCAGATTTTGTGTTAAATGGCCCAAGTTTTAAGAAGGATGTAGAACGAGTGGCGTTCCTCGAGCATGAGGAAAAATCTGCTGCAGTCGTGAGTTCGTTTGTGAAGGAGGAGAGTGAGCCGAAAGCCAAGCGGACAATTAGTCATGGAGAAACCGGGTGTTTCGGGAAGTTATTCACGTCGAAACCTTTTCGCAAACAACATTTGATGACCGAACCGAAAGTCAAACCGCTGATGACCAATGGTCATAATCTTAACCAAAATATAAACGGTTCGATGAACGGGGCGGAAACCAAATGGAATTTGCGAAAAGCAAACTAATGTTGTCCAATAGGTCCGGCTGAAGACTATAAACTTAGCGCTCCTCGGGAGGCAACCCGAGTATTAGTTGTAGATTCTTTGTTGTTTTCTTGCATTTTTAGAGTCTCTTTTTGTCTTCTTTCTTCTTTGATCCATCCTTCCCTCTCGTCTTAATGTTTTCGTGAAAAATTTACGTGCGTGAATCAAGAACGGGAGAAATTCAATGATGGGCCGCGCATACCTGTGAGTCGCGGCACACACCACCGATGAAAATGGCCGATCAAATCAGCACTCGTGCCGCGGCATGATCTTACCGAGCCGGCACACTAGGTCAGCCGAGCCGCGGCACAAGAAAATCGAGCCGCGCACACTAAATGGCCAAGAAACACCAGGAGCTCAGATTTTTGTGCCGCGGCACACTATACCTAAGCCGCGGCACACTAACATACTGAGCCGCGGCACACGAAAACTGAGCCGCGGCACCCGACGACATGACAAAACGTCCCAGTCCTACTGTACTCTGGGCCGCGGCTCACTTATATTGTGCCGCGGCCCCCGTCGCAAAATAAGAGCAGCCAGGTAGGTCTCTTTAAATCGACCGGCCTGCATAGGATACTTCTTCCCTCCCTTCCTTCCTTCCTTCACACAATGAGGTCAAGTGATGCCATTCTATTGTCTCCTTCTCAAATTCTCCAGGTAATTGCTGATTTCTAAATCATAAGTGATTCTTGATGTGAAAAGATTTGAAGTTCTATATTGCTAGTTGTTCTTCACTTTTGTTTCTAAAATGGAGTTGGAATATGGGGAATTTGATATTGTGATGGAATTGATGTTTATGAATGAACTGTTGATGATAGTTGTTGTGATTCAGGGTTATAATCTGTGTTATTATTTTTTGGATTTAGAATTAACCATCAAAATTCTTTTTCTTCATTTTAACTTGTGCACACAAGGTGTTTGATAAATTGCAGCAATGAAAAATTGGTAAGCTAGGCATTTTCAAACTTATATGCAATGAATCATGTTGTCGAATTACATTATCCCCAACCCCTACATCATATTCAACTTGAGAGCTCGTACTTAACTTCCTTGTTGATGATGCAAGCTCGTTTATTCACATTCCGCATGATGTAGTCAAGAAGCATGCAAGCTTACCGGACGATGCCGGCACTAGCTCCTGAGCAGACTGGAGGGGAGTACTTGACCTTTTACTTTTATTGCATATCATTTTTGTCCATTGAGGTCAATGTACGTCCTAAGTTTGGGGGGGATTTACATTCAGTTTCTACATTCATTGCTGTACTTTATTTTATTGCTGTACATTATTTCGTTGCACTTTTCATTTCTTTGCGTAAATTTTTTTTTAGATAACCTTGCTTGTCTTAGTTTTCTTTATTCGTGAATTTTTCGTGCTTCTATTTGTGTGATACTGATGTTACGACACTGTCTTTCTCTCTGAAGAAGCGGGCGAGTTCTAGTCGAGTTGTAGTCAGTTATTTCTGTTCTGCTTAGTATTCAATTAGGTCCGAAATTTTTCGTGAATGTAGAGGTCTTGGCTTATAAGAGACGATAAATACTTGTTTCGAAATCCCAATCAATACGTTTGGCTACATTTTCTGGATAGAGAGTCGTACTGTTTTTTTTCAGTCGTTTTGGCACTTAGATTGAGTTTAGAGTCGGTCAGTTTTTCCCTAAAAGTCGAGATAATGTGTTCTATGAAGGGAAGTCTAGTAACCGGGGGTATTCGCGTAACCCGTTGTTTACTCTCGCGTAAAACGACGACCCCGATTAGATTAGTGATTTAGATATTTCACATGTGCCAATGATAGGGAGCCTAGTAACCGGGGGTATTCGCGTGACCCGCTGTTTACTCTCGCGTAAAACGGCAACCTTGATTCGGACATGCGGAAATTATGTATTCGAGTTGTTTCTCCGCTGTAGACGGGAACTTAGTAACTAGAAGCATCCATGAGTGTCTTTTACGTCAAACGGTTTTCCAATACATGAGAATGGAAGTTCCACCCTAGGATTATCCCGATGAAACATCCCGAGATCCTAACCTAGTGGTCAGCTCAAATCAAATTCTTGAAGCATATATATAAGGGGATACTGTCCGAGGTTTAATTGTTATGAAACTCGTGAAAATTGTGCCTTACGACTGTGGAACGGGACGAACTAGCTTGGTTGTGTTAGCCTTTCTTATTGACGGTCGATTTGTTTCACGTTTTGTTGATCTTTGAGCTGAATTTTCTGCATGAACGAGTGATTAGGACTGAATTTGATTGCTTTGCAGAATCATTATTCGAAAGTGCATTCGCTTTTATGACACTCGTATTATTTAGAGAGAATTACAGGATAGTATTGATTAGGTTGAACACTATGAGTTGCACGATTATTCACGACATTCTTTTATTAAATTTAATTCTTTTTGCTTGAGGACAAGCAAAGGCTTAAGTTTGGGGGTATTTGTTAGGCGTATTTTTATACGCTTATTTATCATTATTTCGTAATATTGTGAGAGTGAAATCGTCTAAATGAGCTTTTAATGCCTTAATTTTGTATGATTAACGAAATTGAAGTCCTAAGCTAAAACGAGGCAAAACGGCGAAAACGGCAAAATCGACTCGAGCCGCGACAAGGAAGCCGAGCCGCGGCACATGAAGACACCAACCGAAGGGCATAGTAACTCAGTACTGCGTGCCGCAGCACGGCCTGTGAGCCGCGTACGTAAGAATTAATTAACGCCTGCATTCAACAAGGCGATGTGCCGCGGCACAGTTTAGTGAGCCGCGCACACTTAGCGGGTTTGGTAGGTCTCATGATTTTGAAGCCGTTTTCGCCACCGACTAATACGGACACGATTTGCTGATGTGCTGAGCTATAAATAGGGTTTTAGACCCTAATTAAATCATCTTGTAATCATTGGATCTTAACTTTTGAGAGCTTAATCTTGGAGACGGCAGAAGAAGAGGAAAGCAGAAGAATTCAAGGGCGAAGGAGGGAGTCAAGAACGGAGGAATCCGAGCTTCATCTCGCTTGAATTTTATGCTTTCGTTTATTTATTCTGTATTTTCGCTTTTAGTATGTCGTGCTAAAGCCCTAATCTAGGTTTTGATGAAACCTTTGTTTTGACGAATTGATTGAGATTATCCAATTTATTACCTTTTATTGAGTTTTCCCAATTATGTTTAATGCTTGCAATTATCCGCCAATAGTTGTATTGATTTAATCATTCACTTGAATCGGAGAGGAGATTTGGTGAGAACTATTGGTGAGGACCTTTATTCTCGTGAGATAGGAATATACTCATAGGAACTACGTGGCCTTTAGGAGATTTCATGCTTTTTGCCTATCGACGAAATAATTCACCTAGGGATAGAGTGCGTTAGTCGCCGTTAGATAAATCTATTGACCTCGGGAGAGGCGGTAGAATATATTAGCAATCTCCGCCTTCAATAAATTGGGAAAATTATTTATTACGGATAATCGAGAGTAAATTCGGATTAACTAATGTGGATTCAGAACCCTAGACTTATTTATCATTTGATTTCTTTTATCCAAGATATTGTTTTCTACTGCTTAGTCTTTTAGTACTTCTTTTAGTTATTAATCGCAAAACCCAAAATTCGATTGTTCAGATAAAATTGGAATACGAAAACATCGGTAGTTAAAGATTCAATCCTCGTGGGAACGATACTCTACTTATCACTTTATTACTTGTAAACGATGACGTGCACTTGCGTGTAGGAATTATCGCAACAACGCCATAAAGATAGTGATGCCAAATCTTCAACGCGAATACCACGGCCTCTAACTTTAGGTCGTGGGTCGGATAGTTGACCTCGTAAGGTCTCAGTTGCCGCGAAGCATAGGCAATAACCTTCCCATTCTGCATTAGTACACATCCGAGACCATGTCCGTACGCATCACTATAAACCACGAATCCTTCCGTCCCTTGCGGTAAAGAAAGGACAGGTGCTGAAACTAACCGGCTCTTGAGTTCCTCAAAACTCTGCTGACACGCATCGGACCACGTGTATTTCTTATCCTTCCGTAAAAGGTTCGTCATGGGTTGAGAGATTTTAGAAAATCCTTCCCCAAACCGCCGGTAATATCCTGCTAATCTGAGAAAACTTTGGATTTCCTTAACATTCTTCGGAGGTTGCCAATCTCGGATAGCCTCCGTCTTCTGAGGGTCGACGCGTACTCCGTCTGATGAAATCACATGTCCTAGAAACGTCACTTCGGACATCCAAAACTCACATTTGGAAAACTTCCCATAAAGTTGCTCTCGTCTCAACACTTCTAGAACCCGATGAAGGTGAAATTCGTGCTCCTCTCGGTCACGAGAATAAATAAAAATGTCATCAATGAAGACAACCACGAACTGATCCAAATAGTTGATGAAAACCCGATTTATTAACTCCATGAACACCGCAGGTGCATTAGTTAACCCAAACGGTATTACCACAAACTCATAATGACCATAGCGTGTTCGAAACGCCGTTCTAGCAATATCTGACTCTCGAATTCGCAACTGATGATATCCAGATCTTAAATCGATCTTGGAAAATACTGAAGCTCCCTGAAGTTGATCCAAAAGATCATTGATGTGGGGTAGGGGATATTTATTCTTGATCGTCACCCTGTTCAATTCCCGGTAATCAATACACAAGCGAAGTGAACCATCCTTCTTCTTGACAAATAGCACAGGTGCTCCCCACGGGGACACACTCGGTCGGATATAAGCTTTCTCGGTCAATTCCTCCAATTGATTCTTCAGTTCTTGCATTTCGGTCGGGGCCATCCGATAAGGTGCCTTCTATATTGGAGACGTACCAGGCTCCAACTCAATCGTGAATTCCACATCTCTCTATGGAGGCAAACCAAGTAACTTGTCTGGAAACACATCGGCATATTCTCTCACTACCGGAATATCCGCCGACATTATTGATGATTTCTCGGTCTTGGTCATATAGCACCAATAACCAACACACCCCTGACTGAGTAATTTCACTGCACTCATCATATTAATGACTCTACCGGAACAGCTGGGATTACCTCCCTGGAATACACATTCGACTCCAGCGTCTGAAATGATAATGACCATACGCTTGCGGACACTAATGGTGGCATAGTGGCGATCCATCCAATCAATACCCAAGATAACATCGTCTCTCGGTAAATCTACTACGATCGGGTTTGCCAACCAAACACGGCCATTAAGCTGAATTGGACAATTCTCAATCTCACGATCCCCGATAATTCTTCTACCGTCAGGTAGACCAATGATATAAGGTTCACAACTAGTAGCATTATCCAAATGAAGTCTACTCAAGCATGACTCGGAAATGAATGAATGTGATGCACCAGTATCAAAAAGGGTACACACAGGTTGAGATAGAATTTCAAGTGTACCTGAGATCATCCGGGCCTCAGGATCGTCCGCCTTCTTCATCTCATAAATTCGGGGCTTGTCGGCCCCTGAACCGGACGCTCCCGTCTGATAGCTTTTGGCTCCGCCTTTGTTTGCTCCCATCATCTTGAACGACGCGGACTGAGTGGCCTGATTCTGAACCACTGACTGTCTCGGGGCCTGAGATGACGCCGGAGTAGGTTTGGAGTCTCTTCGGCAAAAACGGGCCTTATGCCCAGCAACCCCACAGTTATAGCACGTGATAGTCTGCCTCGGACACTTGGTGCTGAAATGACCCTGTTCTTCATAGTTGAAACAGGTGATGGCCGAGCTGGACGCTCAGGACTGAGATTCCGCGGGTCTAGGCACCATAGGAGGTCGCTCAGAGAAAGTAGGGCCCGCACGAGGCTTCTTGAAAGTTGCCTGACTGCCTTCAGACTGATTACGATTCTTAGACTTCTTGCTAGTAGATGAGGTTGTTGCTTAGCAATCTCCTTAGCAGTAAGCTCATAAGTAAGAGCTTTCTCAATGAATTCGGCCAGAGTGGTGCAATTGTGATTAAGAAACTGCATCCGCATACGAGGTTTCAACCTCTTGCTGAAATACTTGATCTTATCCGCCTAGGAGTGAATAATAGATGAGGCGAAAGGAAGTAACTCCTGAAATTTCTCGGCGATGGCGAGAATATCATCGTCCGCTGAGAGTCGGGAGTGAGTAATTCTGATAACTTGGCCTCTCTGAGTGGGGCCGGATAATACCTCTCCATCATGATAGTCTTGAATTGATCCCAAGTACAAGATCTGTCGGTGGGCTTCAACGATAACCACCAAGAGTGAGTGCTCTTACCCATATAGTAAGCCGCGACTGAAACTTTGTGCCCTTTAGGACACTCCACCATAGCAAACAACTTCTCGAAATGCTCAAGCCAGTGAACTATATCCGCCGGCTCAAACGAGCCCTCAAAAGTAGGTGGTCTTTGGCGAGAGATGTCGCCAATAATACTGTTCACACTCCTCTCTTGCCCTTGAGGTGGCGGAGGAGGAGCCTGCTGATTCTGAGCGGTTGAGTTCTGCATCGTCTCCATGAAGCGTGCCATCTGAGTCATCTGGGCCATCATGCCCTGCATAAACGCGAGTGGGTCAACCCGAACACCTTCTGAATGAGCCGTGTCCCGAGTACGACTCCTCGACAGTGAAGGATCATTTCCAGGTGAATGAGTGGCAGCGTCGCTGCTTGATGAATTAGCATTATTCCTCGTGTTCGCGCTTGTATTCACACGAGCCCTCGGGTTTCGGCCCGCACCGCAGCCTCTTCCCCTGCGTCCTCTGCCAGCTCTCTCCATATTGAAGTAGGAAAGTCACATGATAGTTATAGATCTCGCATAAATACCGCATTATGATTACGTTATGAAATGATGATAATGAGCATATGCGCTCTAACACAATGATTACATGAATGATCAACTGAGGTGACATGATTATCTAATGAAATTCTTTAAATGATTATCTTGAACAAGTTAACAAGATTAATGATATGATCCTTACGATCAACAACTGAGCAATGAGATGAACTGAGTAATTAATGAGTTAACATGATTGATATGATCAAAATGAAAATGATGATTGAGGATTGATGACTGTTGAATGATGAATGAGTGATTCTTATTTCCAGAAATTATACCATGGCGTCAGAAATCTTACTGTTCTTTGGTCTGAGGGGCTCGGCTCTTGCACAGGTCACACGTGATGCAAAAGTCCAATGATACTAGTCTTATGAACGATGATTTCAAATGATACATGACTCGGAAGGTAGTATTCAAAACCACGCTCCGATACCAACTCTGTAACACCCCAAATCAGGCGGATATTACAGTGCCGTGGACCCCCAACTGAGACCCACCAGGCGAATGAAACATAATGAATTAAATAATATAATTGTAGTACCGAACCACATTATATCATTATTTACTCCGATGAGGAGTTTCAAGTATAACACACCCAGGAAAATACAGAATACATGCATATTTTATATGAAGATAAAATATACAACACTGAATGAAAACGAATATCCAAACAGAAATCTGCAGTGGAAATATAAATGATGAAACATGAATGACTGAAAAAGGACTGGGGCCCCCTACTAGTATCACTGGGACTCCTCGCCGTCAACGTTCTCTTCCCGTGCTTTAGTCTTGACATGACCTGAAAACAACATCCCCCACCGGGGTCAGTTACACAGAACAACAATCCTCAAGAGTTGAATAAACATAATCATGATATATCTTAATTATGAAATTAAGCTGAAGAGGGGCATCATAGTACACCCGTAATGGTATGTGCAAGTGCACAAGACGAGTGTCCGGACACACCCGCTCTTGTAACTAATTAGTCTCACGGAGGTACGTTACCGTGTGCACAGTCCATTGTGTCGGTGAACCCGATCACATGACTATCATGTGTCCGACTAAAAATTCCACACATCCCCACCCGACCACGCAATATGAACCCAGAAGGCCACCAGAACGAAAGTGACTAGTGAGTAATAGTGAAAAACAATACGACAAAGGTCAAGAAAGACTCACCGAGATGAAATAATAATGAAATGAATGATAGCTCATTGAAATGATTAGAACCGTCGTTCCTCGTGAATGAAATAATTATTTGACAATTACAAGTCTCAACATGATTGTTACACTATGAATGAATTATGATTATGAATGAACAACAACGAAAGGAACGAGTATCCTTTTAACCGAGGTGAAGAATATTCTTCCTCGAACAAACGTCCCAAAATGAGATGTCGGTCGCTCGAACAACCTTGAATAACACAATTACCAATAATCCGCTTAATAAATGATTCAAACATGATCACAAACCACTACAAAAGTTGATACAATAATATCCAAACTCATTGGGGCATTATGACAAACACTTAACAAACATTCATTCTTTGATTATAATCAACCCCAACTATATTGGAACCAAACTCCAAAATGAGTAGTTCCATCCAACAAAACACCTTCAATTATATCAATAATCCAATAGGAATCCACAACTCAAGGTTACGACAACTATAATCGGAAATCCCCAAAATAACTAAAGTCAACTCTTAAGGGTTCTTGAAAAATTCCCTAATTATTCATCAAATCCGAAATATACACCAATAAATCCGTAGGAATACATGTATCCAAGGTAGACAATCCATATCTAACATATTCCAACATAATAGCAAGCTTACACGAAGAGATCGGGAGGAAAACATTCAAACTCCGAAATTCTAGATTCAAGAATCATTTACCTTGATTTGATGTATCGGAGAGGATGAAATGATGATTAATCCGAATAATGAGCTTGAAGATGTTGATAAGTGGATGTAGCTCGAAGAGATCTCTCCAAAACGTCCGAAATCGCCCAAAACCGACGAAGGAATGAAGTGAAATGAAAAAATGACGAATCTGGACTGGACTGTCCAATTTATACTGTTCCAGTTTAGCGCACGCTAAGCCCTGATATTTAGCGTGCGCTAGCGAGTTAACCGGACAGTCTAGTAAGTTTTGACTGCCCCATTAGCGTAAGCTACGAACTTGGTAGCGTGCGCTAACGTCTTCCCGATAGCGTGCGTTAACTAAATATCTGATGCCCAGTAACTGAAGTCCAGAACCTTCTCTCCTCTGACCTGTTCTCGATAGCGCGCGCTACACCCATAACTCAGCATGCGCTACGACACCATTAGCGTACGCTAATATCTGCTCATAGTGTGCGCTATGAATTATTCCGATTCAGTCCAGTATCCACTGGACTCTGCCTGATCGACCTTAGCGCGCGCTACACCGATTGCATAGCGTGCGCTACCCTAAACTTCTAGCGCGCGCTACTTACCATTCGTAGCGTGCGCTACTACAACTCGACTGCAGTCCAGTGCCTTCTGGACTGTCAGCTTGAACCACCATAGCGTGCGCTAATGCCGAGAGATAGCGTGCGCTACCCATACTCAATTAGCGCGCGCTAATAAAAGTACGTAGCGTGCGCTACTCCTCCCACACAACCCACTACAAAGATGACAATGATGATACGCTCGGCCCGAATCTCCAACCGGGTTGAAAGACGAATAATAACTGATACACTATGCAAATTACTCTGAACGGTGAATATAATAAATGAACACGAATAATGAATGATTAATAATGAGTGAAAATTACTGAGTGACAATTACTGAATGAGAATTACTGAATTACAACTGGGTATTAGATATCTGACAAAATGACTCGGGCTCGGACTTGTGATACGTCGGAATAATGTTCATGATCCTCTAAATAAAATTAAATGACATGAAATGCATTATAATATTATTATAAATAATTATATTGCATTATTAAAATAACGGGTATTACATCCTACCCCTCTTAGAAAAATTTTCGTCCTCGAAAATAAATAACATACCTCGATTGAAGAAATTCGGATAACGAGCTTGAAGTTCTTCCTCGGGCTCCCAAGTGGCTTCATCTTTACTGTGGTTACGCCATTAGATCTTGACAAACACCTTCTCTTTGTTCCTCAACTCTCAGACTGATCGGTCGAGAATCGATTGTGGTTGTTCTTCATAAGTAATATCTTTGTTTATCTCCACGGCGGTATTGATGACGTGGATGGGATCGTGCACATACTTCCTCAATGATACGTGGAAGACATTGTGCACAGCCGAAAGTTCCGGGAGTAAAGCCAAATGGTAAGCTAACTCTTCAATTCGTTCAAGAATTTCGAACGGTCCAATGTATCTCGATCTCAACTTGCCCCTTGGACCAAAACGAACAATTCCCTTAGTAGGATATACATTCAGGAATACTTTATCGCCAACACTGAATTCGAGATCTTTCCTACGCTTGTCGGCGTATGACTTCTAACGATCCTGTACGATCTTGATCCTCTCACGAATCTTATCCACCACACCAACTGTCTGTTCGATCATCTCGGGACCCAAATTCTCCTTTCACCTACCTCATCCCAATACAGTGGTGATCGACACTTCCTACCGTATAAGGCTTCATACGGTGCCATACCTATCGCCGACTGGTAACTATTGTTGTAAGCAAATTCTACCAAAGGCAACAGTCGTTCCCAATTATTTCCCAAATCTAACACACATGCTCGCAACAGATCCTCAAGGATTTGAATGGTTCTCTCGGACTGACCATCAGTCTGAGGATGATAGGTTGTGCTAAAATTCAACTGCATTCCCAAGGCTTCTTGCAAACTCTCCCAAAAACACGATGTCAAACGAGTATCCCTGTCGGATACTATAGAGACTGGCACTCCATGCAACTTAATAATCTCCCTGATATAAAGTTGAGCATACTGGTCCATTCGAAGGTCCATCTTGACTGGGATGAAATGAGCTGACTTTGTGAGTCGGTCCACAACAACCCAAATAGCGTGGTTTCCTCTCTCCATTCGAGGCAAACCTACCACAAAGTCTATCGTAATGTGTTCCCATTTCCATTCCAGAATATGAAGTGATTTATGTAATCTAAATGGGCGTTGGTGTTCTGCCTTCACTTGTTGACAAACTATGCACTTTCTGACAAAGTCTGCCACATCTCTCCTCAAACCTTCCCACCAAAATGTCCTCTTAAGGTCTTGGTACATCTTTGTACTCCCAGGGTGTGCTGTACATGGAGTATTATGTGCCGCCTCAATATCGCTTCTCTCAATTTGACAACATTGGGCACACAAATCCTCCCTTCATAGTACATTGTGCCATCATCGGACACACTGAAACCCTTATCCTCACCTGAAAGAGTACGTTCTTTCATCTTGACTAAGAAGCCGTATTTTCCTTGACCTTCTTTGATCTGTTCACTCAACGTTGGTTGTACCACCAAACTAGCCAATAATGATTCAACCGGATTCGATAGTGTAGCCATCTCAAGGTTCTTCCTTGCAAATTCCTTGACTAAGCTTTCCTCTTTGGTCAACAAACAAGTTAGGTCTCCTCTCGCCTTACGGCTCAGTGCATCAGCAACTACATTTGCTTTACCAAAGTGGTAATGAATTGTACAATCGTAGTCTTTGACAAACTCAAGCCATGTGAGCTGCCTCATATTCAATTCCTTTTGTGTAAAACAATATTTCAGACTTCTGTGGTCTATAAATTTCACACTTACCTCCATACAGGTAATGTCTCAAAATCTTCAAGGCATGAACTACCGCTGCTAATTCCAAATCATGAGTAGGGTAGTTCAGCTCGTGCAGTTTCAACTGTCTTGAAGCATAGGAAACTACATTGCCTTCTTGCATCAATACACATCCCAAACCTTGCTTGGATGCATCACTGTAGATGACAAACTCTCTTGTCGGATCGGGAATCGTCAAAACTGGCGCTGCAGTCAATATTCGCTTAAGTTCTTGGAAACTCTTTTCGCATTTCTCATTCTATAAGAAAACTTCTCCCTTTCTAGTCAATCTAGTCATAGGTGCAGCTATCTTCGAAAATCCCTCGATAAATCTTCGATAATAACCGGCTAATCCAAGAAGCTGCGAACTTCATTTGCATTACTCGGTACTTTCCAATCATTGACTGCTTCTACCTTAATCGGGTCAACCTTAATTCCTTTAGAAGTGACCACATGTCCCAAAAATGCAACCCGGTTAAGCCATAATTCACACTTATTGAACTTCGCATACAACTTCTCCTTGCGCAGTATTCCCAATACTGTTCTAAGATGCTGCTCATGTTCAACCTTGCTCTTTGAATACACAAGTATGTCATCTATGAATACAATGACAAACTTATCCAAATAAGGTTGAAATACACGGTTCATGAGGTCCATGAATACCGCCGGCGCATTAGTCAAACCAAATGGCATCACTATAAACTCATAGTGCCCATAACGAGTTCAAAATGCGGTCTTCGGGATATCGTCGTCCTTAATCCTCAGCTGGTGATATCCGGATCTCAAATCTATTTTCGAGAATACTCCAGATCCTCCAAGTTGATCGAATAGGTCCTCTATTCTAGGAAGTGGATATTTATTCTTTATTGTGAGTCGATTAAGTTCACGACAGTCTATGCACATCCTCAAACTTCCATCCTTTTTCTTCACGAAGAGCACTGGCGCACCCCATGGCGAAACACTCGGTCGGATAAATCCAGAGTCGAGCAGTTCTTGAAGTTGCACTTTCAGCTCTTGTAATTCCTTAGACGCTATCCTGTAGGTACATCAGCTATTGTCTTCTCCGAAGTTGTTTTCCCCATCACATTCACCAAGAATCCTTGGCAACTACGCTTCTTCAACATCTTCACCGCTTTCATGGCTGAAATCACCTTTGGGGTACTAGAGTGTCTTACTCCCCCGAATATGGTTTTGACATCGATAGACGAACATAAAGTTACTCTCCTTTCGGAGCATTCAACTACAGCTCTATGCTTATCCAACCAATCTATACCCAAAATGACATCAAAATCACTGAGTTCCACTATGTGCAAGTTGGCTAAGAAGCTATATTCGTTAATCTCTATCTTCACATTGTTAGTTATCGAGTCTACACGCACTACTCCCCCCACGGGCATTCTAACTAACAGAGATCTAGGGGCTTTACTACTTCTATAATCAATCATAGTACAAAGCTTCCTAGAGATGAATGAATGAGATGCACCCGTATCAAACAAAACCAATCAGGAATGTTTGCAACTGATAACATACCTGACATGGTTTGGGGTTTAGTCTCTTCTTCGGCCCCGACCATGTTATACACTCGAGCTCTGCCTCCTGAGCCTTGACCTTGCACATTATTGCCTGGGCCTTTTCCCTTCTTCGAACACGCTGAGATCATGTGTCCTTCCTCACGGCAGAAGTAGCACTGATTCTGACCAAGCATACATACACCTTTATGCCCTTTGCCACAAGTAGAACATGTAGGTTGAACTTTCTCTCGTAATCCATCACAATTATGCTACCATGCGTCAAGTCTAAGAACTCTCTCTATATCTTAGCCTTGTACACCCTCGGGTAGTACTTATCCATGACCATATTTTCGTCTTCGCTACTGGACTCACCATCAGCCATCTCAGCATCATTCGAGTCTCCCATCTGCCCCACATCCAACTCTTCCTCTGGTTCATCCTCACGATCTTCTTCAGTGGTCTTCTTCGGGATCCTCCTTTGAGTCTTCCTCATCCGTAGAGTCGGCATTCCAATTTGCAGCTGGGATCGCCTCTCGAGCATACAAATCCAATAAGCGTCCAGCGACGAACTGAAAATCATCCGCGGCCTCTCGCTCTTCTAGCAATCTCTTGATGGCCTTTTTCCAAAGCCGGAAGATGAAGCAACTCCAGTCTTCGGATAACTTCTCCATCAAGTGCTCTAGCTGTCGCGTGACCGAACCTTGTTTCCCAGATTGCAGCCACTTACTCAGCCTATTAATGACATAGTGTGGTGTATTTTCTGGTAAACTAGGATCGTCCCACCAGTCTTTGCATGCTAGAAGACGCGAGTCAAAAGTAGCTGGGACCTTCTTATGTGGCGTCATCCTAGGTTTGGCCATTCTAACAATTCATACATACATATATAATTATGTAAATAAAAATGAAATGACATATGCATGAATAATGACTGAAATTTAGTACCTCAGACGGAGTGACGAAGTGGCGAAGCTGAGAGCATATGATACTTTTATATTCTAGTGAGTCTACAGAAAAGTAAAACCCCCTCTGATACCACTATGTAACGCCCCGACTTTCTAGGGTAATTAATGGGGAAAATAAATAAAAGGTAATTTTGACAAAAATATTTTTCTTTGAGAATATTAAAATTCTCGCCTGCAAAGTCGAGTCGCTACACTGACATAAAATTTAATACCTTTAAATAAGACAACATTTCATCATAGATACTTGGTAAAAATTTGCGGCGGAAGAATAAATCATAAATTATAAAAATCTAGTCAACATTTCCCCAAATAAGTTTCAAAACATTTGACAAAAAGAAAACATCATGTAATAAATTCTCTTTCATATGCCCTCTAGGCTCGCTCCTTCGTCCATCCGGCTCGGTTTAACCTGTGGGATCAATAAAGGTGGGGGTGAGCTTCCTTCAGCTCGTGGAAATTACACTGATCACAGTATTATACAATCTCATGGAAAGCATAACATGAATAATCTATCATATTTTTCCTCAATGTAAATGCATACTCACAATATTACGTATAGCATGAATTGAGCACACATAACACGAATATTGAGGTTGTGCAGGTGCCCCTGCAACAACATGAAACATACTCACAATATTACGTATACCATGAATCTAGCACGCATAACACGAATATTGAGGTTGCGCAGGTGTTCCCGCAACAACATGAAACATACACACAATACCACATAACATGAATCGAGCATGCATGTGAATATTGGGTTGTGTAGGTGTCACCATACAACATGAATCTTAAGATAGCCTCTTACACGAATACAGGTGAGCCTGATTTACAACGTGTATTGTCAATTTATAAACATGAATTGAATATCACATATGCAGTCCAATTAAAGCAATTAAAGTGATAGTGAAAATTGCCACCTGAATAAATGATGATGTCTGACTTGAAATGAAGATGCTCGACTCACAGTCCTAAGCCCGTAAATCCTCGATAAAGTCTACATATAATAATAATAATAATAATTATTATAATCCTTACAATTAATTATTTATATAATAAATAAAAAGATATAAATATCACTATATAATAAATGAAAATAAATTACTTATTAATATTAATCGAAGAGTTAACATTATAGATGACTGAGATTAAAATATTTATGCAATAATTTCGGATTAGTTATTAATATTAATTGAAGGTCAATATTTTAATGTCTTGTTCAAAATTAGGACTGAATCGAAGATTTTTAAGGTTGACTGGGTCAAAATCGAAGTAATTAAAAATCTGGGGTTGAATTGAATGTTACTGAAAAAAAGTGAGGGCAAAATTGAATGACTGGAAAAAGGGTTGAGTTAGATTGGAGAAGTCCAAAAATCTGGGGGTTAAATTGAATAACTCCTAAAATTTCGCGGTATATATATCCAACACCTATTCTACGGCCGACATCCCAACCATAACTCTCCTCTCTTCTAGGGATGTCAACTTTATCCGTACCCGATCCTACCCGTCGGATAAACCGGAAATCGGGTCGGGTTTTGGCCGAACCCGAAATTTTATGGTCGGGTATGGGTAGGGTATGGGTATAGTATATTACCCGAATACCCGACCCGATTACCCGACTCGCGTACCCATTTGAATTATATAAATATATTATTATTATATATTATACATAAATATTATATTGTATTATAAATTATATATATTATTATATAAAATATTATATTTTAAATGTTTATTATACTAAATTAAATTTATTAATTATATTATATGTATATATGATATATATTAAAAATATTTATATTCTTAAATATAGGGTATACGGGTACCCGAATACCCATTGGTTACCCAATTACCCGATGTGGTAATACCCAAACCCGATCCGAATCAAATAGAGTAGGGTATGGAGGAGGCATACCCTACCCTACCCATCGACATCCCTACCCTCTTCTCCCCGATACTCCCTCTGAGCCTTACCTCTCTCTCTCTCTCTAATCCTCTCTACCCTTTCTAAATTTCTTCAATTCGGCCGGAGGCAGAAAATAGACATACAGACGATTCTATATCTGAAACGAAGCACACACGCCGTGGTGGATTGGAAGCCAGGAGAAGGCGGCGATTGAAATCGCTGTGGATGGCCGTTCTTCGGCGGAATCTCGTCGCCAAGCTCCGATTCCGGTCAGGTATGGGTTCGGGTTTGAAGGTTTTGGGTTTCTGCCCTCTAGTAACCGGCGGCGGCGGCGGCGGACTACAAGGCGGCGATAGTCAGGAACTCATGTATGGATTTTGATATTTTTGATTAAGGGTCGGGTTTCTGGGGTCTGAAGGTTGATGTTCGATTTGGTGTTTTTTTTTTTTGATGGTTAGGAAAATGGTAAATTTGAGATTGGATTAAAGATGGTATTGTGTTTTGTAATTTAGGTAAAAGTTCCAATTTTTTCTGAAAATGGATTTTGAGTCTGATTATGGGTTGGAAAAAGCTGAGTCGTGGTTCGACAGGTCCGACTTGGGGGTTTGAATACAGTGTTCGGGCTTAGCGGACTGAAGGTAATGTTGATGGGTTCATGTACAGCTTCCGGGTTCAAGAATTTTGGTTCTCGAATCTGTATAATTTTATGGGTTTTGATTTCTGATTACATGACAAGAAAATCGGGTCTGGCATGGATGTGTACTTGGCTGATTTAGATGAAAATCAAACGTCTGGGTTCTAGATATGAATTCTTAAATAATTCAGTCGAGTATTCATGGCAGCCAAATGCGGATTGGTGGAAGAAATTTGACATGAAATTCGAATAGGCAGATTTTGAGAAAGTGATGTGAAACAATTATTCAGAAGTTAGAGTCCGACAGTTTACCTTGCGGAATTGGTAGGAATCCGACGTTAAGATATGGATGAACAACTTTTTGACTTGGTGATTTCTGATGAATTCTTGAAGCAGATGTATCCTTGTGTTGCATGAAAACTCTGCCGCAGACGAGACTCTTCCACTGAATGTATTGTATTTTTTTTTGTTTTGTTTTCTGGATGTTTGATCTATGGATTTTTGTAAAGGATGTCTGCACTGCATAATTTGTATTTATAGGTGTAGATTTTTAAGTGTTTTAGTTGAATTAGGTATGTATATTACATAAAGATTGAGTAATTTTGATAAAGTGAGAACTCTGACGACTGCACCAGAATTCTTAATTGTGGTTAATTAAATGTAATCATAGTTTGGTTAAATTAAGACACATGGTTAAAATATAAATAATATAGTAATAATACTAATAATAGTAAATGTAGAATAACAATTAATTGGTAATAAAAATCTGAAAATAATAAAGATAATAATAATAATATTAATACTTAATAAAAATTGTATTAATAATATTAATAATAATAATAATAATAATATTATTAATAATAATAATAGTATCAGTATTATACTTGAATAATTAATAACACTATTATAAAATAAATAATGACCACTTAAATATATATTTGACAAAATGACTCGGGCTCGGACTTGTGATACGTCAGAATAATGTTCATGATCCTCTAAATGAAATTAAATGACATGAAATGCATTATAATATTATTATAAATAATTATATTGTATTATGAAAATAGCGGGTATTACATATTGTGTTGTGTGATTTGTGAATGTGTGGTCATAGTCCAACCGTGATGTTCGGATAAGGTCTATGGTGACACATGTCATGGGATCATGGTGGTCAGGACGCGACAAGTAATCGGTCCAACCGTGAGAGCCTAAGAAGGCTCACGGTGATACGTGGCAAGCGATCACGGTATCATGGATATGATTACGGATGTGTTTTGTTTCTTGATATTGTGATGTGTAACGTAGTGTTGTGTGATTTGTGAATGTGTGGTCATAGTCCACCCGTGATGTTCGGACGAGGCCTACGGTGACACATGGCATGGGATCATGGTGATCAGGACACGACGAGTGATCGGTCTAACCGTGAGAGCCTAAGAAGACTTACTGTGATTCGTGTCAAGCGATCACGGTATCATGGATATGATTGTGGATGTGTTACCAAGATTTCGTATCTTGGGTGGTTATGTTTTGTTGATTTTATGTCCGTCGAGAACACGTGGTGTGGGTTGTGGACCCCGTGAATTGTTGTTGGTTTTTACTTGAGAAAACAAATCTTCGTGATGTGACCCTTTTTGGTTTTTGGAAAGAGAAGGATTCGACAATCCTAGATGGTTTTCCGTTAAAACTCCCGAGAGCATTTTAAAGCATTTTATAAATTGTTCTCTTGATTTGTGATCTTTCGATTTTGGAAAGTTTTACTCAAACTATCTACCTCGGGAAGTATTTCTTTTCGTTATGTTTGAATCTTGAGGATACTTGATTATTATTATTCTTGGGATATGATTTGTATGACTCGTATTTGCACTTCGTACTTGCAGTAGCAAAATAGTGAAATTTTGCTAACCCCCGAGTAATTGGGGGGTGGATGTCTGTTTTGCATCCAGGTACATTCAGGTTTTGGGGGAGCATAACACAGGGTTGGCACGAAGGATGATGAATGATGATCGATACTAATCACGTGAGGACCCGTACGATGTTGTATTGGTTTTGATGTAGTTATTTCTACTGTAGCATTTTCCCCATTATACGGGAGCGTATTGTATTTTGACCCATGCGTGGGTATGTATGTATTATGATTTGAGTTGTATGTATTAATGGAAAGACCTAATCGGTCTACTGGGTCGTCATTTAGTCTTAAAGGCAATATTTTGAAGTTTGGTTTTAGTTACCACTGTGGTAGATCCTTGATGAAAGGGTCTACGGCGTGTAATATCCCTGAGTGGATTGGGAGTGTTGCATAAATGGTATCGGAGATTAGGTTGCGGAAACCTAGGCTGTTGGTTGAGTTGGGCATTGTTGAGTCGTGTTTGGACAGTGTCTGTGTGAGTCGTGTCGCGACGCGTCGCCTGAGTTTGTTGGTTGTGATTAGTATCGTGGGGCGATCATCATCTTCGTGCGACCTGTGGATGTAAGTCTCCCTTCTTTGTGTTGTGCCTCGTGTGACACGAGCTACTTGTATGATTACTTGTTAAGTGATGGAATCTTTATGTAGATTTTGATTTCGTGATATGTGTTTATTTGACTCTTATATTTTATTTATATGAGGAGTGGTGTCGCTGCTAATGTATTATTTTTACTGTTGATTTTGTTCGGTGTTAATGATTTTCAAAATGATTTGCTCGTAGTGCAAATATTCTTGTGAAACCCTTATACTTAACATGAAATGGTAATGTATATGTGTGTGATTTTCTCACTCCGGGAGGGTCCGACTGGGCCTCGGAGGAATCTGTGATTTCGCTCCTAATTCACGAGTTTGTTTGGATAGCCAGTCCGGGAGGGTCCATAGAGGCCTCGGATGGGACCAGTGGTTTAGCCCCTGTCCTAGGCAAATTGTGATTGCTGACTGTTTGTCTTCCGAGAAAAGATATGTCTTGATTTTGAAATAATTTGACGCATGTACTATGAGATGTGTAAGCGAATGTCGATACGTGTGAGCAGAGGCTTAACGTATACTTTTTTAACGTGTGTGTTTTTGGGCATTCTGGCCTAATGGATTTTTGAAAGTCTTGAGTATTTTAGAGAATAAATTTCGAGACGTACTTTTAAAATGGGTCATTTCTGTTGTTACCCAAAATATTATCTGGAGATGAATATTGCTGGAATGGTCGAGTAACAAACAAATGCGAGAGCACTTCCGTGGGAAAAGTAAATAACACAAGATTTGCCGGGGTTGTTAGTCCCGGACTTGAATGCTCTCGCGAGATATTATTAATACAAATACTTTGGAGTACAAATATTAATGTTAGAGTACAATTACAATGAGTGTAAATACCCTAGTTATCTTAGCTATTGAGTGTGAAGATTGCCGGAAGAACCAGATATGATGCTCTGTGAGTTCTTGTAACAATGATGGGGTGCTGTGACGACTGCGAAAAATCGACGGTCTCTCACAGTGTGTCTTAGCTGTATGTCTGGGCTCCTGGGCTTGCAAGTCTCTTTGAATTTGTACTGCAGGGATTTCTTACCTCTGCCGACCGTCTTCTGGTTGAGAGGTGCTGAGAGAGAAATCCTGAGATAGATTCAAGAGAGGAAGCCGAGAGTCTGAATGTGTATACGTTTATGTGTAGTTGCCAACTGAGAGGAACGTCTGTGAATGTTTTTCTGTTGTGAGCCGAACTGAGAGGAATGTTTGTGAACGTTTTTCTCAACCGAGAGGAGAACCTTTTTCTAGTTGCTGAAGGTTCTCTATTTATTGCACTGGGAGTTGCTGGGCGATCGCCTCTGTTGTATTATAATAGGCGGGCGATCGTCTTTAGCACATGGGTTGGTCTCCTTAAAGTCCGCAGAAGTTGCTGTTGGGAAAACAAAGACCCTGCATCGAAACAGCCGGGATACCCGATCCCTGTATCGAATGATATTTGAGGTTTTGACATATATGCCAATTCGAATACAGTAAAGGAAACTGTATCGAGGCTTTAAGGCTTTATCCTGTATCGAAGACCTGCCTCGAATCAGCATAAGTGAAGCTCGTCAGTACAGCAAGAAGACTTGTAAAAAGACCAAGTATGGAAACTGTCTCGATGCTCAAAATACAGTTATCTTCCATACAGTTCACAACAGGACAAAGAAGGAACAGAAGTCAAGTCTCGTTGAACAAAGAAGTATTTAAAAGGATAAAGTATTTAAATACTGCCAGTCTTCAGATCTTTAGAATCCCGCGAAATCCGGATCATGTCATATTCCTGTTGAAGGAAATCTTATTCAAACGGATACATCTCAACGGATACTTTCTTCAGAGACTATATATATCCTATGAAGACATTGAAGATCAGTTACCCAAGTAACCTAACTCTCAAGCTATCAAAAGTTATCATCAGAGCAAACATATCTCCAAAGCATACTGCTATTAAGAACGAAAGAGATATACAGTGCACAACACCAAGAACAGCCATAATCAGCTCAAGAACTTCATATTCAAAGCTGCTGTTCTTACCTGGTTACCTACCTATTACCTCTGTGTAAAAACTGAGCTCTGTGTGAACTCAACAAGTTATTCTGACCTGTGTGGGACGAATAAGGACGAAGCTTTGGAACTGTGTGTGAAGAAGCTAGTCAAGAAGAAAGCTTTAACCAATCTGTGTGAATGGTTGAAAGCGACATTCTTTGTATCAATCTGTGTGAACGATACAAGGATAGGTTTGTTTATAATTACGTAATTGTGTACGCAGTAATTATAATAAACTTTTTACTCCTGTGTGGAGGACCAGTGGACGTAGAGGGGTTTACCTCGAACCACTTTAATTACTGTGTTATTTACCTTCAGCTTTTACTGTTTTAAAATTACTGTGATATATTAAGTATACACCATACACTTAGTTGTTGTATCCACAAAGACCCTCAGTATCAAGACTTCCGCTACGCACTCAGATTTAGAATCCGTACAGTTTGTTGTTTAAACTATTTCCCAAACTGTATCCAGTATACTTAAGTGGCCAACAAGTGGTATCGGAGCGGTTGATTCTAAAAAGAATCAGTCGTATTTCTTTTTAACCGAATCAGATTCAAATCACTTATTTTCAAAACAGTCCCTTTCATTCCTATATTATTAGCATGGATACTTCTATGATTAACAAAGTCCCTATGTTCTCTATTAACGAATTTGACGACTGGAGAATTAGAATGGAAGCTCATCTTGCAGCAATGCACGAAGAGATAATTTTTTTTATACAGGATGGTCCTATCAAGATCATGAAGGTCAATCCGGCCGCAAGGATTGAGGGCCAAGCCCATGCTGAAATGCTCGAGAAGGAACGCGAGCAATGGACAACAGATGAAAGGAAGCGAGCCAATCTCGACAACGTGGCTAAGAATGCGTTATTTGTCACTCTTGACAAAGGCACGTTCTCAAAGGTAAAGAGCTGCAAAACAGCCAAAGAAATCTGGGATAAACTCAAGTTAATTTGTGAGGGAACTGAGCTCTCAAAAGAAAACAAGATTTCAAAACTCACTCAGCAATTTGAATCTTTTGAAATGAAACCAACGGAAACACTTGAGGAACTTGACCTCAGATTTACTGGTATTGTTGGTGAACTTGAAGCGTTGGGAAAAATTTACACCCAAAAGGAGAAGAACTTAAAAATTTTCACATCTCTCCCATCCCGATGGGACATTAAGACCACAACTATGCGTGTATCCTGTAATCTTAATGAAATATCCACTTTTGATCTCTTCTCTGACCTTAAAGCTTTTGAGTATGACATTGACAGAAGAGAGAAAGCTGAAGAATCTCCTTCAAAGGTCGAGCTCGGCTCTTTGTATCGAACCGTCGACACGGCTTGCCTAGCCTAAATCGAAGCCCGGTCACAAGAATGCCGACAAAGGATTTACGACATCCCGTCCCAAGATGAAATGGCGCTTCTAATGCATAAATTCAAAAGTTCATCAAACATCTGAAAGACTCCTACAGTGCCCAAACTCATCAACAAGGTAAGTACCGAAACATCATCTGGTGATGCTAACTCGTGCTATAACTGCAGGAAACCAGGCCATTATGCAAACAAATGTCCTCATCCCAAAGTCCAAAGATTGCACGAGGCCGAGCAACAAGAGAGAGATGAAAGAAGACGTGCTTGGAAAGACAAGCTTAAGGCCCCGATTGGAGAATCGAAGCCTCCCCACACCATCTAAATCAGCAGAATGTCTTGGTGGTCACTGAAAGTGATTCATCGACGATGAGTTCGATGATAAAGCATACATGTGCTTTATGGCCAAAGATGTTCCGTAAGGTGAAGACAATGACGATGAGGTAAGTTCAACCTCGGCTATTCCATCTAATGCATCTCATACTTTCGAAAATATGATGAATGAGTTTAAAAACATTCAAAAGCCCATGAGACTCTAAAATCGAGAATATACGGCTTCAATTAACAAATCTAGAGTGAAAGATGAAAATGACTTGTTGAAAATAAATTATGAAAATATGTCTCTTGATTGTGAAACCAAGAAGGTCGATTTTGAAAAACTCATGGAGAGCAATCATCAACTTGCTCATGAACTAAATGAGGTTAAAACCCACAATGAGAGCAAGACAAATGATTTGGTTCTACTACAAACCAAAATCACAACTCTCGAAAAGCGAGAAACCGAACTTGAGACCATTACAAGTCTTTTGAAAAATCGTCCAAAAGAATGGAAGAAATCCACGAGCACCGGCAACATGCTCATGATAAAAGTGGCTTAGGATACGGCTCATGTTCGAACAAAGGAAAAACTAGTCTTGTGTTCGTCAAGAGTGTGGAATACATTCCAGAATCGGAAGATACTCCTAGTCCCATAAAGGAACCTGTCACCGAGAAAACCGAAGGCTGCAATTCCGCCCCTCAACTCTACTATTCGAGACAGTGGAACCAACAACCACTCGAAGGCGTACTCAAGATGCTCCACAAGCATATCATCAACGCCGGCGGTCATTCGAAAGAAGGCGGTATCCAACCACCAAAGGCCCGCACGGTACCCTCGGTCGGTGCGCCTGTATTGGATACAGGAGCCTCGTTATACCTCAAGACAAAGAGATGCGATTCGGTATCAACAACGGCATTGGGAATCCAATGGAGACCCGGAAGACAAGTCATTAGGCCTAAGAAAATGGCTCCACCTCCTAGACGGCACTCATCTTTGGAATAATAATAATAACCACAATTTTACATGCATAGTAATTATCATGATTATAACAACTACGGATATGCCCCGTAGATATCGCAACAACTTTGCAGAGTACATCCTACGATAAACCAATTCTTTGTCGGGAAAGTTTGGGTACCTAAAGGAACTAACATATATGGACCCAAAAATCAAAGGGGACCTAAATCTACCTAATTTCTTTGTTACAGACATTCTAGAGGAGGATACAGTACTTCGATAGTGGATGCTCTCGTCACATGACCGGAGATAGGAGCAAGCTATCGATTTTGTAGAAGGTCGCGGTCCAAAAGTTCGCGGTGATAAGTCTAAAGGAAGAACAAGAGGAAAGGAAACCTACTTGTCGGGAAATTCAAGGTCACCGATGTTGCATATGTTGAAGGCTTACGGTATAATCTACTTAGTATTAGCCGATTACGTGATAAACATTTCTCGGTGAAGTTCTATATAGATCATTTGTAGAGTCAAGAGCACCCAAACCAAGGAAGTTGTGCTTACGAGAAGCGGTCGGGTAATATGTACATTGCTGACTGGAAGCCTATGAGCTCCTCAATTCCATGTTTTGTTGCCAAAGGCACTGCAGATATTAGCTGGTTATGGCACAAAAGGATGTCTCACGTCAACTTCAAGACGATCAACAAGCTTTCAAGACAGGGTATGGTTAGAGGTTTGCCAGATGTGTCATTCAAGAAGGACAGCGTCTGCGGACCATTCCAGAAAGGCAAGCAAATCAAGTCAACCCTGAAAAGCAAATCCTACCTTTCAACCCAAAGAGTGTTGGAAATGCTACACATGGATCTCTACGGTCGTGTAGACCCAGTAAGTTTGGGAGGTAAGAAATATTGCATGGTTGTTGTTGATGATTATTCCAGGTATGCTTGGACGATCTTTCTTAGGAAGAAGAAGGAAACAACATCAAGGCTGCCCGAGCTCCTGAGAAAGTTGCAAAATGAAAAAGCATCGAGTATCGTGTGCATTCGTTAGACAGATCTTGAATTTACTAACCGCTTTATAGAGCAATACTGTTCGGAGAATGGAATACGGACGAATACTCACCGCCCGTACACCTCAACAAAATGGTGTTGCCGAGCGAAAGAATAGGACGTTGAAAGAAGCAACAAGGACAATGATTGCCGCAAGCAAATTGCCACAGCGTTTTAAGGGTGAAGCAACCAATACACGTGCTACACTCAAAACATTGTATCGTCAACAAGCACCACAACAAACGACTTATGAGGTATGGAATAACAAAACTCCATTAGTTTCGTATTTTCACATTTTGGATGCGGGTGTTATGTATTGAACAATGGGAAGGACCAACTTAGAACCTTTGATGAAAAATCGATGAAGGAATATTCGTAGGATACTCCTCCGTCACAAAGCTTTGAATCTTTAATAAAAGGAAGGCGACGATCGAGGAATCGGTTCATGTAGTGTTCGACGAACCACACCATGACCCTACAGAGTAGATGATATCACTCGGGACATTCACCATCTATCTATCTTGGATCCACCTACACCCATAGAACACATCGTTGATTTAGAAATCAACCCCGCAGTGTAAGAATCGATGTGGATGAAGCCGACGCCAGATGTCAAGCCGTATCCACAGAAACTTTCGATACAGTTCGGGATCCTGAATTAGAACCCGACCGAAGATGGTTGAGAGATCACCCGCAAGAGCTGATCATTGGAAACATTAATGCCGGTGTTTCTACTCGTAGGAGAATACAGAGTACACAAGGAAATGTACTTTGTGCACAAGAAGAATCTAATGCTGAAGTTTCACAGTTTCCTGAATGGAAATCTCAATCCGAACTTAGGAGACTGAATATGTGCACTATCGCCGTATTCTTATCCCAGTCCGAACTTGTTTCGACCATAGACGCTCTTAACAATTCTCATTGGATAACATCTATGGAAGAAGAGCTTAACGGTTTTGAAAGAAACAATGTATGGTATCTTGTACCCAGACCGACACACCAATCGGTCATAGGAACCAAATGGGTATTTCGAAACAAAAAGGATCGAAATGGACTTATCATAAGGAACAAATCCAGACTAGTAGCACAAGGCTATTGTCAGGAAGAAGGAATCGACTATGATGAAACCTTCGCCCCTGTAGCGAGACTAGAAGCCATTAGGATATTCTTAGCCTTTGCCGCCCATAAGAGTTTTATCGTATACCAAATGGACGTCAAGAGTGCTTTCCTAAATGGAGAACTTGCAGAAGAAGTTTATGTTGAACAACCACCAGGGTTTGCCAACACAGACGGTATCGATCTAGTTTACAGGCTAAGGAAAGCCCTGTACGGACTTAAACAAGCCCCTAGAGCCTGGTACGAAACCCTGTCCCAGTATTTAACCAACAATGGATTTGAGAAAGGTGCTGTGGACAAAACCTTGTTCAAGATACAGGAAGGTGATGACCTTCTAATGGTACAAATCTATGTCGATGATATTATTTTTGGTTCAACTAACCTTGCTCTATGTCAAAGGTTCTCTCATCTCATGCAAAGTAAATTTGAAATGAGTATGATGGGGGAACTTAGTTATTTCCTAGGTTTGCGAGTAAAGCGATTTGCCTACAGGTATATTCATCAACCAGAGAAATACGGAAGGAACTTCTCAACAAATTTGGAATGAACAATTCCAAATCCTCGCCAACCCCCATGAGCACTTCGTGCAAATTAGTCTTGATGAAGCCGGAAAGCCTTTTGACCAATCACTCTACAGAAGCTCATTGGTTCGCTCCTGTACCTAACGGCTAGCAGCCCGATATCCGATTCTTTGTTGGAGTGTGTGCGAGATACCAAGTTGCACCTAAGGAATCACACTTCAATACACTAAACGAATCCTGAAATACATTAAAGGAACAGTCGATGCGGGACTATGGTATCCTAAGGAAGGTGGATTCGATTTAGTTGGATACGGCGACTCGGATCTCCGAGGCCGCAAGCTAGATAGGAAGAGTACAAGTGGAACTTGTCACTTTCTCGGACCTAGACTCGTTTCTTGGTTCAAGAAGAAGCAATTGGCTAACTCTCTTTCCACGGCCGAATCAGTACTATCTTTGCTGGTAGTCTTTGTATGCGAATCCTTTGGATGCGGCAACAAGCTGTCGGACTATGGAATCGATGCTAGAGAGACTCCAATCATGTGTGATAGCACGAGTGCAATTGCAATCACGCACAACTCTCGGCACTCGCGCACTAAACATATCAACATGAAGCATCATTTTATCGGGAATCATGTCGAGAACAAGGATGTTCGCTTGGAAAAAGTTCATACGAGCGTTGGTGGCCGACATTTTCACCAAGCCTCTCGACACGGCAAGATTCAATATGCTCGGACAAGAATTGGGAATGCTACGGCCGGACTCCTGTAAGTAATTTCTTGTTTTACTCAACAATTGAGGGGGAATCTTTGTAAGACCCGTGAATACTGATATCAACATTAATTATCTGTACACTCGGAATCATCAATACGATCGTAGCGGCGACGCATATGAATCCTACGGTGGTGTGTGCAATAATTAAGGGGAATCTTGTAGGACCCATGAATACGAGATTAATCCAAATATTGTTGTATGGAATTCAAAACCTATTAGTACCTTTTTAAGGGGAATGTATCGACGCGGAAAACAGCACATACTATAGGATTTCGATTCAGTATATAATATAATATTATTTCCTTTTAAAATAATTTTTGTCCACGTGCCCTGTTTTTATGTCAAACGTCATGTTCATTAAATGCCTTACACGACATCTGGACAACTGAATCTCGAAAGCCGCGATGTTTTTAAATTGTTTATTATTTTTAAACCGCCGTTTTAGGCATTTAGGGTATCAACCTATGTCAGAAGTGGGACCCGCTCTATTTTTTAAACTTCTTAATGGATTAGCGTACCAGTTACACTCAATCCATCTTGACCGTTGATTTCAAAACCGGTTCCCATCCCTTAAAATCTGACCATTCGTACTCTGCAAAAACCCTATTTCGCCGCCCAACTATAAAAGGACTGAATCTGCCATTAGAGACTCTTTACGCTTTCTGCAATTACAAGAGTTCTCAAGCAAACAGCCAACATATTTTTCTGCATTTCACTGCGAATTTCCATTGTTTTCTTGTACCCTTCTTCTTAAGAAAACATCAATGGCTGGTCAATCTTCTTCCCCTGTTCTGAAGAAATCCTCCAACATCATTGATGGCCGGATCTTCTCCAAACCTGTCATCATGGAGCGTATTCTCTCAGAAACCAACGACTCAGAACCTATGGAATATATCATTACTCGTCTTCAACAACAAGGCCTCTATCGCTTTGGAAGCAAGACCGCCGACAAATTCGACGCCCATCTGGTTGAGGAATTCTACCTCAACGCCGCCGTCCGTTTTCTGTCACTGGCCCAGGGAGGTCATGTTGCTGACATCACTGCAACAGTTCAGGGAGTGGAGATTCGTATCGATCGCGATCTGCTTCAGAGAATCTACAAGTTGCCCGCCGATGGCCTGACCGTGGACCAACTTGAGACGTTCGGGTCTCAAGAGCTCATTACTAAGTTTTATGGACTATTTACAGGGTCCAAAGTGGTTGATATGGTGACAACTACTTGTCACAAGAAAAATTTTCTTCTTCATTTTGTGTATCTTCATGACTTTTGCTCCAGGATCATTGAAAACCGAACCGGTGCGTTCGAGATGTGCACGAACTTAAGGTTCAGAATGATGGTAGCTATTTTGACCTGTGAAAAGGTCAATTGGTGCCAAATAATTCTGAAACGTCTTCAAGAGGAGGTGTGCAAACCTGCCACCCAAAAGAAATCCTTTGGTTTAATGCTGAACTACATCCTGACGAAGTGCGGACTGACGCAATCCGCCGATGCGAAGAAAAATAGCTCGAGGATATACTTAGGAGGCGCCAAACCCACTGCGTATAACCAGAGCACCATGCACTGCAACCACCCGAGAACCAGGCACATGCCTATTTCTGACAACCCAAGAGATGAAACCTTGAAGGTCCCAGAAATGGAATCTTCAAAGAAGCGAAAGCGATCTCACAGCAAGAAACACTCTGCTGGTGAGAAGCCCAAGAAGAGACTCAGGAGGCTTTCAAAAATCAAATCTGCCAAGCACTCCAAGGATGTCTCCCCCATGGCGCAACCCACTGATGAAGAACCCCAGGGCCCAACCCCTGTGGAAGAGGTGTCTCCTACTGTATCGATGTAACATCCCAATTCACAAATGGGACATTACACGCCGTAGGACCCCCGTGAGGTCTACCAGGCTAACTCGTGACACATGAACCACAATGATAACATGAAAGATGTACCCAAAAAGTAAATAAGGCCGTGGCCTCGGCCAAAACATTTTAACGGAGTACATGAAACATAAGTTAAATACCAAAATGTTGCCCACGCAGGGGACTTAAACCATGTTCAAAAATAAACCAACTATCTCCAGTACTCAACAGATGCAATGACAAAACAGAAAAATGCAGACTCGAGCCACATCATCATCATGCCAACCCATCCTTTGCATGCGCATCCGTGCCGACTCCTCACTCGACCGATTGCACGAAATGCATAAGACGCATTTCCCCCATCTAAGGGGTTAGCATTCGAATAGCTAGTGCAAGTACATAATTACACAACATTATATACATACACAATTCAACGCAAATAAATCGTTAGGATAAATCATTTTGAAAATCAATATTCCGGAATATCACATTAACACCAAAGCAGTGTATTAACAAGTTTCCCATATCACAATTATCCACGCTTAGTAACTCGCGACCGTACCCATTAGTATCGGTCCCCAGAGGCCCCGTCGGACCGTCCCCAGGTGAGAAACCACTTCCGCGGCCGTACCCATTAGTATCGGCCCCCAGAGGTCCCGTCGAACCGTCCCCGGGTGGAAGAACATCGACACACGCACCCAATTCCACTTCCATGGCCGTACCCATTAGTATCGGCCCCCAGAGGCCACACGCCATCCCCAGGTGGAAGAGAAACAATCACATTCGTTCAATAAAACCATTTACATCATTCGCATCAAAATCATACGCACATAACGGAATGTAATACATGTACTTGCCTGAGTAATACTACGTGAAGGAAAACGGCGAACGGAAAGGTTTCGACCCGAACAACCTTCACAAATCCGATCCTAACACAATAACGATGGACATAAAATCTTAAAACTACGTAAATGATGGAATACATCCTAGTTCAACCCGCTGAAACCCTTAGTCGAACAAAACTTGGGTATCGTCGACTATAAGTGACGAACAATGGAAAACTTGGAATTTAAAACCATAAATCATCGATAAAATGAAGGGTTACAAGTGCACGATCGAAGTCTAGCGATAACCCAGTAATAATTCGGACTAAAAGAGTCAAATCCCAAGAAATCCCCAAAATTCCCCCAAAATCTCAAAACAAGGGTTTTGGGTATATTTACCTTGATTCGGATGGTGGAAAGTGATTAGGAACTTGAAGAATCCACGCAAGGAATGCACGGTGGTAATGAATGATGATCTACAGTCGGAATCGGCCCTAACCCCCGCCTGGAAACGCTCAAAGCCGAGAAGGATAGGAAAAGAAGGAAAAATGACGAAGTTGACTGCTGCTGTCCTATTTATATTAACAGACTTAGCGCACGCTATGCACAAGCATTAGCGTGCGCTAGCAGGCATGTGAGCGATGCGCCTTCCGACCTCCGTTAGCGTACGCAAACTAACATGGTTAGCGTGCGCTAATCGGGATTAGCGTGCGTTAACGCCGATTAGCGTCTGTTGCTGGTCGATGCAATCTGAACCATCCAGCTGCGCACGAAATCGATAGCGCCGCGCTCGAAACCGAGTTAGCATACGCTAACCACACAATGATAGCGCACGCAGTAAATCCTGAGTAGCGTGCGCTACTCAGGCGGCCCGATTACGCATCCACTGCTGCCAACAGCGCACAAGTGCCGAAAAACGAAGCAAGACCAGAATCCAGAATCATAAACACGTAATAATCAAGACGACAAAGTTGAGCGTTGAAAGAGAATATAATCTCGATCGCTAGAGAGTTTGAAACGAAGCAAATAAGGCGAAATTCCCCAAACTTATGAAAATTACAAAAACGGCCCAAATGCCCGAAAAATCGCGATACAACGTCGGATTAACAAACCGAAAGTTCCAACACGACCAACTCAACCATACAAACTTATACGAATCGAGAAACAACGAAAACATACAAGTTTTACGAGAATCGAACGCACATGCGGCAAGATATAATTCAAAATGAAATTATGCAAAAACATCCTCGAAACTCGGCCAGACGGAAAAACTCCAAGAACAAAATAGATTCAGATTTCCAAAACAGTGCTAAGCGAGTTGTCCAAAACGAACATACATCAAAAATAGAAATTACTGAAAATAGAAAACGCGGATATTACATTATCTCCCCCTAAAAATAAGTTTCGTCCCGAAACTTACAACGCGAACAACTCGGGGTATCTCGACTGCATACTCTCCTCCATCTCCCATGTGGCTTCTTCGGACCCATGTCTCGACTATTGAACTTTAACCAGATGGATGGTTTTATGACGAAGTTGCTTCACCCGACGCTCTAAAATCTGAATCGGCCTCTCCTTGATGGTAAGGTCAGGTCCCAATTCGATCTCTCCAAAATCGATAATATGGCTAGGGTCCGATATGTACCTCCTAAGCTGGGAAACATGAAATACGTTATGAACGTGGCTCAGGGACGGCGGTAAGCCTAGCCGATAGGCAAGCTCTCCCACTCTCTCTAAAATCTCAAACGGCCCAATAAACCTCGGACTAAGTTTACCCTTCCGGCCGAAGCGGTAAACTCCCCGTGTCGGCGACACCTTAAGCAAAACATGATCTCCCACCACAAACTCCAACGGACGGCGAAGCGTGTCGGCATAAGACTTACCGACTCAGGCCGTTAACAATCTATCACGAATCAGAGTAATCTTCTCTCTCGTCTCAACTACCATATCGGGCTCGGTACCAATCAGCTCGGACGCATCGTCCCAACACAACGGCGATCTACACCTCCTCCCATACAACGCCTCAAATGGCGCCATCTTGATCGAGGCGTGCCAACTATTGTTGTACGTGAACTCGATCAATGGCAAGTGCGACTCCCAATCATCCTTCCATTCTAGGGCACAGGCTCTCAACATATCCTCTAACGTCTGGATCGTCCGCTCTGACTGCCCGTCGGTCTGAGGGTGATAAGAAGTACTGAGTCTCAACTCAGTCCCCAAAGCTCGATGAACAGCCTGCCAGAAATGTGACACGAACCGGCCATCACGATCCGAAACAATACTCTTAGGAGTCCCATGCAATCTCACGACCTCTGCAATAAATACTCGTGCTAGTCTCTCCGGGCCCCAAGTGTCCTTAATACCCAGAAAGTGAGCTGATTTGGTCAGTCGATCGACAATAACCTAAATCATGTTCATTCCATTCCGAGTCCTAGGCATATTAGTAATGAAATCCATAGAAATATCCTCCCATTTCCACTCCGGGATAGGAAGTGGTCGCAAAAACCCCGCGGGTCGCTGATGCTCGATCTTAACCTGCTGACAGGTCAAACACCTCGACACAAACTCGCTAACGTCTGTCTTCAAATTACTCCACCAGTAGTTGCTCCTCACATCCTTGTACATTTTATTCGTACCAGGATGTATGGAGTAATGCGTGGTATGAGCTTCACTCAAGATCTTCTGTCTCAGCTCAATATCATTCGGTACACATAATCTGCCGCGAAATCTCAGAACGCCATCATCCTGAACTACAAATCCAGGGGCTTTCCCCTGCCTCACATCCTCCCTCAACTGGACCAAACACGGATCATCATACTGTTTCGCCTTGATATCATCAGTCAAGGACGAAGTGATCTCTAATGCACATAACTGGCCCTGAACTCTCTGAACCCAAACCTTAATATTCTGACAAATAAGATCTCGCTAGATCCTACTCTGCGGTGTAAGTACTTCTAACATCTGCAACGCCATCGGCTTACGGCTCAACGCATCCGCCACTACGTTAGCCTTACCCGGATGGTAAAGTATCTCGAGGTCGTAATCTTTAATTAGCTCCAACCACCTACGCTTTCTCATATTTAACTCCTTCTGACTGAAGATATACTTCAAACTCTTGTGATCGGTAAAAATCTTACATGACGACCCATAGAGATAATGCCTCCAGATCTTTAAGGCAAAAACGACCATGACTAACTCCAAATCATGCGTGGGGTAATTCACCTCATAAGGTTTCAATCGGCGGGACGCATACGCAATCACTCTGTCTCTGCATCAAAACACATCCTAGGCCAAGGCCCGAAGCATCACTTGCACTACGAAATCCTCGTTCCCTGAGGCAACGCTAACACGGGTGCGGTAGTCAAACGCCTCTTTAACTCGTCAAAGCATCACCGCTATCTGCAGTCACTCGAACTTCCGAGTTTTTCGGAGCAAGCGAGTGAGTGGTCTAGCGATCTAGAAAATCCCTCAACGAATCTACGGTAATAGCCGGCAAGACCCAGAAAACTCCTCACCTCCTTCACATTCTTAGGCGGCTCCCAAGCCATCACTGCCTCTATTTTCTGCGGATCTACCCGAACTCCCTCTGCTGAAATCACATGCCCGAGGAACGTCACTTCCTCGAGCCAAAACTCACACTTAGAGAACGTCGCGTACAACTGCTCAGCCCTCAAAGTGTCTAATACAATCCGAAGATGTAAGGCGTGCTCCTCTCGACTACGTGAATAGATAAGAATATAAATCGATAAAAGCGACTACGAATTTGTCCGGATACTCAATAAAAACTTTGTTCATCAAGCGCATGAACAACTGCTGGGCATTAGTTAGCCCGAATGGCATAACCACAAACTCGTAATGGCCATATCTCGTCAGAAAGGCGGCTTTGAATATCGACGTCCGAATCCTCAAGCTGGTAGTAGCCCGATCGCAAATCAATCATCGAAAAGACTGCCCCCAAGGTGATCAAACAAATCGTCAATCCAGGCAAAGGGTATTTATTTTTGATGGTTAGCTTGTTTAATTCTCGATAGTCGATACATAAACGAAGCGATCCATCCTTCTTCTTGACAAAAGTACGGGCGCACCCCAGGCGATGCGCTCGGTCGAATATACCCTTTATCTAACAACTCTCCCAACTGATTCTTCAACTCTAGCATCTCCGACGGTGCCATACGGTACGGTGCTCGAGAAATAGGGGCCGCATTCGGCTCAAGGTCAAAAGGAAACTCCACCTCTCGATGTGGTGGTAATCCCGGCAAGTCATCCGGAAATACATCGGGATACTCGCTAACAACTGGAATCGACGATATGTCAACCCCACCATCTTCCGCTGCGAGGCGAAACACCGATGGCCGACACAACCTTGGTTCAAAAGTTTCATCGCCTTCAAGGCGCTAATCACACACCCCGATCTACCCGGCTTACAGCCGACGAGAGTATGCTCGGTGCCGTCCTCGGCAACTATCGTGATGGTACGAGTCCGATAGTTCATGATAGAACCATGACGATCCAACCAATCGTCCTCGAGGATCAAATCCTCACCCTTGAGGTCTATAACAATGAGATTCGAGGGCCAATCCCGGCTCCCGATCCTCACTGGGCAATCCCTAACTTCCCGGTCCCCAACCATACGATCCCCGCTGGGCGTACCCACTATAAACGGCTCACACTCAAACAAGCAGTCAAAACCAATACGACTCACACAATCCGAAGCTATAAAGGAATGGGTCGCACCCGAATCAAAAAGTCTTGGCCCCGGATGAGAAAGGATCGAGTGGTACTGACGCCACCGGAATGTCTGCCTCCTCCGTGCGCCTCATCGATATAATCGGGGATGGGTGAGCCGAACTCGGCTGCGCGGCGATTGGTGACCCGACCTCTACCGCGACTCGAACCTGCGGAACATGAGTAGGCCGGTGAACTGTGATCCTACGATCGGCGGTGGTAGTCGAAAATCTAGCGGCCTGGTGGCCCTCTCACAATGAGCCGCTCGATGCGATGCATCCGCAAGTAAAGCAAGTAACTAACGGAAGTGGGCAATCCTTCACAACGTGCTCGGCCGTGCAATTAAAACAAACTCTCCCTTGGTGCAGATCGGTGACGGTTACCACGAGATCCACCGGCTGATGAAACGGCCTCTTCCCAGTGTAGGAGCGAGCGAGACCTCGGCCCGACCACCTTTTCCGGCCGAGAACCCACCAGCAGTCTTCTGCTTCTTAGCTTCCGAAACCGACTCTGATTCCGGGACAGCCATCTCGATCGCCAGAGCGCGATCCTGGTATTCCTTCAAAGTGCCACACATGATCGGCGCCATACTCTGTCTAATATGCGGATTCATGCGCATATTGAAGTAACGGATTTTATCAGCCTCCGTTCTCACTTGATCTCTCACGAAACCCAACTGCTGATTGTAAGAAATGATGGCCTGAGAAATAGGCACATCCTGAGGTGTAGCGGTGAAGAACTCCACAATTCTGTGCTCCGTGACTGGCGGCGGACAATATTCTGCTTCCATAGCAGCCCTGAACTCATCCCAAGTGGCCCGACGGTCTCTGGGCGCAACGGCCTCCCACCATTCCGCAGCTTCCTTATCCAGGAGGTACTGGGCAATATGTACCCTCCTGTCTTGGGACAAGCTACGGCATCAAAGGTCCTGGACAACCGAAAGAGCCAATTCTCCCAACCGAGGAGTCGGAAGATCCGGAGAAACGAGGAGGGTGCATCTTAGTCACCGTCTGAAGCCACTTACTAGCCTCCTCTTTCGGTGTCGGGCGGATTCGCGTCCACCACAGGCTATACGAGTAAGTTGGGCTACCAATTGCTGAAGTACTGGCGTGCTCAGCGTCGGCATTATTACCGACGGCGGTGAGTGAGAGGCCGAGTCATGAGAGGACTGGAAAGTGGTATTGGCCACTTAAGTATCTTGAATCTGATTTGGGAAATCGTTTAAACAACAAAGCGTATGGAATCTAAATCGAGTGCGTAGCGGAAGTCTTGGATACGATTAGTTGCCGTGGATACATCAACGACGTATTAGGTGTATACTTAATATATCACGCTTATTTCAAACGGAAAAGCGGAAGGTAAATAACACGTAATTTAAGTGGTTCGAGGTAAACCCCTCTACGTCCACCGGTCCTCCACACAGAGTAAAAGTTTATTATATAATTCTGCGTACACAACTACGTAATTATAAACAAACCTATCCTTGTATCGTTCACAGATTGATACAAAGAATGTCGCTTTCAACCGTTCACAGTTGGTTAAAGCTTCCTTCTTGACTAGCTTCTTCACACACGGTTCAAAGCTTCGTCCTTATTCGTCCCACACAGTCGAATAACTTGTTGAGTTCACACGAGCTCGGTTTTACACAGAGGTAAAAGGTAGGTAACCGAGGTAGAGCAGACTTTGAATATCACGTTCTTGAGCTGATGATAGCTGTTCTTGATGTTGAGCACTGTATATCTCTTTCGTTCTAACTTGCAGTATGCTCTGGAGATATGTTTGCTCAGATGATAACTTTGATAGCTTTGTGAGTTATGTTACTTGGGTTCGTTCAGTTGGTTGGTTTTTGGTGACTGATCTTCAATGTCTTCAAGGATATATATATAGCCTCTGAAGAAAGTATCCGTTGAGATGTCCGTTTGAATAAGATTTCCTTCAACGGGAATATGACATGATCCGGTTTCGCGGGATTACGAAGATCGAAGGCGTGATATTTAAATACTTTATCCTTGAGTATTTAAATACTTCTTTGTTCAACGGGACTTGACTTGTGTTCTTTCTTGTCCTTTTGTAGGCTGTATGGAAGATGGCGTATTTAGGGCATCGAGACGGTTTCCATACTTGATCTTTTGCAAGTCTTCTTGCTTTGTCTTGTGAAGCTTCACCGTCTTTGATTCAAGGCGAGTTTCGATATAGGATAGAGCCTTGAATCCTTGATACGCTTCCTTACCGTATTTTTGGCATATATGTCAAAACCTTCTCAATAACAAATAACAATCGATACAGGATCGGGTATCATTGATTCGATCTGAGGTTATTGTTTTTCCCAACAATTTCCCCCTTTTTGACAATTTGCCAAGACTAACTTACTTCAACTCTTGAGTCTTCTTGATGATGCCAAAACCTTCTTCATGAAGCATTCTTCTTCGATGACTTTTGGCGATTTCTTGGTCTTTTGTCAATAGGTCGACTTAGTGACTTAGTCTACAATAATGAAGCTTTCATGAGCATGTTCGATCTGATTTGAGATTTATTACAACTTAAGCTTTATGATTGGCGCACAGGCACAATCTTACAATGTATTCTAAGTTTACAACTGAAACTATGAACTGTTCGTAGACTAGTTCGTACAGCTTATTTTTCAATCAAGTTTATCTAACTTGAGATTCCTATCAAATAATTTTAAGTAATCATACATAAACACAGTAGATTACGAGTTGTAATCTTTCAAGACAAACAAACTAATTTATTGATATTCAAAATAATTGAGTACAAAGTTTGCTGTGTTGAATAGAAATTACAAAGACAAAAATAATATACATAAATTTCATCTCCTTATCTATAATCCGCGTGCCTCCAAGGTCTCTTTCCTGGCTCATTCTCGGTGCCGCGCCACCAGTTTTGAAGTGAATCATTGCCTCATTCCTGGTAAATCGCTCTTCCTTCATATGAACGATCAAAGGCAAGTATCGATCTTACGGATGGGTGACCCGATCTCCTCTTCTATGTTTTGATTTCATCTCGACTTGGAGAGGAGCTTACCTTCTTCTAGCATATTTGAAAACTTGTCTGCTTGCCTCCGCTAACGTTTTATAATTTTTGAAGATGGCGGATTCACGATGAGTCGACAAAATATCTCATCGATTCATTCTTCCTCCAAGTGCTTCACTTCTTCGGCGGTTGGGTTGCGGTTGCTCGTGACGTATTTCCGAAGGTCTTTGGATAAGATTTTGCCAAGGGACATTTGGGTCATGGAATTAAGTGCGGAGCACGAAATTCAAAGCTTTGGGATTGAGGTGCTAGCTTGTTCAATTCGAAAGCGTCTTGCTCTGGCGACCTCAAATTCCCTTTCTGTTGCGTCTTATTCTCCTTGCGGCTTCTCGTGCCTCTTCCCCTATTTGGCTTCATCAAGACTTTGCGGGATTTCAAGAGCGGCGTCTGTTTGGTCTCGATCTTGTTTATTCTTTCAACAAGGGAGGAAAGAGTGCGACATCTCTTGAATGCTTTTGTCGTGCGCACGATTGAGAGTCATTCTCAATCATTGCACGAGCGGTCTTGGCTTGAGAATTCTTGTTTTTGAAGCTTCCTCCTTGATAGTTTCTCTTGTTTATCTTCCATGATTTTCAAGGCTTGCTTGAAAACTTCTCGCGTAAGGATGAATGCGTCGACAACTCGAGATACTTCGTGTTGAAGAGTGGTCATTTCTTCTACGGCGAGGTGTGCATCGATTCGGTGCCTTTTCAACGAGAAGATAAAGTGTTTCTGCGTCTTGGATAAATACGATCGAAGGCCAAGAGCTCGCAGCGCTCTTTACGTGCGGCAGAGATAGGAGAGTCGGCCGGGCGAAGTCTTGATGCGATTCAACCTCCTTACGTTCACGGATGGACGTGAAGTAAGTTGGACATCCTCGGGTTCGTTCCGTCCTCGGATTCCAAGGTTGCGGGGCGGGAGTAGCTTCTTGTGGTACGGCGACGGTTGGTTGAAGCATCCTGTGGCGAAGGTTCTTGGCAAATGCGGATGCGGGAGGAGGTGAATCCTCCTGTTGGTGGCGGGAATGGCTTCTTGGTCGCAATGTGCTCGGGTGCCTGTTCCAAAATTTCTTGATCTTCCTCGATGGAGGGTGATTCCTCCTCGTCGGGAATGTTCTCATTGTGGCGAAGGTGGATTGGCTTGGTTAGAAGGTCCTTCGTCTTTTAAGGTGGAGAGGCGGCTCGGGCTTGACCTCTTCACGGCTCATTCTCGGACACTGTTTGAAGAGCATCGTCGTCATCGTCCGAGTCATGATCGTCGTCGACTTTTGGATTTATGGGAGAGTCCTCGACTTCTTCTTTCCTTTTCTTAAGCGTCGGATTTGTGCGGCGGTGGCTTTCAATGAGATCTTTGCAAGAGGCGTTGTCCCATCGTAGCAGGCCTCAATTTGATTGAGTCTGTTACTTCGGAGACGAACCGCTCTTCGTGGCTCCATTCGCTCCGGTTATACAGGTGTGTCGTGCGGAGCTAGCCTATAGCCTTTCCATTGCGGGAATCTTTCGTACGCTTGTTCAATTTGAACCGAAAGAAGTGTTTGATTTATGATTGAGTCGGGGAGGACTTGAATCACGTGCAGACGCTGTTTGAGGATTCCAGTCTGGTATGGGATCACGCACGGAAGATGGACTCCTTGCGAGGATGGTGCCCCGAAGGAAATTGGATCCTGCAGGTGTGGAATCCGTAGAGGAGAAGTAGCTTTTGGCTCCAATGGGCGGCCGACGTGCTAACGTCTTGAATGTTGGCGAGATGTCTCTATATCCGTCGTAGCCGCCAAAGGCTCGGGATCTACCGTCGATGCGGTAGGAGACACCTCTTCCGCGGGGTTGGGCCACAGGGTTCTTGATGGGTTGCGCCACGGGCGAGACATCCTCGGAGTGCTTGGTTTTGATTTTGAGAGCCTCCGAGTCTCTTTTGGACTTCTCACCCAGAGTGCTTCTTCTTTGAGAACGCTTGCGCTTCTTCTTTGAAGATTCCATTTAGGACCTTCACGGTTACATCTCTGGGGTTGTCGGAAATAGGCATGTGCACAGTTTTGCGGATGGTTGGCATGCATGGTGCTCTGGTTATAAGCAGTGGGCTTGACACCTCCTAAATATATCCGTGAGCTATTTTTCTTGGCATCGGCGGATTGCATTACTCCGCACTTCGTCAGTATGTAGTTCAGCATTAAACCAAATGATTTCTTTTGGGTGGCAGGCTTGCACACCTCTTCTTGAAGACGTTTCAAAATGATTTGGCACCAATTGACCTTTTCACAGGTCAAAATAGCTACCATCATTCGAACCTTAGATTCGTGCACATTTGAGCGCACGGTTCGATTTTCAATGATTCGAACGAAGTCATGCGAGATAAGCGAATAAAGAAGAAAATTTTCTTGTGACACGTGGTTGTCACCATGTCAACCACTTTGGACCACCTGTAAAAGTCCATAAAACTTGGTAATCGATTCTTGAGACCGAATGTCTCAAGGTGGTCCATGGTCGAGCCGTCGGCGGGCGACTGTAGATTTTCTGGAGTAGGTCGCTATTGATGCATTTGCACTCCTTGGGTATTGCGGTGATGTCGGCAACATGTCCTCCACAGGCTAGTGACAGAAAGCGAACGGCGGCGTTGAGGTAGAATTCCTCAACCGGATGGGCGTCGTATTTGTCGGCGGTTTTGCTCCCGGCGATAAAGACCTTGTTGCTCAAGGCGAGTAATAATATACTCCATTGGTTCGGTGTCGTTGATTTCGGAGATGATACGCTCGATGATGACAGTTTCGAGAAGATCCGCCATCAATGATGTTGGAGGTTTTCTTGAGCAGGGAAGAAGATTGACTAGCCATGGATGTTTTCTTAAAAGCGGAGGTGGAAGAAAGCAGTAGAAATTTGCGATGATTATGCGAGAAAATATGTAGGTTGTTTGCTTGAGATCTCTTGTAATTGCGAAAGCGTAAAGAGGCTCTAATGGCGAATCTGATCCTTTTATACTTGGGCGGCGAAATAGGGTTTGCAGAGTACGAATGGTCGATTTTAAGGGATGGGAACCGGTTTTGAAATCGGCGGTCGGGATGGATTTAGTGTAACTGTACGCTAATCCATTAAAAGGTTTTAAAATACAATGGGTCCCACTTGACATAGGTTGATTACCTAAATGCCTAAAGCGGCGGTTTAAAAATAATAAACAATTTAAAAACATCGCGGCTTTTGAGATTCGATTGTCGGATGTCGTGTAAGGCATTTAATGAACATGACGTTTGACATAAAAGCAGGCACGTGGACAAAAATTATTTTAAAAAGGAAATAATATTATATTACATCTTGAATCGAAATCTATAGTATGTCTTTGTTCTCCGTCGTCTGACGTTCCCCCTTAAAAAGGTACTAATAGGTTTTGAATTCCATACGGCAATATTTGGATTAATCTTTGTATTCATGGGTCTACTGAGATTCCCCCTTAATTATTGCACACATCGGTTGTAGGATTCATATGCCTTCGTTCGCTCTGATCGTATTGATGTTTAAGTGTACGGATAATTAATGTTGAATCTGTATTCACGGGTCTTCTGACATTCCCCCTCAATTGTTGAGTAAAAGCAGTAAATTTACTTACGGAGTCCGCCGTAGTATCCCAATTCTGTTCTTAGCATGTTGAATCTTGCTGTGTCGAGAGGCTTGGTGAAAATGTTGGCCAGCTGGATGTCTGTATGAACCTTTTCCAGGCAAACATCCTTGTTTTCGACATGATTTCTGATAAAATGATGCTTCATGTTGATATGCTTAGTGCGCGAGTGCAAAAGCGAGTTGTGCGTGATTGCAATTGCACTCGTGCTATCACACATGATTGGAGTCTCTCTAGCATCGATTCCATAATCGGCGATTGTTCTTTGCATCGAAGGATCTGCATCTGGCGACTACCAATGACATAGTATTCGATTCACCGTGGAAAGAGAATTTGCCAATTGCTTCTTCTTGAACCAAGATACGAGTCTAGGTCAGAAAGTGACAAGTTCCGCTTGTACTCTTCTATCTAGCTTGCGACCTCCGAGATCCGAGTCGATGTATCCAACTAAATCGAATCCGCCTTCCTTAGGATACCACGATCCTGCATCATTGTTCCTTTAACGTATTTCGGGATTCGTTTAGTTGTATTGAAGTGTGATTCCTTAGGTGCAACTTGGTATCTCGCACACACTCCAACAAAGCGGATATCGGGCCTACTAGCCGTTAGGTACGGGAGCGAACCGATGAGCTTCTGTAGAGTGATTGGTCAAACGGCTTTCGGCTTCATCGGCACTAATTTGCGGAAGTGCTCATGGGGGTTAGCGAAGATTTGGAATTGTTCATTCCAAATTTGTTGAGAAGCTCCTTCTTTGTATTTCTCTGGTTGATGAATATACCGTAGGCAAGCGCTTTACACTGCAAACCTAGGAAATAACTAAGTTCCCCATCATACTCATTTTAAATTTGCTTTGCATGAGATGTGAGAACCTCTGACATAGAGCAAGGTTAGTTGAACCAAAAATAATATCATCGACATAGATTTGTACCATTAGAAGGTCATCACCTTCCTGTATCTTGAACAAGGTTTTGTCGACAATACCTTTCTCAAATCCATTGTTGATTAGATACTGGGACAGGGTTTCATACCAGGCTCTAGGGGCTTGTTTAAGTCCGTACAGGGCTTTCCTTAGCCTGTAAACTAGATCGATACCGTCTGTGTTGGCAAACCCTGGTGGTTGTTCAACATAGACTTCTTCGTAAGCTCTCCATTCAGAAAGCACTCTTGGCGTCCATTTGGTATACGATAAAACTCTTATGGGCGGCAAAGGCTAAAAATATCCTAATGGCTTCTAGTCTCGCTACGGGGCGAAGGTTTCATCATAGTCGATTCCTTCTTCCGACAATAGCCTTGTGCTACTAGTCTGGATTTGTTCCTTATGATAAGTCCATTTCCATCCTTTTTGTTTGAAATACCCATTTGGTTCCTATAACCGATTGGTGTGTCGGTCTGGGTACAAGATACCACACATTATTTCTTTCAAACCGTTAAGCTCTTCTTCCATAGATGTTATCAATGAGAGTTGTTAAGAGCGTCTATGGTCGAAAGCAGTTCGGATGGGCTAAGAATACGGCGATAGTGCACATATTGAGTCTCCTAAGTTCGGATTGAGATTTCCATTCGAAGCTGTGAGACTTGACATTAGATTCTTCTTGTGCACAAAGTACATTTCCTTGTGTACTTTGTATTCTCCTACAGTAGAAACACCGGCATTAATGTTTCCAATGATCAGCTCTTGCGGGTGATCTCTCAACCATCTTCGGTCGGGTTCTAGTTCGGGATCCGTCTTGTATCGAAAGTTTACGTAGGTGCGACCGGCTTGAATAGCGTCACCTTCATCCACATCGATTCGATTCTTACGGTGGGGTTGATTTCTAAATCAACTACGGGTTCTATGGGTGTAGGTGGATCCAAGATAGATAGATGGTGAATGTCTGAGTGATATCATCTACTCCTGTAGGGTCATGGTGTGGTTCGTCGAACACTACATGAATCGATTCCTCGATCGTCGACCTCCTTTTATTAAAGATTAAAAGCTTTCTTTGACGGAGGAGTATCCTACGAATATTCCTTCATCGATTTTTCATCAAAGGTTCTAAGTTGGTCCTTCCCATTGTTCAAAACATAACACTGCATCCAAAATGTGAAAGTACGAAACTAATGGAGTTTTGTTATTCCATACCTCGTAAGTTGTTTTGTTGTGGTGCTTGTTGACGATCTGACGGTTTTGAGTGTAGCACGCTGTATTGGTTGCTTCACCCCGAACGCTTGTGGCAATTTGCTTGCGGCAATCATTGTCCTTGTTGCTTCTTTCAACGTCTATTCTTTCGCTCGGCAACACCATTTTTTTGAGGTGTACGGGCGGTGAGTATTCGTCTTTGTATTCCATTCTCGACAGTATTGCTCTATAAAGCGGTTAGTAAATTCGGTACCTCTGTCGGAGCGAATGCACACGATACTCGATGCTTTTTCATTACGCAACTTTCTCGGGAGCTCGGGCGACCTTAATGTTGTTTCCTTCTTCTTGCTAAGAAAGATCGTCAAGCATACCGGAATAATCATCAACAACAACCATGCAATATTTCTTACCTCCCAACCTTCCGGGTCTACAGACCGTAGAGACCCATGTGTAGCATTTCCAACACTCTTTGGGTTGAAAGGTAGGATTTGCTTTTCGGGGTTGACTTGATTTGCTTGCCTTTACGGCATGGACCGCGACAATCCTTCGTGAATGACACATCGGCAAACCTCTAACCATACCCTGTCTAGAAAGCTTGTTGATCGTCTTGAAGTTGACGTGAGACATCCTCTTGTGCCATAGCCACTAAGATCTGCAGTGCCTTTGGCAACAAAACATGGAATTGAGGAGCTCATAGGCTTCCGATCGGAATGTACATATTACGATCTGCTTCTGTAAGCACAACTTCCTTGGTTTGGGTGTTCTTGACTCTCTGACGATCTATATAGAACTTCACCGAAGCTGTTTATCACAGGCGGCTAATACTAAGTAGATTATCTTGTAAGCCTTCAACATATGCAACATCGGTGACCTTGAATTTCCCGACAAGTAGGTTTCCTTTCCCTCTTGTTCTTCCTTTAGACTTATCACCGGCGAACTTTTGGACCGCGACCTTCTACAAAATCGAGATAGCTTGCTCCTATCTCCGGTCATGTGTGACGAGCATCCACTATCGAAGTACCTGTATCCTCCTCTAGAATGCCTGTAACAAAGAAATTAGGTAGATTTAGGTCCCCTTTGATTTTGGGTCCATATATGTTAGTTCCTTTAGGTACCCAGTTTTCTGACGTGATTGGTTTCTTGTAGGATGTACTCGATGCAGTATTGCGGTATCTACGGGGCATATCCGTAGTTGTTATAATCACGATAATTATTATGCATGTAAAATTCGGGGTTATTATTATTATTCGATCTGAGTGCCGTCTAGGAGGTGGAGCCATTTTCTTAGGCCTAACGACTTGTCTTACGGGTCTCGGTTGGATTCCCAATCCGTTGTTGATCTTGAGCGGCATCTCTGTCTTGAGGGATAACGGGGCTCTGTATCCAATACCTAGGCGCCTTGTCTTGAGTGTCTTGTTGTGCGGGCCTTTGGTGGTTGGATACCGTCTTCTTTACGAATAGTATCGGCTTTGATGATATGCTTGTGGAGCATCTTTGTAGATTCATATACGAGTGGTTGATGGTTCCACTGTCTCGAATAGTAGAGTTGAGGCGGAATTGCGGCTTTCGGTTTCTCGGTACAACGGAGTTCCTTTATGGGACTAGGAGTATCTTGATTCAGAATGTGTTCCACACTCTTGACGAACACAAGTACTAGTTTTCCTTTATTCGAACATGAGCCGTATCCTAAGCCACTTTTATCATGAGCATGTTGCCCGGTGCTCGAAATTTCTTCCATTCTTTTGGACGATTTTTCAAAAGACTTGAGAATGGTCTCAAGTTCGGTTTCGCTTCTCGAGAGTTGTAATTTTGGTTTGTAGTAGAGCCAAATCATTTGTCTTGCTCTCATTATGAGTTTTAAGCGCATTTAGTTCATGAGCAAGTTGATGATTGCTCTCCATGAGTTTTTCAAAATCGACCTTCTTTGGTTTCACGGTCAGAGACATATTTTCATAATTTATTTTATTGAGTCATTTTCATCTTTCGGCTCTAGATTTGTTAATTGAAGTTGTATATTCTCGATTTTAAAGTCTCATGGGCCTTTTGAATGTTTTTGAATTCATTCATCATATTTTGAAAGTATGAGATGCATTAGGTGGAATAAGCGAGGTTGAACTTACCTCATCGTCATTGTCTTCACCTTCGAACATCTTTGGCCATAAAGCACATGTATGCTTTATCATCGAACTCATCGTCGGATGAATCACTTTCGATGACCACTGAAGACATTCTGATTTGGATGGTGTGGGGAGGCTTCGATTCTCAATCGGGGCCTTGAGCTTGTCTTTCAAGCACGTCTTCTTTCATCTCTCTCTTCTTGCTCGGCCTCGTGCAATCTTTGGACTTTGGGATGAGGACATTTGTTTGCATAATGGCACAGTTTCCTGCGATTATAGCACGAGTTAGCATCACCGGATGATGTTTCGGTACTTACCTTGTTGTGAGTTTGGGCTGTAGGAGTCTTTCAGCATCGTTTAATGAACTTTTGAATTTATGCATTAGAAGCGCCATTTCATCTTGTGACGGGATGTCGTCACATCGGCGCTCTTGTGGCCAGGGCTTGGCAGGCTAGGCATCTTTGTGTCGACGGTTCGTCTGACGGCGAGAGCTGTGACTTTTGAAGGAGATTCTTGACTTTCTCTCTTGTCAATGTCACACTCAAATGCTTTAAGGTCGGAGAAGAGATCAAAGTGGATATTTCATTAAGATTACAGGATACACGCATAGCTGTGGTCTTAATGTCCCATCGGGCCGAGAGATCTGAAAATTTTTAAGTTCTTCTCCTTTTGGGTGTAAATCTTGCCCAACGCTTCAAGTTCACCAACAATACCCGGTAAATCGAGGTCAAGTTCCTCAAGTGTTTCCGTTGGTTTCATTTCAAAAGATTCAAATTGCTGAGTAAGTTTTGAAATCTTGTTTTCTTTTGAGAGCTCAGTTCCCTCACAAATTAACTTGAGTTTATCCCAGATTTCTTTGGCTGTTTTGAGAACGTGCCTTTGTCAAGAGTGACAAATAACGCGTTCTTAGCCACGTTGTCGAGATTGGCTCGCTTCCTTTCATCGGTTGTCCATTGCTCGCGTTCCTTCTCGAGCATTTCAGCATGGGCTTGGCCCTCAATCCTTCTTGGTGGATTGACCTTCATGATCTTGATCGGACCATCTGTATAACAAAAATCATCTCTTCGTGCATTCTTTGCAAGATGAGCTTCCATTCTAATTCTCCGATCGTCAAATTCGTTAATAGAGAACATAGGGACTTTGTTAATCATAGAAGTATCCATGCGATAATATAGGAATGAAAGAAAGCTGTTTTGAAAATAAGTGATTTGAATCGATTCGGTTAAAAAGAAATACGACCGATTCTTTTTAGAATCAACCTCTCGATACCACTTGTTGGCCACTTAAGTATCTTGGATACGATTTGGGAAATCGTTTAAACAACAAAGCGTATGGAATCTAAATCGAGTGCGTAGCGGAAGTCTTGGATACGATTAGTTGCCGTGGATACGACAACGACGTATTAGGTGTATACTTAATATATCACGATTATTTTAAACATTAAAAGCGGAAGGTAAATAACACGATTAATTTAAGTGGTTCGAGGTAAACCCCTCTACGTCCACTGGTCCTCCACACAGAGTAAAAGTTTATTATATAATTCTGCGTACACAACTACGTAATTATAAACAAACCTATCCTTGTATCGTTCACCAGATTGATACAAAGAATGTCGCTTTCAACCGTTCACCGATTGGTTAAAGCTTCCTTCTTGACTAGCTTCTTCACACACGGTTCAAAGCTTCGTCCTTATTCGTCCCACAGTCGAATAACTTGTTGAGTTCACACAAAGCTCGGTTTTACGAGAGGTAAAAGGTAGGTAACCGGTAAGAGCAGTGACTTTGAATATCACGTTCTTGAGCTGATGATAGCTGTTCTTGATGTTGAGCACTGTATATCTCTTTCGTTCTAACTTGCAGTATGCTCTAGAGATATGTTTGCTCAGATGATAACTTTGATAGCTTTGTGAGTTATGTTACTTGGGTTCGTTCAGTTGGTTGGTGACTGATCTTCAATGTCTTCAAGGATATATATATAGCCTCTGAAGAAAGTATCCGTTGAGATGTCCGTTTGAATAAGATTTCCTTCAACGGGAATATGACATGATCCGTTTGCGGGATTACGAAGATCGAAGGCGCGATATTTAAATACTTTATCCTTGAGTATTTAAATACTTCTTTGTTCAACGGGACTTGACTTGTGTTCTTTCTTGTCATTTTGTGAACTGTATGGAAGATGACTGTATTTAGGGCATCGAGACAGTTTCCATACTTGATCTTTCGCAAGTCTTCTTGCTGTACTGACGAGCTTCACTGATGCTGATTCAAGGCAGGTTTTCGATATAGGATAGAGCCTTGAATCCTTGATACAGTTTCCTTACTGTATTTTTGGCATATATGTCAAAACCTTCTCAATAACAAATAACAATCGATACAGGGATCGGGTATCCCGGCTGATTCGATACAGGGTTATTGTTTTTCCCAACATGAGCCCTCCTCATTATCAGCACCACGACCACGGCCTCGGCCGCGTCCCCTAGCTGGTCTACCACGACCTCTCAACATACTGAAGGAAAATAAGAAAAGAACAAGATCAGAAAGATTCATATTTCACAAGGTTGGTAACACAAGTCACAATCCCGAACAGTACAAGAAAATGGATTACAGAAATATAAGAGTTCGAGGAGACTTACAGCCACGGGTCGCACGAAAAGACGGTAGCATGATGATATTAGGCTCAACAACTGACTCTAATGGCCTTGGTGAGACCCAAATTTCACCGACAGCCTAGGTATTCAAAACCTAAGCTCTGATACCATAATTGTTACATCCCAATTCACAAATGGGACATTACACGCCGTAGGACCCCCGTGAGGTCTACCAGGCTAACTCGTGACACATGAACCACAATGATAACATGAAAGATGTACCCAAAAAGTAAATAAGGCCGTGGCCTCGGCCAAAACATTTTAACGGAGTACATGAAACATAAGTTAAATACCAAAATGTTGCCACGAAGACTTAAACCATGTTCAAAAATAAACCAACTATCTCCGATTACTCAACGGATGCAATGACAAAAGCAGAAAAATGCGACTCGAGCCACATCATCATCATGCCAACCCATCCTTTGCATGCGCATCCGTGCCGGCTCCTCGGCTCGACCGATTACACGAAATGCATAAGACGCATTTCCCCATCTAAGGGGTTAGCATTCGAATAGCTAGTGCAAGTACATAATTACACAACATTATATACATACACAATTCAACGCAAATAAATCGTTAGGATAAATCATTTTGAAAATAAATATTCCGGAATATCACATTAACACCAAAGCAGTGTATTAACAAGTTCCCCACATCACAATTATCCACGCTTAGTAACTCGCGACCGTACCCATTAGTATCGGTCCCCAGAGGCCCCGTCGGACCGTCCCCAGGTGAGAAACCACTTCCGCGGCCGTACCCATTAGTATCGGCCCCCAGAGGTCCCGTCGAACCGTCCCCGGGTGGAAGAACATCAACACACGCACCCAATTCCACTTCCATGGCCGTACCCATTAGTATCGGCCCCGGAGAACACGCCATCCCTGTGGAAGAGAAACAATCACATTCGTTCAATAAAACCATTTACATCATTCGCATCAAAATCATACGCACATAACGGAATGTAATACATGTACTTGCACGAGTAATACTACGTGAAGGAAAGCGGCGACGGAAGGTTTGGCCGAACAACCTTCACAAATCCGATCCTAACACAATAACGATGGACAACAAATCTTAAAACTACGTAAATGATGGAATACATCCTAGTTCAACCCGCTGAAACCCTTAGTCGAACAAAACTTGGGTATCGTCGACTATAAGTGACGAACAATGGAAAACTTGGAATTTAAAACCACAAATCATCGATAAAATGAAGGGTTACAAGTGCACGATCGAAGTCTAGCAATAACCCAGTAATAATTCGGACTAAAAGAGTCAAATCCCAAGAAATCCCCAAAATTCCCCCAAAATCTCAAAACAAGGGTTTTGGGTATATTTACCTTGATTCGGATGGTGGAAAGCGATTAGGAACTTGAAGAATCCACGCAAGGAATGCACGGTGGTAGTGAATGATGATCTACAGTCGGAACCGGCCCTAACCCCCGCCAGGAAACGCTCAAAGCCGAGAAGGATAGGAAAAGAAGGAAAAATGACGAAGTTGACTGCTGCTGTCCTATTTATATTAACAGACTTAGCGCACGCTATGCACAAGCATTAGCGTGCGCTAGCGGGGCATGTGAGCGATGCGCCTTGACCTCCGTTAGCGTCGCAAACTAACATGGTTAGCGTCGCTAGTCTGGGATTAGCGTGCGTTATGCCCGATTAGCGTCTGTTGCACAGTCGATCAATCTGAACCCACCGACAGCGCCTAAAATCGATAGCGCGCGCTACGAAACCCGAGTTAGCGTCGCTAACCACACAATGATAAGCGCCGCGCAAGTAAATCCACGAGTAGCGTGCGCTACTCGAGCGGCGATTACGCCGCGATCCAGCTGCGCACAAGTGCCGAAAAACGAAGCAAGACCAGAATCCAGAATCATAAACACGTAATAATCAAGACGGCAAAGTTGAGCGTTGAAATATAATATAATCTCGATCGCTAGAGAGTTTGAAACGAAGCAAATAAGGCGAAATTCCCCAAACTTATGAAAATTACAAAAACGGCCCAAATGCCCGAAAAATCGCGATACAACGTCGGATTAACAAACCGAAAGTTCCAACACGACCAACTCAACCATACAAACTTATACGAATCGAGAATCAACGAAAACGTACAAGTTTTACGAGAATCGAACGCACATGCGGCAAGATATAATTCAAAATGAAATTATGCAAAAACATCCTCGAAACTCGGCCAGACGGAAAAACTCCAAGAACAAAATAGATTCAGATTTCCAAAACAGTGCTAAGCGAGTTGTCCGAAACGAACATACATCAAAAATAGAAATTACTGAAAATAGAAAACGCGTATATTACAATCGACAGTAGATCCCGAGCCTTTGGCGGCTACGACGGATATAGAGACATCTGCCAACGCTCAAGACTTTAGCGAGTCGGCTGCCCATTCGGAGCCAAAAGCTACTTCTCCTCTGCGGGATCCCACACCTGTGCAGGATCCATCATCCTTGAGGCACCATCCCTGTAAGGAGTCCCTCTTAAATCTGGGATCCCACACTGTCTGGAATCCCTCAGCAGCGTCTCAGGGCGTTATTCAAGTCCCTCCCGACTCGATCATAAATCGGACACTTCTTTGGTTCAAATTGAACATGCCTACGAAAGATTTACGCAATGGAAAGGATACGAGTTAGCTCAAATCGATACCTTTGTACAATTGGAGCGATTGGAGCCACGAAGAGATTCGTCTCGAGTAACAGACTCGTGAAATTGAGGCCACAGCCGATGGGACAACGCCTCTTGCAAGGATCTAATTGAAAGCCACTGCCGCACAAATCGCGCCGGGAGGAAAGGAAAGAATAAGTCGGAGGATTCTCCCACCAATCAAAAGATGACGAAGATCATGACTCGGGCAGCGGCGACGATGCTCTTCAGCGGAGTGCGAGAATGAGTCGTGAAGAGGCTGAAGCTCGAGACGCCTCTCCACCCAGAAATGACGAAGGGCCTTCTACCCAAGCCAATCCCCCTTCGCCACAGCCTGAGAACATTCCCGACCAAGAGGAATCAGTCCCTCCAGTCGAGGAAGTTCAAGAAATTTTGGAACAGGCACCTGAGCCTGCTGTGACCGAAGAAGAAGCCATTCCTGAAAGCCAACAGGAGGATTCAGTCCCTCCTGCATCCATGATTGCTGAAGAATCTTCGCAACAGGACGCTTCTCCACCAACTGTCGCCGAACCACAAGAAGCTGCTCCCGCCCCTTCAACCTTGGAATCCGAGGACGGTATCGAACCTGAGGATGTCCAACTTACTTCACGTCCATCCGTGAATGTAAGGAGGTTGAACAGCGTTGCAGACCTTGCCGAACCAGATTCTCCGATCTCTACTGCACGAAAAGAGCGCCTGCGAGCTCTTGGCCTTCAGACTGTATTTATCCAAGATGCAGTAAATGCTCTATCTTCCGTTGAAAAGGCACTGAATTGGATGCACACCTATGCCGTCGAAGTTATGACCACTCTTCAACACGAAGTATCTCGAGTTGTCGACGCATTCATTCTTTTGCCAGAAGTTTTCAAGCAAGCCTTGAAGATCATGGAAGATAAGCCGGAGCAACTGCTGAAGGAGGAAGCTACAAAGACGAGGATTGCTGAAGCCAAGACCGCTTGTGCAATGATTGAAACGACTCTCAGCTGCGTGCTCACGACAAATGCATTCGGGAAATGTCGCGAGACTCTTTCCTCCCTTGTTGAAAGAATGACCAAAGATCGAGACCAAACGGGGCCGCTGCTCTTGAAATCCTGCAAAGTCTTGATGAAGCCAAAAGGGGAAGAGGCACGAGAAGCCGCTAGGAGAATAAAAGTTTGCAACAAGAAAGGGAATTTGAGGCTCGAGAACAATATCACTTTGCCGAATTGAACAAGCTAGCACCTCCATCCCAAAGTTTTAAAATTTCGGGCTCAGAGGAATTTCATGATCCCAATGTCCCTTGGCAAACTCTTATTCGAGACCTTGGAGGTGGTGCCGACCAACCACAACCCAACTACCGACGAAGTGAAGCCTTTGGAGGAAGAGCAATCGATGAGATACTTTGTCGGACTCATCGGGAATCCGCCATCTTCAAAAATTATAAAGCGTTAGCGGAGGCGAGATAAATTTACGAAGATGCTAGAAGAAGGTAAACTCCTCTCCAAATCGAAATGAAATCCAAGCATAGAAGAGGAGATCGGGTCACCCATCCAGAAGATTGGATACTTGCCTTTGATCGTTCATATGAAGGAAGAGCGATATACCAGGATCGAGGCAATGATTCTCTTCAAAACTGGTGGCGTGGCACCGAGAACGAACAAGGAAAAAGACCATGGAGGCATGCGGATTATAGATAAGGAGATGAAATCTATGTATATATTTTTTTGTAATTTCTATTCGAAACAGCAAACTTTGTACTCAATCATTTTGAATATCAATAAAAACGTTTGTTTGTCTTGAAAGATTACAACTCGTAATCTAGTGTGTTAATGTATGATTACTTAATTTGATTGATAGGAATCTCAAGTTAGATAAACTTGATTGAAAAATAAGCTGTACGAACTAGTCTACGAACAGTTCATAATTTCAGTTGTAAAACTTAGAAATACATCGTAAGATTGTGCCTGCGCGCCAATCATAGGCTTAAGTTGTAATAAATCTTAAACTGTATCGAACTTGCCTGCGAGCAGTTCATTATTGTAGACTAAGTCACTAAGTCAGACCTTTTGACAAAAGACCAAGAAATCTGCCAGAAGTCATCGAAGAAGATCGCCTCATGAAGAAGGTTTTGGCATCATCAAGAAGACTTGAAGAGTTAAGAAAGTTAGTCTTGGCAAATTGTCAAAAAGGGGGAAATTGTTGGGAAAACAAAGACCCTGCATCGAAACAGCCGGGATACCCGATCCCTGTATCGAATGATATTTGAGGTTTTGACATATATGCCAATTCGAATACAGTAAAGGAAACTGTATCGAGGCTTTAAGGCTTTATCCTGTATCGAAGACCTGCCTCGAATCAGCATAAGTGAAGCTCGTCAGTACAGCAAGAAGACTTGTAAAAAGACCAAGTATGGAAACTGTCTCGATGCTCAAAATACAGTTATCTTCCATACAGTTCACAATAGGACAAAGAAGGAACAGAAGTCAAGTCTCGTTGAACAAAGAAGTATTTAAAAGGATAAAGTATTTAAATACTGCCAGTCTTCAGATCTTCAGAATCCCGCGAAATCCGGATCATGTCATATTCCCGTTGAAGGAAATCTTATTCAAACGGATACATCTCAACGGATACTTTCTTCAGAGACTATATATATCCTATGAAGACATTGAAGATCAGTTACCCAAGTAACCTAACTCTCAAGCTATCAAAAGTTATCATCAGAGCAAACATATCTCCAAAGCATACTGCTATTAAGAACGAAAGAGATATACAGTGCTCAACACCAAGAACAGCCATCATCAGCTCAAGAACTTCATATTCAAAGTCTTTGTTCTTACAGTTACCTACCTTTTACCTTTGTGTAAAAGCGAGCTCTGTGTGAACTCAACAAGTTATTCGACTGTGTGGGACGAATAAGGACGAAGCTTTGGGCGTGTGTGAAGAAGCTAGTCGAAGGAAGCTTTAACCAATCTGTGTGAGCGGTTGAAAGCGACATTCTTTGTATCAATCTGTGTGAACGATACAAGGATAGGTTTGTTTATAATTACGTAGTTGTGTGCGCATAATTATAATAAACTTTACTCTGTGTGGAGGACCGGTGGACGTAGAGGGTTTACCTCGAACTACTTTAATTATTGTGTTATTTACCTTGACTTTTCTTGTTTTAAAATTACCGTGATATATTAAGTATACACCATACACTTAGTTCTTTGTATCACGGCAACCTCATATCCAAGACTTCCGCTACGCACTCAGATTTAGAATCCGTACAGTTTGTTGTTTAAACTATTTCTCAAATTGTATCCAGTATACTTAAGTGGCCAACAGTTGCTGGCTGCCAGAAGTGCGAACCAATGAGAGACTAACACGCGTTCATGTTGCTGTCCTGGGAGGCCCCACTTAGGACCTTTCGGTGGGTCTATCGGTAGGTGAGGTCGTCCATGTTACTGATGGGCTGGAGTTAACGATCCATGTTATGCGGCGCCTTTCGCGGATCTGTACGTGGGTGCTGGCTTCGAGATCCAGTCTTCGTAGACTTTGTCGGACGATGGCCTTGTTCGTGGCATAGGACGGTTGTCCTTGATCGGACGACAGAATCGGTCGCTAGGTGCCAAAGGCGATCGCCTTGGGAGTCGATCGCTAGATACCCGAAGATGGACTGTTATCTTTGCTTCTACAAGTTCGTCGTAGCTCGTTTGGTTGTGGACTCGGTCGCTCGGCCTTGTTATCGATCGCCGTCGAGGCGTATAAATCGCCGCACAACAATTTCCCCCCAGCTCGCTCCGATGTTGGAAACGTGGAGTGAGGTGGTTCTACTGGCGATCGCTTAACTTTGACGAGTGACTCTGCATTTTATGGAACTGGCCATCGTCTTTGAGCGGAATGACTTTGAATTTGGACGACCTGGTCGGTCGCTGAAATGAGCGGGAGATGATAGCGGTCGTGAAGAAATCTTCGAGGCACGTGCCGGGTTCCTGTTGGGGGAGACCGATGGTTAGTTATGACTCCTCGTCTGGCGTGTCCTTGAAACGACGCGTACGCGGGTTTCAAGGGAGCATTAATTGCGACGGTTGCACTTCGGCCCATGAGATTCTCCTTTAATTGCATGGAAGCCCCTACCTTCTCATATAAAAAGGAGATGGATTGCAGTGTTAAGAACCTTATGCGATTTCATCGGAGAAGAAGAATATTGCCGAAGAATTTTCTGAAGCTTTGTATGCCGATCGTCGATCGACTCATCCCTCGGTAAGAAACACTCCTTCTCCTCTTCTTATTTCAAGAATGTCTGGAGTATCTTCATCGTCTGGAATGGGCACCGCCTCTGTCACCGGAACTTCGACTGTCCGGAGAGGATCCTCCGCAGAATTCCATTTGGAGATGGCCGCTGAGGCTATCCGCGCCGGCATTGATCCTGCGGAAGTCGAGGCACTATTCAATGAAGCCGCCGCCGCCAAGGAGGCGGCGGTTGAGCAAAAACGCTCTCAGATGGAGAAGGATTTGGCGGTGAGGGCATACTGGGAGCAGCATAGCGCTTTTGGCCAGGCCTATTTGGCCTTCGCTGAAATCATGGAGAGGTTATCCGGTCCGTCTCCTAAATTCGACTACCGGGAGTACTCGATCGCTCATCCCTATCAATCTGCTAAGCGGTCGCTGTTTCGGGCTGCGCAGCGCTCTCTATGGTCCCTTGGCCAGATAAGGAGCTCGGCGACCAGGAAGGACCTGGCCCTCTGGAGGGCGAGGTATCATGTCCCCTCAGACGTGGATCTTTTTGCGCCGGCTGAGAACGAACGAGCCGACCAACCTCCGGAGGGTATGGTCGCCGTGAATGAGGCAATCATGGAGGTTGGGCTGCGGTTCCCTCTGTCTTTTGCCGTCTCCCATTTGCTGGTTGCTTGGAATGTGGCGCCGCTTCAGCTTACGCCGAACGCCTGGCTCCAGATCGTCTGTGCCCTTACCTTGTTCGGCAGTCACCGACTGTACCGCCTTCCTTCGCCATTGGAGATGAACCACATGTTCAAGCTGACGGTTCAGAAGGGGTCGGTCGGGGGCTATCATATCCAAGGTCGCTCCGGTCGGGTGATCCTTGGAGTCTCGAACAAGGTGCGGGGCGATCCGGCGAAGTGGTTCTGGGTCGCCGGTGCTTGGAAGGCCTCAGCGAGTGACAATCCTATGGGCGAGCTGGACATTCCCACAGGCTTTCGGGAGAGGAATCTGAGTAAGGGTTTTGACTCTCCCTTTGTACGGATATATTCTGAACTGATCTAATTTGGTTTTCCTTTTGCAGGTTTCCATATTCTGGCGGTCGACGAGCTACCTTTCGATTTTCTGGTCGTCTGGGAGCAGATACGAAGTCTTCCGGACGACGACTTAGACGCTCTCCGGATTAACAAAGAGAGCCGCTGGCTGTCTGCTCGGTTATTCCATTTTCCGCGACATCTTTCGGTCCCAGGTATGAATTTCTACAATCTCCATTTGCTTGGCGATCTTCCTGTTTGGAGAATGTGTCTAACCATTGTTTAATTGTTCCTTATTGCAGAGGTCCGTTTTCCTCGTATCTTGGAGCCTCCAGGGGGGATAGCCATGTCGAACCCCAGAGTTCTGAGCCGTCTGCGCCATAAGAAGTCGTCTCGAGTTCCTCCGGTGGCGCTACCTCTTATTCTGGAGGTGAGGCCTAACGTGGAGCCGATCTTAGCTGAGGAAAAGGTTCGGGAGGAGGGACTCCGGTCGAACCGCAAGCGGCAAAGGTCGGGGGAACCTCCAGTCTCTGCCCCTGCTGGTGAGGTGCCGATCGCCGCTCCTCCGCTCACCGTGGTCCCCCCGGTGGATGAGCCTATGCCTTCAGCGGCTTTCTTGCAAGAGATGGCGATCGCCGAGTGTTTAGTATATTTTGAGTAATATTTTTATTAGTATTTTATATATATATATATATAATTGTGTGTTGTGTGATAATTTATTCATTTTACTATATATTTATATTATTTTATTTTGTTAGAATTTTCTATAATTTTATGTCATTTTTGGATAATTAATTGGAATTAAATTATATCTGCAGGTTAACCAACCGGTACAAGACAAATCAATTGGTTCAAGGGCGATATTTTTACAAAATTCAAATATAGTCATGGTCTCACTTTATTCGTATCGTCGAGACGATCGTTTTTAAAAAAAATTCATCCGAATCCGAGTTCGTATGAAGAAGTTATGACCGTTCGAAGGACAATTAAATAGACGGAACATATTGTGCCACATGTCAACACCTGATTGGACCGGAATTTCAACTCTGTGCTGATGTTATCCATGACATCAGCACCTCATAGTAGCCGTGTATGATTAGGGGGGTGGGATTTTAAAATTGTAAAAATTATTATTTTATTGATTTTGAAGTAGTATAAATAGGGGATGAATGCGTAGTGTTTTGAAGAGGAGAAAAAAGGAGAAAAATAGAGAGATATTATTGTAAGGGAGAGAAATAAAAATTTTGTGTAATAAAATTATATTTGAGTAATAATATTACGGAATATTTATTTATTTGTGTTGTTATTATGAGTGAGTAATTTTCTTTTACTGGGGTTATGATGAAACCATGTCTATATTATTATTAATATTTATATAATAATTCCAAATAAATGTTTTTAACGATTATGATTTTCGCTTCAATAGGGGAATATTATTTCATCAATTATATCACGTATTTTTGATAGTTATAAATTCTCCATTGCTTTGTGATTATTGATATTTGTTAATTTCTTTGATTATTTGTTTTACATTAAATTGGATACATATAATGCTTAGAAATTACATTTTTTAAGCGAAAAAAATCTATATTTGAATTATAATTTTGTACTTATTGTCAAATCTATAGGAAAATAGTGAGATTGATTTCAGAATCTATTCCCTGAATTTCTTGGAATTAAAATATAAAATAAATAATAAATAGACATTGGTGGATTCTAAACCCTAGTAAATTATTCAAAATCAATTTATCTAAAAATCTACTTAAAAATTACTGTTATTTAATGCAATTGTTATAATCAATCAAAAGTCAAATTATTTGGGACTAGGTTAGAATTTAATTTAATTTGGTTCAAAATGATAGGAATAATTTGACTTCACTATTATAGTCCTCCCTGTGGAATCGACCTTGCACCGCATATCTACATCGAACAAATCGTGCGCTTGCGAGTATTAGACTAAAGAATCAACCAACAACAAGTTTTTGGCGCCGTTCTTGCAGTATAGCAAACTGAAGGCTATCGTCACCAAGTTAGTTAAATTCTTCTACTAGTTATTTATTTTACTGCTTTTCTTTATTATTATCTGTTTTTTTATCCGTTAGTAGTAGAATTTATTTTCTTTTTACGTGCATAAAAAAAATCTGAAAAATAATAAAAACTTAAAATAATAAATATAAAATATAATTAATAATAATAATAAAATCTACTGTTCATTTTCGTAAAAATAATAATAAAATAATAAAAAAATAAAAAAGTTCAAAAATATATAAAAATATAAAAAATCTGAAATTTTTTAAAAAAATCAGAACTTATTTATTTTCATTTTAAAAAAAAGATCTGGAAAATACAAAAAAATTTCAGACTTTAAGGTAATATTTTTGTAATTTTGGAATATTAATATTAAAAAAATAAAAATTTTTAATTTAAATTCGAAAAAAATAAAAAAAATAAAAATAAATTTAAATAATCTGGAATATTATTTTCTGTAATAATTAAAAATCTGCATTATTTTATTTTATTTTTAAAAGTAAAACCTGCTAGTTTTATTAAAAAAATTTAATTTTCATAAAAAATCTAAAAATCTAATAAAAAAATAAGATTAAGAATTAATAATTTAAATAATCTGGAATATATATAATAAAATAAACTTTCTGAACTTTGAATTTTTTTTAATAAAAACATAATTTTTTAAAATAAATTACAATACTTTAATAAAAAGGGAATATACTAAAAAAAATTAAAAACCTGAAAATTTAAAAAAAAAAAACAGAAACGAAAATTTGTAAAAAAAAAAAAACTATTTTTATTGTTTGCATAAATAAAATAAAGTTTGTAATTTTTATTTTTTTTCTTAAAAAAATCTGAATTTTTTTTTTGTGAAAAAAATAAATAATATATATGAATATATATATATATATATATTTTAGCTCAATATTATTAGTCTAAAAATATAATAAAATTATAATAAATATAAAAATATAAAAACTAAATATAAAATATAAAAAACAAAAAAAAATCAGAATTTTTTTTAAATTTTTATATCTTGTCTTTAGTTTTAATAGAATCTTGTAGTGGTAAATTTAGATTGTGTTTTTAGTTGTTATTTTCTATTTACAGTTTTCTTAGACATTTAGTTTAGTTGCAATATTTCTCGTCGTACAATTTAGTTTATCAATAGATATTGCTTCCGTATATCAATTAGTAAATTTATTCCTTTGCAATCTATTACATCCTATAATTTTAGTAATAATTATAATAATTATCATTATTAATAATAATAATAATAATATAAAAACTCAAAAAAAATAATTAAAACAATAAAATTCTTTAAAAGATTCAACAAGGGATTGATATTTTTCACTCACTACTTTGTTCGATTTGAATAGAGAAAATCTAAATATCAATCTTGTACAAACTGATTTTGAAAATCGATTGAATTTTGGCAAAAAGGCCTCTGTTGTACATGCCGAAGAAAGTTGGATTTTAAGTGCGACCGTTGTGACGCCTCCAACGATCTGGAAGTTCGATCGACTATCATAATTTGGTTTGTATGCAAAGTTAAAAAAATTGTAATATCGGTGAATGCAAGTTTGGCAACGAAATAATAAAGGTCGATTAACGAGAAGAAGATTGTCCTTAACTAAAACTGAAGTTCAACAAACGAAACCGATACCAAAAATGGACGAAATTGAAAATCAAAATAATCGAGTTGCAAAAGAGAAAACTTTAATTGAATATTTTTCTCCAGTAAGTGCTAATTCTCCTTCTTGCATAGTGTTGCCTACGACTAATGCAACTCATTTCGAACTTAAACCATCAATAATTCAACTTCTTCCATCTTTTCACGGTTTGGAAAGAGAAGATCCGTATATGCATGTCAAGGAATTTCTCGACATTTGTTCTACTTTTCGATTCCAAAATTTCTCTGATGAATCTGTCAAACTTAGATTATTTCCATTTTCTCTCAAAGATAAAGCAAAATTCTGGCTAAATTCTCTTCAAGCAAGAACAATTACTAGTTGGGACCAATTAGTGAATAAATTTCTCGCAAAATTTTTTCCAATGTCCAAAACTGATAGTCTTAGAAGAGAAATATCATAATTTTTCCAAAAAGAAAATGAAGAATTTTATGAGTGTTGGGAAAGAATTAATGATTTAATCCTTAAGTGTCCCCATCATGGTTTTGAAATATGGCGTTTAGTAAAATATTTTTATGATGGTTTAACTCCAAACAATCGTCAATTAATCCAATCAATGCATAGTGGAAAATTTCTTCACCTTATTGGAGACGAAGCTTGGAATGTACTAGAAAATATGTCAATTAATTCACAATAATGGAATTCACTCGACTCTAGAGCCAAATCGATGCATACGACCCCAAAAAAGGTGGAATTTACGAGGTTAAACAAGATGTTGAAATAAAATCTACTATAGATGATTTAGTACGAAAGTGGATGCGTTAGTCTTGAAGCAATCCATCCCCTCGTCAAACTCAAAAAATGAATTTTGCATTTCATGTGCGGAATCATTTCATTCATCTCAATCTTGTCCCTCTGGTCCACAAAATCAAGAAATTTTTAATGAAGAAGTCAATGTGTTACATTCATATGGAAAATCTTCGGACAACCCATTTGCTCCAACTTATAATCCAAATTGGAGGAATCATCCAAATTTTTCCTGGAAGCAAAACATGCCTCCAATGAATCAAGGAGGACATCAAATGAACATGTCAAATCAACAAAATGTCCGTCCTAATCAATATCCTCCAAATACTTATCAGTATCCTTCTACAGTGCCAAAGAAACCATCTTTGGAAGATACGTTGCAACAATTCATGCAATCTACTCAACAAATGTTCCAATCAACTCAGCAAGCTGTACAATCAAACTCATAGGCTATTTCTAAGCTTGAAACACAAATTGGTTAACTTGCAACAACTTTAGCTGAAAGAGAAAAGGGAAAATTTCCGAGTCAGTCCATCCCTAATCCTAAAGGACAATATGAAGTAAACTCTTCTAACGCAGAAGTTCAGTCCATAACTACCCTTAGAAGCGGAAAATAAATACAAAAGCCTGACTATGAACCGGAAGAAAAATCAAATGAACCACAAGTTTCAAAATCAAAAGATTCTAAAGAAAAAGAAAAGCCTTACGTTCCAAAAGCTCCATTTCCTGAAAGACTTATTCCAAAAGATAAAAGTGCGCAATACAAAGATATAATGGAAATATTTAAACAAGTTCGAATAAATATTTCATTCCTTGATGCTATTAAACAAGTGCCTGCTTATTCTAAGTTCTTGAAAGATCTTTGCACTGTAAAAAGAAGAACAAATGTTCCAAGAAAGGCATTTTTAGCTGAACATGTTAGCTCAATAATCTCAAATAAAACTCCCGTTAAGTATAAAGATCCTGGTAGTCCTACAATATCTTGTGTCGTTGGAGATCACATCATTAAACGAGCCTTGCTTGATTTAGGAGCCAGTGTGAATTTATTACCATATTCTGTTTATACACAACTTGGATTAGGGGAGCTAAAATCAACATCTATGATACTTCAACTAGCTGATAGATCTATAAAAATACCTCGAGGAATCATAGAGGATGTTCTGATTCAAGTAGATAAATTCTACTTTCCTATTGATTTTATAGTCATAGACACTGAACCTGTTGAGAATACCAAAGATCAAATCCCTGTCATTTTAGGAAGGACATTTTTAGCTACTTCAAATGCATTAATTAACTGTAGAAATGGCATCATAAAATTTTCTTTTGGAAATATGACTGTTGAACTAAATATTTTCAACATTTCTCAACAACATGATGATTATGATGATGTCTGTGAGGTAAATATGATAGAGAGTATGGGTCCTTATTTCTTTCCAAAAATGGACGATGATGATCTTTTGAAAGCTATCTTGCTCATTTTGGCTCAGATTTTGACATCGACAATTCAATTAATGAAGTAAATTCTTTACTAGAGTCTACACCATTATTGGATAATGATAAATGGAAAGCTAAAACCGAACCACTTGAGAGCCAAATGAATAAAGAAATACATATTGAGGATTCAAAGATAGAGCTCAATCCATTACCTGAATCTCTAAAATATGCATTTTTAGGACCATCAGAAACCCTGCCTGTCATCATAGCATCTGATTTAGACGAAGAAAAAGAAGATAAATTAATCAATGTCCTTAAAGAACATAAAGAAGCAATAGGCTGGACCATCTCCGATATTAAAGGTATTAGTCCTTCTATATGCATGCATCGAATTCACCTTGAAGAAAATGCGAAAACTTCCCGAGAATTTCAAAGAAGACTAAATCCTAATTTGAAAGAAGTTGTAAGAGCTGAAATAATTAAACTCTTAGATGTAGGGATCATCTACCCTATTTCTGACAGCTCTTGGGTTAGTCCTGTTCATATAGTTCCAAAGAAATCTAGCATAACTGTAATCACGAATGAAGAAAATGAACTTGTTCCAACCAAAATTCAAACTGGATGGAGAGTCTGTATTGATTACAAAAAATTGAACTCTGTTACAAGAAAAGATCACTTTCCACTTCCTTTTATTGATCAAATGCTAGAAAGGTTAGCCGGTCATGCTTATTATTGTTTTCTTGATGGATATTCCGGCTATAACCAAATTCCCATTGCTCCTGAAGATCAAGAAAAAACCACTTTTACCTATCCTTTCGGCACTTTTGCTTACCGACGAATGCCATTTGGTTTGTGTAATGCACCTGCTACTTTTCAGTGGTGTATGATGAGCATTTTCTCTGACATGGTTGAGCGGTTTTTGGAAATTTTTATGGATGATTTTTCTGTATTCGGGTCTAGCTTTGATGAATGTTTACACCACTTAACCCAAGTGTTGGTTAGGTGTAAGGAGAAGAATCTTGTCCTAAACTAGGAAAAATGTCATTTTATGGTTAAAAAAGGAATTGTCTTAGGACATGTGATTTATGAAAAAGGAATTGAGGTGGACAAATCTAAAGTTGATTTAATATCCAGTCTTCCACCCCCACGAACGATTAAAGAAATTCGGTCATTCTTAGGCCATGTTGGTTTTTACCGTCGATTCATCAAAGATTATAGCAAAATCTCAAGGCCATTATGTAACTTACTTTCAAAAGACACGCCTTTCGTATTTGATGATCATTGTCTAAAAGCTTTTAAGACACTCAAATCTATGTTGAGCTCTGCACCTTCATCAAATCTCCGAACTGGAATCTTCCTTTTGAAATAATGTGTGATGCATCCGACTATGCTGTCGGTGTAGTATTGGGTCAAAGAGAAAATAAATTGCCAACTGTAATATATTATGCAAGTAGAACTCTAAATGATGCCCAATTAAATTATTACACAACTGAAAAAGAATTGCTTGCAGTCGTTTTTGCCTTAGACAAATTTCGACCTTACTTGATTAGTTCAAAAGTCATAATTTACTCCGATCATGCCGCATTAAAATATCTTCTTTCTAAGAAAGATGCTAAACCTCGCTTGATCCGTTGGATTCTATTGTAACAAGAGTTTGACTTAGAAATTCGAGATAAAAAAGGTTAAAATGTTGTTCTTTGATCATTTGTCTAGGCTAATCGTGAATTTTCTTGATAAAGAACCTCCCATTAATGAAACTTTCCACGATGAACAACTCATGTACATTTCTCAAATACCTTGGTATGCGAGACATTGTCAATTACCTCATTCTTGGTAACATGCCATCTCATTGGAATAACCAAGATAAAACAAAATTTTTAAACGAAGTAAAAAAATTCTTTTGGGATGATCCATATTTGTTCAAATATTGTCCTGATAAAATCATTAGGAGATGTGTGCCAGAACATGAACAACAAAATATCATTTCCTTTTGTCATGATCATGCATGTGGAGGTCATTTTAGTTCAAAGAAAACAACTGCTAAAATTCTGCAATGTGGTTTTTATTGGCCAACACTTTTCAAAGATACACATTCATGTTGCAGCACATGTGATAGATGTCAAAGATTAGGTCGAATTTCTAAACGAAATATGATGCCTTTAAACCCAATTTTAATTATTGAAATATTTGATGTTTGGGGCATAGATTTTATGGGACCTTTTCCAATTTCTTTTGGCAATCTTTACATTCTTGTAGCCGTCGATTATGTTTCAAAATGGGTAGAAGCAATTGCTTGCAAAACAAATGACCACAAAGTCGTGGTAAAATTTTTGAAAGAAAATATTTTTTCCAGATTTGGAACACCACGAGCAATTATAAGTGATGGAGGAAAATATTTTTGTAACCAATTTTTGAATCATTTATTTAAAAAATATGGTGTTACACATAAAGTTGCTGTAATACCCGAGATTTCTGTTATGTAATTGGAACTTGTGATATTGTAATGATTGTACTTTTGTCTGAGTACTATTCTCCGTATTTCATAATCCGATGTTGTCAAGCGTATAATTTCGTATATGTGATATAAAGATTGAAATTCTGTGCATGTAGCGCATGCTACAGGCTACGGGTAGCGTACGCTAACATGGATTCATAGCGCACGCTACAGGGTGTCATTAGCGCACGCTATGCGTGGTCAGATCGATTGAGACGTGCGGTAGGTGAGATCTGGCCGGGGGACCCTTGTCGGATTGTGTCGAATGAACCTGGACGGCTTTCGGGAAAAGCCAAGTCAACGCCTTAGCGCACGCTACTGAGCATGTGGATAGCGTACGCTAAGTGCGACTTGATTAAGTCGACGGCCGTTAGCGCACGCTTCTGGCGAGGACTAGCGCACGCTAATAGCCATTTATTATAAATAGGACAACATCCTATTCGTGATTTGATTCTTTCTCCTCCCATAACCCGAACTCTTACACTTATAACATAACTCCCTTCGTCCTAAACACTTCGTATCAACCTCCTAGTTCGAGATTGAAGATCGTATATCATTGGAGATTGGTGTTCAAGCCTTCGGTGTTGGATTGCTTCATTTTCCTCCGTGTTCTTCACTACTTTGAGGTAGGTGATTCTTCACCGATGTTAGTAATGTTCCTAAGGAAGTTTGAATCATGTTTGGTTAGCAAGTATTTCGTTAAAATCGGTCATCACATGTTAGAAGGATACTTTTGACGTATCGGCACTATATATCGTATGAACCTTTGAACCATCTTATTATAAGGACTCCTAAGCATGTTCAAATCGATTTATGATCAGTAATCGGATATTACCCAGTTGCTACGTTGTACACGTTGGAATCTTGTGTTTTGGAACGTAAGACGATCGGAACTTAGATTATTTCTTGAAGATTATAGATGGATTATGATATTGAGATGACTATCCGTATATTTGTATTTCATGATCATAAAACTTCCACAAACCTTAGTAGCATGATATGCCCGAGGATAACTTGTATCATCACGGTAGAATTCATGAGTTCTTCACCATTCAACCCAGTTTTCGGTTTGCAGTATTCTGCCATGCAGATTAGCGCACGCTAACATGTGTGAGTTAACGTGCGCTATCGAGGTGCGGTTAACGCCGCAACGTCACGTAGCGTGCGTTATGAGACCCGGCCGAGTCAGGCGCGATCCGTGGCTAGCGCACGCTAGTCTTATACGATAGCGTCGCTAACGATCCGACTTAGCGCGTTACGTAGAGTACGTAGCGCGCTAAGCAATCGGACGACTTGTTTATTTTGAGCTTTTCGGCCGTAGCCGAATTGTTAAACCATTGTTCGACTTGAGATGATTTGTATATCATTCCTTTTGTTAAGGTTCGAGCTTGCTACGTTGATCGAAGGAGGCGACTTTCGAGTGGGTTGAGATCGTTGAAGTATATCGTTCTTGCCATCTTGAGGCAAGTATCGTGATATGTTAATATTGGTATTTTGGAGCATGCGTATGATTATTCATGATGTTGAACATGATATTTACTTCGTTGATTTGCCATGGTATTCGTTATATAGTGTTTATATGTTCATGTTGATGAACATAATGATTTAACATATGTGTATGCATGAGTTGTGTTTGTATACGTTGTACGATCTATCTTGAGGAGTCTTTGGATCGGATGTCCACCTCGTGTTGGTCCGACGGGATCATCTTGGGATCTAGGTGAGGCGCTGGATCATTGGGCCGGGTTATTTCCACCTCGTGTTGGTCCGACGGGATCATCTTGGGATCTATCTTTGAGAAGCTGGATCATTGGAATACCCATCTTTGTGTAATGGAATCTTGTAGATTCGCATTGTCGGATTCCGGTTGCGTAATTCCGTGTTGTGTATATTTTTTTGTTTTTTTGATGCATATTCGAATTGTTTAATATGATACTTGTACTAGCATCGTTTTGCTAACCCCTTCGAAGTGGACATTTGTTTTGATGTTCGGGTAGCCGAGGAAGCGGAAGCGACCACGATGCAAGCGTGGCGGCGAAGGGGTTCGATGATGTTTAGTGTTATTGGAGATTTGTTTTCTTGGTTTGGTTTACGTACTCGAGTACGCGTGTCTTATTGATATTAATTCGATATGGTTGTATTAATTACTCGTTGAACCGGTTATGCGTTTTCACAAACTTGAATTTCCAGATATTGATGTCTTAGATTTATTTTTTTAATTAGCCTTGTAAATCCTTACTTAAAGGGTTTACGGTATAATTATTCGAATATATCGGGGTGTTACGAATATGGTATCGGAGCTAAGATTCATGGATATCTTGGCGATCGGGTTTTAGTTGGAGTGCATTTACGTTATTTGATTTACGGGTCGTTTGTAACATCCTTTGTTCGGCGAAGTCGTCATGTGGACCGTGGTTGTAAGTCTCTTAATCTCTTATACTACCGTTTTACTTAATTCTTGTTTTGTGAGTATTGACGGACTTTATTTGAAAAGTTTTGTTACGGATATTGAGAAATTGCGTTTACGGTATGTTGAGAGGAGGGCGTGGGCCGGGCCGCGATCATGGGCCGGACGTGGTAACATGAGACTTGAGGATTTCGCAACTACCCCGAAATATCGTCTAGTCGAACCGATTCCCATTACGGAGGCGGCAAGGATCGGCGAATGATGACACAAATCCTAACATGCGGGAGTGCTTCAACGAGTGGTGGCGCGAGATAAACCGATTCGCTCAAGTCGTTGATCGCATGCGAGACGGCGATGGGACAACGGCACCACGAGGATAAGCAGGGAGACAGATGGCTTGTCAAGTGGTTAAATTGCACCCGCCAAAATTTGTGGATCTGTGAGGCACTTACTTGGGATCACCGGCTCAAGGAGTTGGAGAAGATATTCGCGGGTCTTAACTGTCCCGAGGACCGGAAGGTTCCCATTGCCCAGTATTTTCCGACTGGGAGGCCTTTGATTGGTGGGAAGCTATTCGACCCGAGAATCATAATGCGATTGGACGGAATTCAAACAAATGATGGAAGCACAGTATTGTCCTCGTCCAGTTAGAGAGGCAAAGATCCGAGAGTTTTCTCACCACGAGTTAGGAGGCATCTGTGACGGATGTAATTAAAACTTTTAATCATCGGTGACTTGTGTGCGACACTTGGTGAACGGAGGCGAAAAGATTTTTCATTTTGATATGCGGATGAAGCGGAGATTCAAAGGTACATGTCCGGATTCGAGTGTACTACGTTGCGGCAGTATCAAGACAAAGCGGCCTACGACATGAAAGAGGCGGCGGTGGAGAAATCGGTAGAGGCAAAGAAGCGAGAAGGTGGCCGTGACTTTGCGAGAAAACAAAAGTGGTGGGGCCGCAAGGGCAGTCTTCCTTTATTCGGCTAGGAAACCTCCACACCCTTCTAAAGGCGGAAAGAAGTTAGGACAACATCAGGATTTCGGACGCATCAAAGAAATGCTACAATTGTGGTCGGCGGGGCATATTCGGCGTGATTGCCCCGCATCTTACGTGACTTGTTACGATTGTGGGCAAGAAGGGCACCGTGCGGCCTTACGTGGAGCCGCTACTAGATCTTTTGGTACCCGCACTCCGGCACCGATTCCTAAGGAGATAAGTGTGAACCGAGACAACAGAGTGGATTTCAAAGTGAGCGTTGGGAAGAGAGACATCCAGTCTTTGAGTCCGTTCCTCCGCGCTGTCACGAAATGAGGAGATCGGCGATCGAACACTTCTTTGTGGCATCAGTGCGATTCAGATCCTTTTGCAACCTTGATTAGTGTTTTATTCGATTAGGAGCTACACATTCTTTTGTATCATTGAACTGTAAATCGTTTAAAAATCTCGTGCTTAATTGATTGTGAACCGTATGTTGTGGGATTGCCGAGTGGAGAGAGAATTGTGGGAACCACAGAGGCTAGAGATTTTCCAGTATCTATAGGAGGGAGAGATTGGCCGTCGAATCTCATTGTTGTTGACATCTACGGTGACGATTTAATTCTCGGAGACGATTGGCTCAACCGTTATGGAGCTATCTGAATTACCGAGAGAGTCATTTCTATCATTGCGATGATGGTCCGAACACTTATTCCGAGGATGGAGGCGGAAGCTCGGGAAAATTGATCAAAGCAATGAAAGCCGTAAAATTGCTGAAGCAGGATGTCGTGGACTTTGGTGTTATGCCATGAGGAAAGAGGAAGGAGTAGAGCTCGTCTATTTCGATTGTGAATGAGTTCTCGGATGTATTTCTGACGAACTACCGGGGTTACCTCCGCAAAGAGAAGTGGAATTCACCATCGAATTAGAGCACAGAGCGGCCCCTATTTCCGTGGCACCATACCGCATGGCGCCAACCGAGATGTATGAACTCAAGAAGCAAGCTGGAGGAATTATTCTGAAGGGCTATATTCAACCTAGCGTTTCTCCTTGGGGAGCGCCGTTCTCTTTGTCGGAAGAAAGACGGATCCCTCCGTGTATTGATTACGGGGAGCTTAACAAAATGACGATCAAGAATAAGTATCCTATACCTCGGATCGGCGACTTGTTTGATCAAGCGCAAGGGCAAGGGTATTCTCGAAGATTGACTTGCGATCGGGATACCATCGATTGAGAATTAAGGAATCGGATATACGAAATCGCTTTGAGATCCGATGCAGGCATTATGAATTTGTAGTGATGCCATTTGGACTTACCAATGCTCTGCGGTATTCATGCAATTGATGAATCGGGTATTCTAGGAGTACATGGATAAATTTGTGGTCGTTATCATTGGCGACATCTTGATATATTCGAGGGCCGAGAGGAACATCTTTGAACATTTACGTGTGGTTTTGAGCATCTTGAGAAAGGCATTTGTATGCTAAGCTTTCTAAATGCGAATTGCGGCTTAAGGAAGTAACCTTCCTTGGGCATGTGATATCATCCGACGGAGTTCAGGAGGAACCGAAGAAAGTCTAAGCAATCTTGGTGTGGGAAGCTCCTAAAAAAGTGAAAGAAGTCCGAAGCTTCTTAGGACTTGCTGGATATTATCGACGCTTTTTAGAGGGTTTTTCCAAATTTGCTCGTCCTCTCACTCAATTTATTCTGAGAAAACTCAAAAGTTCACGTGGAATGAGAAATGCAGTGGTTTTGTGAACTTAAGAGGAGGAGGCGGCGGCACCTATACTAGCCTTGCCCGGAGAGGCCAGATGGATTCATGGTATACTGGCGCTTCAAATCGGGGTTTGGGTTGTGTGTTGATGCGGAAGGATAAAGTGATTGCTTATGCTTCTCGGCAATTGAAACCGTCTGAAGTTAATTATCCGACTCATGATCCGGAGTTAGCGGTGTGGTCTTTGCCTTGAAAATCGGCGACATTATTTATGCGGCACCCATTGTCGAGATCTTTCTGAGATCATAAGAGCCCCAAATACATTTTGATCGAAAGAATTAAACATGAGGCGAGAGAAGGTGGTGGAATTGATCAAGGATTACGACTTGGAGATTCTCTATCATCGGGAAAGCAAATGTAGTAGCCGATGCTTTGAGCCGTAAACTGTTTCTCTTGAGTGTTGGAAACTCTCACATCCCAAACCGGTATTCAACGAGGCCCGATCCGCGAGGGATTGAAGTATGGGCACCGGTATCCAAGGACAACTTTATGTGATGGGCCGACTTCATCACTAGTCGAGGATGAAGTCTAAGCAGTTGGACGATTCTCTGATCCTTCGATTATGTGAGGAAGTAAAGAAAGGAAAAGCCCCAGGATTCGTGATACAAGATGATGGAGTTCTGAGATTTCAGAGTCGACTTTGCGTTCCCGATGATGATGATTTGAGACGGACTATTCTGAAGGAAGCTCACAGAGCGCCCTATTCTATTCACCGAGCGTGATAAGATGTATAAGGATTTAAAACAAAATTTACGGTGGGGAATATGAAGAAGGACGTAGCAGAGTACGTTTCGAAGTGCTTGACTTGTCAGCAAGTTAAGATCGAACATCAGCGACCTGCCAGAATGTTAAGGCCGCTTCCGATCCCTGAATGGAAGTGGGAGGACATCTCGATGGATTTCATCACCAGTATGCCAAGGACTAGAGCGGGAATGAACATGATTTGGGTCGTAGTTGATCGACTAACCAAGTCGGCTCATTTCCTAGGAATCAAAGATACATGGGGACCCGAGATATTGGCACGAGTATTTATTGCAGAGATAGTCAGATTGCATGGTACGCCGAAGACCATTATTTCGGATCGAGATGGCCGTTTCGTGTCACATTTCTGGAAAGCAGTTCACAGGGCTTTGGGGACTGAGCTCAACTTTAGCACAGCTTATCATCCCCAAACGGACGGTCAGTCCGAAAGGACTATTCAGACAGTAGAGGACATGCTTAGAGCTTGTGCATTAGATTGGTCGACTGATTGGGAAGTTCACTTGCCCTTGATCGAGTTCACCTATAATAACAGTTGGCATGCTTCTATTAAGATGGCACCATTTGAAGCCTTGTACGGGAGAAGATGCCGATCACCCCTATGTTGGGATGATTCTTCGGATTTGATCGGGACGGAACCAGAATTAATTATTCAGACTCAAGAGAAGATAGCTTTGATTCGAGAGAGACTGTTGACTGCCCAGTGTCGTCTAAAGTCTTATGCCGATGTACGTCGTCGCCCTCTAGAGTTCGACGCTGGTGACCACGTACTATTGAAGGTGTCTCCTACACGAGGGATTTTCCGTTTTGGGAGAAGAGGCAAGCTTAGTGCGAGATATATCGGACCATTCGAGATCCTCGAGAGAGTGGGAGATTTAGCATACCGGTTGGCCTTACCGCCATCGCTGAGTCATGTTCACAATGTGTTTCACGTATCCCAAGCTGAAGTATGTACGGACCCGATCCGTCATTGATTTCGACGAGATCGAGATAGCTAATGATGGCACCTTCGAAGAGAGACCAATCAAGATACTTGAGAGCCGGATCAAACAATTGAGGAATAAACCAATACATTTGGTTAAAGTACAATGGTCACGACATGGAGTCGAAGAGGCCACTTGGGAAACGGAGGACGGTATGAAGGCTAAATATCCGGAGTTGTTTTCATCCTAAGTTTCGGGACGAAACTTCTTTTTAGGGAGGAAGGATGTAATACCCGAGATTTCTGTTATGTAATTGGAACTTGTGATATTGTAATGATTGTACTTTTGTCTGAGTACTATTCTCCGTATTTCATAATCCGATGTTGTCAAGCGTATAATTTCGTATATGTGATATAAAGATTGAAATTCTGTGCATGTAGCGCATGCTACAGGCTACGGGTAGCGTACGCTAACATGGATTCATAGCGCACGCTACAGGGTGTCATTAGCGCACGCTATGCGTGGTCAGATCGATTGAGACGTGCGGTAGGTGAGATCTGGCCGGGGGACCCTTGTCGGATTGTGTCGAATGAACCTGGACGGCTTTCGGGAAAAGCCAAGTCAACGCCTTAGCGCACGCTACAGGCATGTGGATAGCGTACGCTAAGTGCTGACTTCAGTTAAGTCAGACAGCCGTTAGCGCACGCTACGAGCAGGGACTAGCGCACGCTAATAGCCATTTATTATAAATAGGACAGCATCCTATTCGTGATTTCAGTTCTTTCTCCTCCCATAACCCGAACTCTTACACTTATAACATAACTCCCTTCGTCCTAAACACTTCGTATCAACCTCCTAGTTCGAGATTGAAGATCGTATATCATTGGAGATTGGTGTTCAAGCCTTCGGTGTTGGATTGCTTCATTTTCCTCCGTGTTCTTCACTACTTTGAGGTAGGTGATTCTTCACCGATGTTAGTAATGTTCCTAAGGAAGTTTGAATCATGTTTGGTTAGCAAGTATTTCGTTAAAATCGGTCATCACATGTTAGAAGGATACTTTTGACGTATCGGCACTATATATCGTATGAACCTTTGAACCATCTTATTATAAGGACTCCTAAGCATGTTCAAATCGATTTATGATCAGTAATCGGATATTACCCAGTTGCTACGTTGTACACGTTGGAATCTTGTGTTTTGGAACGTAAGACGATCGGAACTTAGATTATTTCTTGAAGATCATTGATGGATTATGATATTGAGATGACTATCCGTATATTTGTATTTCATGATCATAAAACTTCCACAAACCTTAGTAGCATGATATGCCCGAGGATAACTTGTATCATCACGGTAGAATTCATGAGTTCTTCACCATTCAACCCATTTTCGGTTTGCGGTATTACGCCATGCGATTAGCGCACGCTAACATGTGTGAGTTAACGTGCGCTATCGAGGTGCGGTTAACGCCGCAAGCGTCGTAGCGTGCGTTATGAGACCAGCCGAGTCGAGGCGCGATCCGTGGCTAGCGCCGCGCTAGTCTTATACGATAGCGTCACGCTAACGATCCGGCTTAGCGCGCGTTACGTAGAGTACGTGGCGCGCTAAGCAATCCAGACAGCTTGTTTATTTTGAGCTTTTCGGCCGTAGGCCGAATTGTTAGGCCATTGTTCGACTTGAGATGATTTGTATATCATTCCTTTTGTTAAGGTTCGAGCTTGCTACGTTGATCGAAGGAGGCGACTTTCGAGTGGGTTGAGATCGTTGAAGTATATCGTTCTTGCCATCTTCGAGGCAAGTATCGTGATATGTTAATATTGGTATTTTTGGAGCATGCGTATGATTATTCATGATGTTGAACATGATATTTACTTCGTTGATTTGCCATGGTATTCGTTATATAGTGTTTATATGTTCATGTTGATGAACATAATGATTTGGCATATGTGTATGCATGAGTTGTGTTTGTATACGTTGTACGATCTATCTTGAGGCTGGATCGGATGTCCACCTCGTGTTGGTCCGACGGGATCATCTTGGGATCTAAGTGAGGCTGGATCATTGGGACGGGTTATTTCCACCTCGTGTTGGTCACGGGATCATCTTGGGATCTATCTTGAGAAGCTGGATCATTGGAATACCCATCTTTGTGTAATGGAATCTTGTAGATTCGCATTGTCGGATTCCGGTAGCGGAAGTCCGTGTGGTGTATCTTGTTATGTATTGTTGATGCATATTCGAATTGTTTAATATGATACTTGTACTAGCATCGTTTTGCTAACCCCTTCGGGGGTGGACATTTGTTTTGATGTTCAGGTAGCCGAGGAGCGGAAAGCGACCCACGATGCAAGCGTGGCGAAGGGGTTCAGTGATGTTTAGTGTTATTGGAGATTTGTTTTCTTGGTTTGGTTTCTGTACTCGAGTACGCGTGTCTTATTGATATTAATTCGATATGGTTGTATTAATTACTCGTTGAACCAGTTGTACGTTTTCACAAACTTGAATTTCCGCAGTATTGATGTCTTAGATTTATTTTTTTTAATTAGCCTTGTAAATCCTTACTTAAAGGGTTTACGGCGCTGTAATTATTCCGAATATCTCGGGGTGTTACAGTTGCTACCCTCAAACAAGTGAACAAGTTGAAATTTCAAACAGAGAAATCAAACATATTCTTGAAAAAACTATTAATCCTACAAGGAAAGATTGGTCTTTGCGGGTGAATGATGCATTGTGGGCTTACCGTACTGCTTTTAAAACTCCCATCGGAATGTCTCCATTTAGGCTTGTCTTTGGAAAACCATGTCATTTGCCTGTTGAATTGGAACATAGAGCATACTGGGCCATAAAACGATTAAATTTTTCATTAGACATGGCTGGAATTCATAGGAAACTTCAACTAAATGAATTGGAAGAAATCAGAAATGATGCTTACGATTGTGCAAGGAAATATAAGGACAAAATGAAATTGTTTCATGATAAACACATTTTGAGAAAAACTTTTTCTCCTGGTCAAAAAGTCCTTCTTTTTAACTCTCGTTTGTTATTATTTCCAGGCAAGTTGCGTTCACGATGGTCTGGTCCATTTATTATTCATACGGTCTATCCTCACGGAGCTGTAGAAATTGAAAATCCAAAAAATGGTAATATTTTCAAAGTAAATGGTCAACGGTTAAAACCATATTTGGAATTAAAATCTTTTGAGGTAGAAGAGATTCTTCTTAAGGACCTCGATATTGTGGATTAATACTCCATTGTGTTTGTCCGGTCAAGTGACGGATAACGGTACTACGTGGCTAGTAAAGTCGGAATTTTCAGTTTCCCACAACAACTGATTTTGTAGATATTTTTATTTTATTTTTAATTATGGAACAAACTTTGAAAACAATTGAAAAAAGATTTCCTTTTCTTAGTAAAAAAGTCATTTTGAAACTTTACCAAGCCAGAGTTGAAAGGATGAGGTTGCTTATGAATAACGGCATACCTTTTGATATTCGATTCATTATTGAAGCCAAAGTGAGAATAGCGGGTGAATTCACGGAAACACCAACTAGATTTTTACCAGGGCTTGGAAAAAGTTCATATGCCAAGAAACGACGAGCAAAGAAAATCGCTGTTTGCTATAAATGTGCTAGGTGGAACTGTGATTCAAGATGTCGATCTTTAGGAATTCCTTCCACAAACAGAGAAGATAAAATCCAGTTCATCAAGGATGGTCTGAATAAGGAGAATTTAGATGATATCGAAATTTCTCTTGACACGCATCCTAGTGGACTCGTACATTACGGGATTCGATGTTTGTGGAATAAATTCAAACCAGAATATGAACAACGTCTTGGGAATCTGACGTTAAAAGACCTTGTTTGCCAATTTGTAAGACAATTGGATGGGAAGCTTCTCCCCGACTCATAGAAGGTGTTTAAGCCGTTTCTGAACGTAAAATCAGAGGAAGATGTGAGCCACAATCACAACTACTGTACATAAACGTGAGTATCTTTACTTTTTGTCGTTTTTTTAGATTTTCTGAATAAAAAAAGTGATACGCAATCAATGCATTCATTATTCTATTGAGTAGTTGAAGTGCAATTAACGCGATCACAGATTTTATAAATCTTTTTACTTTATTTTGCATCTATAAATAAACGTTGCAATTGTTTCTTTTCTGCATCCCTCAAACTTGTATTCTTTTCATTTCTCTCTAAATAATTTTCCTTTTCAAAAAAAAAAAATGGAATCATCATCTTCCGTAAAAAGATTTAACTCCATCTGCATTTTTGGTGGAGCTAGTCATGGGAAAGAGGCTTGCTTTACTGAAGCAGCCCACAACTTAGGTCGTACCTTAGGACAAAAATGCATTCATGTAGTTTACGGAGGAGGAAGTCTAGGATTAATGGGACGTGCTGCTGCTTCTGCCTATATGGAAGGAGTAAAAGTGTTGGGAATCATTCCAAAACCTCTGGCTGAAAGTAAAATCACCGGAGCAAACATTGGAGATGAGTTCAGAGCTGTGAATATGCAAGACCGCATAACTCACATGATAAATAATGCTGATGCCTTTATCACCCTTCCCGGTGGTTTTGGCACTCTTGAGGAACTTTTTCATGTGGTTACCAGAGCCTAGCTAAATGTTCATACGAAACCAATAGGTCTGCTAAATGTCAATGGTTTCTTCGATGGTTTATTATCTTTCATCAACTACTCTTCTGAAAAAGGTTTTATTTCTGAGCGTGCTAAACGAATCATAGTTGTTGCAACAACACCAGAAGAGCTGATCAAAAAACTTATTGCATTTGTTCCTGAACCAGACCCAGCTCTAGCTAATATTGTTTGGATGAAAGATTTCACTGTGCGGAAACGCAAAATTGATACATTCCTTTCCCTCTGATATCCCACTTCATTCCTATTGTTGTTTTTACTTTTTAGCGAGTGTAAAAATCGTGAAAATGATGGCAGCTTAAGGAGTTTCTTTTCGACCTCTTGACGTGCATCTATCCACGATTTATGTATTGTTATTTCTATTACTGTACTTTTTCTCGTTTGTTTTTAATAAAAGCATTGATGGCAGCGTAAGGCGACTCTTAGGACTCTCTTGAAGCGCATCTAGGTTGTTTGTGTTATACTTTCGGGTATACATTTTCTTTTGTTGTTTTGCCACACTTATTTCTTGCAGGTCCAAAAAAAAAGGCTTGAGCAAAGCGTCGTCTTTCATAAACAGGGAAGCCTTATTTAAACCCTTACTCCATTGTTCTTTTTACACTACAAGGATATTTTTTATCATTAAGTGTGGGGGAAGGTGTATATCTATATCTATATCTATATATATATATATATGAAATAAAAAAAAAAGGTTGAAAATCACGGCACCATTTTCTTGAGAAAACGTTAGTGAAAAAATCATTTTTGGGATGTTTCACTGGTTTTGATAATGGATTTGGATGAAGGTGTATGGGATTCAGTACACAACACCCTTTTTGTGAGTTTTGAGCCTTAGAGCAATCCTTATATATACGCTCTATATTTTTTGTTGTGTGGTCAAACAGATTGTGTTCATTCAAGAACTTGCTCAGGTGTGGTCTAACTTTCAGCGAAAGCTAGGGAAGGAAGATTGAGATGGTTTGGCCACGTCCGCAGGAGGCAGGCATCTGCTCCGGTGAGGAGGGTCGAGAGTTTATTGGTTGTCGGGGAGAGGAGGAGAGGCAGACCGAGGAGGACGTGGGAGGAGCAACTGAGATTAGATTTGAAGGCCTTAAACCTTTCCGAGACCATGACTGTTGATAGGTGCGCTTGGAGGCGCCAGATCAGAGTTGTGGATTCTTTTATAGGGAGCGGTGTTGTAGTTGAGAGCCTCAGGGTTGGGTTGTCTCGGTTAGCTTTGACCTAGAGCATTGCATTTTTACTTTTATTGTATATTTTATCCTATTGTCTTTGCGTGTGGTGTATTTTTGACAGGGAGCTGTGTGCAGAGCCAACCTCTCTTTTGTTAGAGCAGCGTTATTCGGGAGTGAAGTAGCCAAATTCCGCTTAGGTAAGTCCCATGTGGATCAATCCATGGGCTCAGGTATGGTCTCGAGCTTTTTCGAATCATATGTTTTCCTTTGTATTTATCACACAAGATTCTGCTGTGCACTAAGCTGGGGGTCTTCACGGAAATAGCCTCTCTACCGTAATAAGTAGGGGCATGGTCTGCATACATCTTACCCTCCCCAGACCCTGCCCTGAGCGGGATATACTGGGTATGTTTGGTTTGGTTTGGTTTGGTTCTAGAATTTGCTCATTTATACATTTCGAGACTACATTCATAAACTCTTGCATTAAGATGATAAAGGCAATTAGGATTAACCCCTTGTTGGCTTATATTTTTCCCACCCATTACATTTTATCCTTAGAAGCCCCATTGAGCCTGAGCCTATTTCTTTGATCAAGCACATTACTTTAGCCATTATCCATTCTTGTTGATGACTCATCCATTTGCACCCTCTAGTCAAAGATTTCATTGTGAACTAGATGTGTGACAAATAGGGGCCTATGTTCATAAGAGTATTGTGGAGATTAAGAGCTTTTGTTGAAAGTGAAAGGGTGTGAAGTACATTGGAGTATTGAACCGAGAAAAAATATAAATAAAGGCCAAAAAAAACGGCCTGATAAAGAAAAAAAGAAAAAAACGGGAGGTCAAGTGCGAAAATCATCACTATATATACATAAAATAGCACTTGAACTATCCCTTAAGTGATACATAAATCCTTCCAGAAGATCCATTGCATACTTTTCCTTTCAGAAGAGTATGACCTTACCAGATGAATATTCAATTACCATGTACAGAATAACTTGGGGATGATGGTTTGAGAGCTTTCATTACAGAAGGGGGGTGTTGATTGTTATTTGTAGGATTTGTTATGCATCTAAATTCACAATTGATCTTGGCTAGCAAACCTCATAATTTTCCCTTTATCCTACCCATACCTAAAGCCACGTTACAACCAAAAGAAAGACCTTTTGATTTATGCATGAGTTTATTTTTAAGTAGTGGAGATTTGATTTTTGACCAAGCATATGGTAATGACACATTATGCTTTGATATGAGTGAAATCTTCTCAAATATCCCGTATATACACTTGAGTGGAGAGTGATATCCACCGTGAGGGTATTGAATCTTTTGGCATTCGATTCTCAATGAAGTTGTTAGAATTTGGTGCGGCATCCTATTTTTCTGATCTCACTTGGGTCATGATCACTTGTTCTCTCTTGATATTGGTTTTGTCATGATTTTTTCAGCATATGAGTATTATAACTCGGGTATAAGATTTGCCCGAGGACGTGCAAAAGATAAGTGTGGGGGAATTTGTTTAGTATATTTTGAGTAATATTTTTATTAGTATTTTATATATATAATTGTGTGTTGTGTGATAATTTATTCGTTTTACCATATATTTATATTATTTCATTTTGTTAGAATTTTCTATAATTTTATGTCATTTTTGGATAATTAATTGGAATTAAATTATATCTGCAGGTTATCCAACCGGTACAAGACAAATCAATTGGTTCAAGGGCGATATTTTTACAAAATTCAAATATAGTCACGACTAGTCTCACTTTATTCGTCTCGTCGAGACGATCGTTTTAAAAAAAATCATCCGAATCCGAGTTCGTATGAAGAAGTTATGACCGTTCGAAGGACAATTAAATAGACGGGCCATATTGTGCCACGTGTCAACACCTGATTGGACCGGAATTTCAACTCTGTACTGATGTCATCCATGACATCAGCACCTCATATCAGCCGTGTATGATTAGGGGGTGGGATTTTAAAATTGTAAAAATTATTATTTTATTGATTTTGAAGTAGTATAAATAGGGGATGAATGCGTAGTGTTTGGAAGAGGAGAAAAAAGGAGAAAAATAGAGAGATATTATTGTAAGGGAGAGAAATAAAAATATTGTGTAATAAAATTATATTTGAGTAACTTTTTCGTGCTAACTTTTTCGTTGTTTGATGCAGGATCCGCAGCACTAACCCAGCTTGCCCGCCGTTGGTGTTGGATTTCCTCGCGAGCCGATCTCCTCACGCGGCCTGCGATGTCCCGCTGTACGTCAACCGGGCTGTTTCTACTTTGCCGAAGGCCTGGACGACCGAATTGGATGCGATCGCCTGCCAGCGATGTGGGAACACGATGCAGGCTGCTTTCGCTCTCTCCCTCCAGGCGGCGACGATGGCTGCCCAGGCTGTGAAGGAATTCGAGGGGCGTCCTTCCACTTCTCGACTGTAGGCGGACCTCGAGGCCGCTCGGAAAGAGAACTCCGAGTTTTCCGACAGGATTGTGGCTATGGAGAAGGACTCCATGGATGCAGCTAAACAGGCGAGTCAGGATCTTGAGCTGGCGAGAGAGAATTATGAGCAAGCCCGGGCGACAGTCGACCGACTTCGGGACCAGATGACAGATGTTGTAGGTCATATGCGGCCGCTCAGAAGGAGGCCGATCAGCTGAAGGTGACTGTCGCTCGGCTGACTATCGATCTGGAGTCGTCGAGGGAAGAGACGGTTGCTAAGGAGACCGAGCTCCAGGGTGCGCAACAGGCGGTTGCGGAGTTGAAAGGGAAGCTGGAGGCGATCGAGGCCGATCCCTTTCTCAACGTGGAATTCGTCATCGAGTTTGCCTATTATATGGCGTTCACTGACTCGCTCCATGCTGCTAAGAATGGAGGGCTAGAGGTCGGCCCTCTTGCTGAAAACTTAAAGGCATATGCGCTAGAGCACCCTCTTCATCCCGCCTTCTCTGTGCCGATCTTAGACCTCTCGGAAATCGGCGTAGACATGAGCTGGTACCCGACTCCTGGGAATCTTGTTCATCCAAACTCTCCGTAGGACGGGGAGGTAGCTCCGAAATCTGGCGAAGGGTCGCGGGCCGATCCGGTGGTCGAAGGTGAAGGCCAGGCAGGGGCATCCTGAGGCTCTACGACCTTCTTTTGTTTTTGCCTTGTAATTTCTGTATATTTGTTGTACTTAGGCCTTCGGGTGACCGTGTATGTACTGTGATACTCCAAGTAATAAAATGAATATTTGTTTCTTCGATTTATTACTTGAATGATTGCTTTTCGAAGTCTTTGCATGACTTTGTACAAATGTGTGAGGAGAGATTGTTGTGTGTGTAGCTCCAAGTGAATTGACAAACTCATATAGATAACTTTTACAACAAATTCGATCGCTGCACATACATCTAAAAAATGTCGATCTCCGTATGTAATTGAATAAGGACGATCGTCGTTATTGTGCAGCGATTAATACGCCTCGATGGCGATCAGCATAATGATCTGAGAGCCAACCATAAAAGACATACTATGGGCAAACACCCAGCAGTCGGCACCCACGACGATAGTCTTTTGGTATCTGGCGATCGTCTATGATGTCCAACCAGAGACGATCGTCTCGTGCCACATATGAATCCAACATCCGTCAAATTCGTTGAAGACCGAATCTTAGACGGTGACCCATGTGCAGATCCACAAAAGGCGCCGCCAGATAAGGCCTTTGACCCCAGCCTGTCACCTACCTCACCTACCGACAGGGCCGCCGAAAGGAACAAAGTAGGTCCTCCCCGGACAGCGACTCAGGACGCGTGCAGGCTTCCCATTGGCTCGCACAGATGGCTGCCAGCAGCAGCCTCGGACTTTAAGGGAACAGCCCCACGAGACAGGACGATCGTCCACCTTATTATAATATAGAAAACGGCGGTCGCCCGCGATCGCCGGAGAGGTCCCAGCAACCTTGTCTCCTATAAATAGGAGGCTTACAACAGTGGCCTAAAATCATCGTGAATACAGCGAAAAACATACAGAGAGAGAAATAAGACTCATCTGGCAATTACTTACACATTCATAGTGATATCCATACACACTTACAGAACATCCAAAGCAAGAACTCACAGAGCTTCATATCTGGTTCTTCCGGCAATATACACGCTCTACATCTTAGATAACTAGAAGTCTTTACACTCATTGTAACAGATTCTAACATTAATATTTGTACTCCAAAATATCCATATTAATAACATCTCGCGAGAGCATTCAAGCCCGGGATTAACAACCCCGGCAAATCTTGTGTTATTTATTTTCCCACAGAAGTGTTCTCGCATTTGTTTGTTACTCGATTATTCCAGCAATATTATTTCCGGATAATATTTTGGGTAACAACAATTGGCGCTAGAAGGAGGGGCGTCTTAACCTTCATTTTTATCCCAACCGTCTCGAAGAACACTCACTGTTCTCCGGACATATACTTGAAGAAACACTCATTGTTCTTCAAACAAAGCCTTCAGAAACATGACATCTGCCACGACCTCCAAAAGAGCCACCCTGCGATCTGCCAGAAATCTCATTCCGGCCAGGACCGAATCCCAGCCCACGGCGGAAGGTGACCGCAGTGACGCTAGGCTCTCACTCCCGCCCCCGAGGGACGGTTCTAGCCTCTCACTCGATCAGTTCCAGACTGCGTAACAGATTGAGGAGGCTATAGCCATCCTCAGGGAGCGACGGAGGGCATGCGACTCGCCCACCATCACTCTGTCAGCCATCCGCCGGGCAGGCAAGCGGAAGCTCAAGGGGATATATGTTGAGAAATCGACAGAAAGCCCCGAGCCGCAGGAGAAGACTCTCATAAGGCGGGATGATTCTGTCTTCAGCCGCCTAGGGAGCGATCCCTCATGGCGATCCGGGCACTCAGGCCCCATTCGGGAGACATCGGAGTCCGAATCCGTTACCAGGAGTTCGGCATATCCAACTCCCAGGATAAAAGCCGGTCAGCAGGCCCCCACTCACCCAAGAAATGAGCCCGCTGGCAGAGAACTCATCATCCACCATGGGGCTAGGGGATCAGTGCATGATCGCCTTGGCTCGCGCTCCAGGAGCCAATCAGCGAGCAGTCAAGCAACGGCGATGGCCGCCATGCAGCGCCAGCTCGACGAAATGAAGGCGCTCCTGGAAACTGGGACAGGCGCCAGGAGATCGATCGCTGGACCAAGTGAGCCACTCGCGGTCCAGATCGAGCTCGCCCCAGTTCAACCAAAGATCGCTCCCCCACAAACACCTCTATATGAGGGGAGATCGGATCCGGAGACCCATTTGAGCAAATTCGGGATTTACATGACCGGATGCGGAGCATCAGATGCGACGAAGTGCCGAATGTTCCCATTAACATTGGGCGACCTCGCCCACAGGTGGTACATCTCACTACCACCTCGCTCAATCAATTGCTTTGAGAAGTTGGAAAACGACTTCACGTCGTACTTCGCCGCCAAAGTTGCTCGCCCAGAAGGCCCCCACCGCATGATGAAGATCAGGTAGGGGAAGGATGATCCCGATGAAGATTACATCGACCGGGTAGACGAGATAGTCCTCACCGGTGAGCCCATTAGCGACGATCTCACTCTCTACTCAGTCCTAGGGGGATTCTACGACCACTCACCCATGTTCAGGCACCTCACAAAGGACATCCCCCCGACCTACTCGGTCTTCCGCGTCAGGGCCGCCGATTTCCTGGCCAGGCAAAGGATGCTCACACTCCGCTTAGGCAAGGGATCCGCCGGAGAAGGGAGGGCGCCATCCCACGTCCAGAAGAAGGCGGTCGCCAAGCCCAGAAAGGCGGTCGCAAAGCCGCCCGGTGAGTTCAAAGCCTTCGAGGATGTGGAGGTTCACCTCCTTCGCAACCTCAACTTATCTCCGGCCCACATCTTGAATGCCATCAAGGGTCGCGAGTGGCTTAACAAGCCAAAGACGATAAGGGACCACAGTCATCTAGACCGCAGCAAATTTTGTGCCTACCACAAGAGTCCCGGCCACAACACCAGCCAGTGCCGCGATCTCCTCAGACAACTCTGGCGACTGTTTGAGGAAGGCAAATTGGACAACTTGGTCACCAAGCCAGAACCTCGGACAGAGAGGACCGGAGGGCGCGAGCACCGACAAAACGATGGGATCCCTCCCAATCTGGTCGCCAGGATCGAGCAAAACGAGCCGGAGTATTCCGACGAATCAATTCCCCCGATCAACCCTGGCGGTCGGATCAATATGCTTCAGGTGGGAGGTGGAAACCTCGGGGGCCTCTCCCCGGTTTCCACCATGTCGAATAGAAAGCGAAAGGCCGAACTAAGGGTGTTCGTCGGGGTCCATGTCGTGGTACCCCCAGAGCCGATCATCTCTAAAGACGCGCTCATCACTTTCTCCAACAAGGATAGGGAGGGAGTGAAGTGCCCCAAAGAGGATGCATTGGTGATCTCTGCATGTATCTTTGAGAAAATGGTCGATCGCGTGCTGGTTGACAATGGGAGCTTCTGCAATATAATATTCAAGTCCGCTCTTGACCAGCTCGGCAACCTGACCAAGTTCATCAAGTCATTCGACACCGTGCTTCAAGGGTTCAGCGACAGCACAGTCCAAGCCTACGGAAGGATCAAGCTCTCTGTCGAGCTAATATGCTACTACGATCCCAAGGCTAGGATTAGTAGGAACATAAATTTTGTAATCATAGATAGGCCCAGCATCTATAATGGGTTTCTAGGTCGTCCATTTCTAGAAACCTTTGAGGCGGTCGCCTCTTCTTTCTTTTACTGTATCAAATTCCCCACCACCGATGGGACGGTCGGTACTGTAAAAGGAGATCAGCTTATGGCAAAGAAATGTTTGAATTACTCCTATGTCATAACTTCTTTCAATACTTCCCATGCTATGTGTAACATTGAAACGATCGACGATCAACCAATGGAGATCAACGAGCCAAGCACATCATACCAACCCGACTCAGAGGACGTCATCTCTCATCAATTAACGGACGACATCGAGCCAAGGATCGGTTTCGAGCAAAGTCTCGACATCGATCCAAGGATCGAGGCCGGAAGTCGTTCCAAACGAGAGGCGACCGTCCCCGTCGAAGAGTTGGAGAGTATAATGATAGATCCGGCTCGCCCGGAGCGGGAAGTACAGATCGGCGCAAGCATTGGTCTTGAGTTAAAGGAAGATCTGATCAACTTACTGCGTAAGAACATCGGAGTCTTTGCCTGGTCGCATCAAGATATGGTTGGCATAAGTCCTGAACACGCTTGCCACTATCTCAAGATCGACTCGACAAGGAAGCCTGTTCACCAGAAATGAAGGAAATTCGGTCCTGAGAAATACGAAGCACTCGACATAGAAGTCAAAAAAGTGCTCGCTAACAAACTTATCGGAGTATCTACAGACGAACCACAGTGGGTCGCCAACGCGGTGCTCGTCAAAAAGCCAAACAGCTCCTGGAGGTTATGCATCGAATTCACCGACCTCAACACGGCATGTCCAAAAGATCACTTTCCAATGCCTCATATTGATCACTTGGTCGATAGTACAGCAGGTTGCGAAATGATGTCGTTCATGGATGCCTTCTCCGGATATCATCAAATCCCAATGGCGGAGAAAGACATAAAGCACACATCTTTCCACACGGATAAAGACATATACTTTTGGGTCCGAATGCCGTTCGGCTTGAAGAACACATGAGCAGCCTACCAGCGACTAGTCAATGGAATGTTCGCCAATCAGATCGGCAAGACCATGGAGGTCTACATTGACGACATCGTGGTAAAAAGCCTCAAGAAGGAAGACCACCTCAATGACCTTGCCGAGACGTTCGCCATCCTCGAGAAGTTCAACATGAAACTGAACCCCAAGAAATGCAACTTCAGGGTGAGCTCCGGAAAATTCCTGGGGCACATCGTGAGCCAAAAGGGGATCGAGGTGAACCCCACCAAGATTCAGGCGATCCTCGACATTCAGGAGCCACGGGATGTCAAACAGGTGCAACGATTCATACGTTGTCTAGCCGCCCTCAACCGTTTCATATCTCGGCTCGGCGATAAAAGCAAGCCTTTCTTCGCGACCATAAAGAACAAAAAGTTCGCATGTACGAAGGAGAGCCAAATAGCGTTCGCCAAAATCAAGGAGTATCTACCTAACCCCCAGATCTTAGCAAAGCCGATCCCCGGTGAAAAGCTGTTTCTTTACCAGGCAGCCTCGGAGGTCGCGCTGAGTGCTGTTTTGGTACGAGCAGAGGGGCAGACCCACTTGCTGATCTACTACGTTAGCCAAGCGCTCCATTACACGGAAACACGTTATACACCTCTGTAGAAGATCGCCTACGCTCTTGTCATGAGTGTTCGCAAGATAAGGGCTTACTTCTTCGAACATCAAGTGGAGGTTCTGACGACTCTCCCCCTAAGGCAAGTTCTACACCGACCAGACACCAACGGGCGACTCCTCAAGTGGTCACTGGAGATCGCCCAATACGGTATCACATACGCTCCTTGCACAACGATCAAAGACCAGGCTCTGGCAGACTTCATGGTGGAATTAACATTCCCTCACGGTCCAACCCAGATCGGCCGCCCTGCCTGAAAGCTGTACGTGGATGGCTCGGCGACCAACTCGCGAGTAGGGGCAGGGATTGTCCTCATCAGACCCGATGGGCAAAGTTTCACAAATGATGTGCGTTTCGGGTTTCGTGCGACCAACAATGAAGCCGAGTACGAAGTTTTGGTAGGCGGGCTCGATCTAGCCCTCGCCCTAGATGTTCGTCGCCTCTATATCTTCATGGACTCCCTCTTGGTCGTGAACCAAGTCAAGGGAGAATATGAGGCGCGCGGCGAACAGATGGTCAAATATCAAGAATTGGTCGCCGAAATGTGCACGAAATTTGAGGAAGTGCTAATCGAGCAAGTCCGGAGAGAGCACAACTCCCAGGCCGATGCCCTATCCAAGCTAGCGTCGTCAGATGGGGCAGCCGATTTCTCTAATATCCAAATCACAAAATCAGCAAGGCCGGCGATCGACAGAAACCTGGTTACCACATTTGCTGTTGCCGAGGAGAACTGGATGACTCCGTTTATCAAATACTTAAAGGACGGAACGGTACCTGACGACCGTATCAAAGCTCGCCAACTCCAGCTCCGTGCGACCAGATACACCCTATTGGACGACCGGTTTTACAAGCGAGCTTTCAGCCTTCCCCTCCTCAAGTGCATTACACCGGAGGAAGGTCGGCTCGTATTAGCCGAGATCCATGACGGGATTTGTGGAAACCATGCTGGCGGGCGAGCTCTCATCCATAAAACAACCAGGCAAGGTTTTTTCTGGCCGTCACTTCAGAAAGACGCGGTCGCCTATGCCAGATCCTGTCACAGGTGTCAAGTGATGGGTCCAAACATTAAGATCTCCCCCGAGCAGCTCACCTCAATGTACAACCCATGGCCATTCGCCCAATGGGGCATCGACCTCATAGGTCCCTTGCTGACGGTGCCAGGGGGCTGTAAGTTTGCCATCATAGGGGTCGATTATTTCACTAAATGGGCTGAGGCCGAACCACTCAACAACATCGGCCAAGAACAAGTGATTAAGTTCATTTGGAAAAATATCATATGCTGATTCGGCCTGCCCCAGGCAATAATCTCCGACAACTGAAAGCAGTTCGATGGCTTAGAGGTCATGCAATTCCGCGAGAAGTGGGGAATCAAAAAGTTATCCCTATCACCCTCAGACGAACGGGCAGGTAGAAGCCGTAAATAAAATCCTCAAACACACGATTAACGCACGACTCGAGTCTAGACAAGGGCGATGGGCGAGCGAGCTCCCAGACGTTTTGTGGTCTTATCGAACGATGACCCGAAATTCAACCGGCGAAACCCCATCCGCCCTTACCTTCGGAACAGAAGCGGTGATCCCCTCGGAGATCGCCGTCCTCAGCCACCGAACCGAACAAGAGATGACGACAGACAATGATGTGGCCCAGAGGATCGACCTTGACATGCTCGAAGAACGACGACTGACCTCAGAAATGAAGAACACAATCCACAAAAGGAGATCCGAGAAGTTCTTCAATTCGAAGGTCAAGGAAAGAAGGTTCCAAGTAGGCGACCTAGTCCTCAAAAAGGTCCAGACCCACACAGGAGTTTTTGGCCCGAATTGGGAAGGCCCCTTCAGGATATCTAAGTGGCTAACTAAGGGAGCCTACGAACTTAAACACCCTGACGGTACTCCGGACCAATATCCCTAGAACGCCATACATTTGAAGAAATACTACCAGTGAAAACCTTGTATTCAGTTTCAACTACCCAATGTACAAAGAATATAATGAGATTTTTTCTATCCCATCTATTCAAGCGATCGCCCCACCAGGCACAACGTATACCATCAAGGATCGTCATTTAACATGGCGATCCGAGGTAGAAAAAGTGCAGCCATGGTCCTGGAGGTCGATGGAACCGACAGCTTCGCCCATGCAAGGTTTCTTCGGGCTGTGATCGCTCGCCTTTTGTTTAAATGCGAGGCGGGCGTAGCCGAAGGACCCTCCAAACTAATCTGTGGACACGTTCGCACGCCCTCAAAGTACATCGTATAACATGATGTACCCGGACAAGGCGACGCATCCTACCCCATCACAACGTATACCGTCGAGGGTCGCCATCTAACATGCTGACCCGAGGTAGAAAAGTGCTAACAATCCACGGACGTGGAGTCGAATAAACCGACGACACCCCGTGCAAGGACTCCTCCAGACCAAGATCGCTCGCCTTTCGTTTAAATACAAGGCAGGCGCAGCCTAACGGAGGACCCTAACAAAATAGTGAGTCGCGGGACAGTCCCTCGCACATAAAGACACGGCTACGGAGGTCGGTCCATCGAACTCCACGACCGTTCACGGTTCCTCAGAGTCGGCAAAACTGAAGATAGCTCACCAAACATACTATTTTTGTCCCCTTACTTACAATAAGTAAACAAAAACAAGGGGCAAAGAAGTGGAGCTAGTCCTAGATACGATCGGAAAGAAGGGACCGTACCCGATCGGCTTCGTTCAAACACACGCAGGATGATCGGTTTTGTTCAACAATATTTACAAGTAAGAATTTCCAAACATGTCAATACATTCAACATTCAAACAATCGATCAGACGAACAAGGCATCAGAAGCAATTATATACACACTTGTATAAATTCACATGCAAACATTCAAAGGCGATCGTACATGTAAAGAATCAAATGCGAAAAAGGAGTATTTTATTCAAATCAAGAAGTTCGTACAATACAAAGCCCGAAGGCAATACAAAGAAAAAGCAGAAAATTACAAAGCGAATAAAGACAAAAATCGCTCAGGCTCCCCCCGGCTGGTCTTCGCCCCCAGGTGGCGGATCGGCACGCGCTCCCTCATCGGCCTCAGGATAAATGAGTTTATCCGGGAAAGGATACCAACTCAAGTCGAACCCCAAGTCGGTGAGGTCGAGGATCGGCAGGGAAAATTCCGGATGCAAAGGGTGCTCGAGTGCGTAGGCGTTGAAGCTCTCCAGCAGAGGACCGACCTCGATCCCTACCTTCTTGGCGGCTCAGACAGCATCGACGTAGGCCATATAGTAGGCGAACTCGCCGACGAGTGCCACATTAAGGTAGGGATCGGTCTCGATCGCCTTGATCTGCCCTTTCAAATCCGAAGTCGCCTTCTCAGCATCCGCTAGCTCGACCACCTTGGTGGCCAGTTCTCCATTTGCGTTCTCCAGCTCTCCCTTTGCTTTCTCCAGCTCGCTGTTGAGCCGATCCACTGTCGCCTTCAGTCCGGTCGCCTCCTCTTGCGAGGCCGAATGCATCCAGCGAGCTTCCGTCACCTGGTCACGGAACCGATCGGCCACCTCCTTGGACCGGCTAAGCTCCTGCTTCATCCGATCAAGATCCTGCTTGGCTCGTTTGGCCGTCTCTAAGTATTCCTTCTCCATGGCCTGGATCCGGTTGGAGAAGTCGACGTTTTTGTTCCGAGCGGCCTCAAGATCTTGATGGAGGCGAGCATTAGAGGGTCGCCCCTCGTAATCCTTGGCGGCTTGGATGGCCATCGTCGCCGCCTGGAGAGTCAGGGCGATGGTCGCCTGCATGGCATCTCCAGACCGCCGACGAGCAATCGCGTAGAGATCGGTCGTCCAAGCCTTAGGCAGAGAGGCGATGGCCTTGGAGACATAAGAAGGGACATCAAAGGACTTTTGCGGAGGCTTGCTCGCCAGGAAATCCAGCACCATCGGCGAGTCCGGATCAGCAAGACGGACCCTGCAACACAAACAAAAAGAAACGAAGGAGTTAGTATATACCTTACACAAATTTCCTAGCTCGGAAAGATCAAACCGGTCTTACCTATTGACCAACTCGGGGTCGCGGCCAAAATAGGGCTTGCCGCGAGGAGTTTCAACTTCGGCAATCGCCGCATCCTTCATGAAGCCGGCCGAGGGCCTGGAGCCAGACCCCTCCACCATCGGAACAACAGAGATAGGTGGAGCGGCAACCGGCGGCTCCAAGATAGTTACGTCCGCCTCAGCTGTCGGCAGGGACCTCTCCGGCCTCCGCCTCTTGCGGTTGCACTGGAGTTGTTCCTTCTCCTGAATTTCCGGATCGGCGACCGGCACCACAGCGGGCCTCACCGCAGGGACGGGGCGAGACGTCGTCGCAGGGACACGACCCGTTTTCTTTCCCTGGTGAAGACGACCGATGAGACCGGGGTTAGACATTGCGATCTCTTGCGGTGGCTCGGTGTAGCGGGGAAAATGAATCTCTGTTAAGGAAGGAATTCAGACAAGTTAGACATCTACTTCGATCAGACGATCGTCATGCAAGAAAGAGAAAATAAAAATCCATTCTTGGGGCCTTCAGGTGGCGAGGGTATCGAAACAGTCGAGCCCCCAACCGATGGAGTTCGTGACTGACTGAGTGAACGTTGATATAGGAGTCCGACAAGGCGCGAATTCGCTCCCAGACGATCAAGAAATCAAAGGGGAGATCGCCGATCGCTGGAACAAGGGATCTTGCAAAAAGAAAACCAAATTAGATCAGTTCAAGGTGTGTCCAAATAAAGAGAGAGTTGAAACCCTTACTCGGATTCCTATCCCGAAAATTGGTGGGGATATCGCTCGATGCCGACCTCCAAGCACCGCCGACCCAGCACCACTTTGCCAGGTCACCCCGAACCTTGTTTGGCACCCCAAGGACCACCCTACCCAGGCGACCCTGGATATGGTAACCTCCGACCGATCCCTTCTGCGCGGTCAGCTTGAAAAGATAATTCATCTCCAGCGCAGAAGGCAGACGAAACAGCCGATGACCGCCAAATAATGTCAAAATGCTAATAATCTGCAGCCAGGCATTCGACGTCAACTGGAGCGATGCCACATTCCAGGCGATCAGCAAATTCGACACGGCGAACGGCAAGGGGTACCGCAATCCGGCCGCCAGGGTCATTTCATTGATAGCGACCATACCCTCGGGAGGTTAGTCGGCATGTTCGTTCTCTGAGGGCACGTGCAATGAAACGTCAGAAGGAATGTGATATTTCGCCCTCCAGTGACTCAAGTCTTTCCGGTCGCCGAACTCCGGATCTGACCGAGAGTCCACCGAGAAGGGTCAGCGGCCCGAAACGCCGTCCGCTTCACGTGCTCATAGGGATGGGCGGTGGAATACGCTTCGAAATCAAATTCTGGACAGGGTCCGGCGATCCCCTCCATAAGCTTAGCAAAATCCATATAAGCGGGGCCGAATACGCTATCCCGTTCCCAAGATAGCCGCACCAGTTCATCTTCACACACCGGCGAGCCCCCCTGCTCCGCCGCCGCCGCTGATCTCGCCACTTCGACCTCGTTATAGAGCTCCTCAAGTTCGGCAGGTGCAATCCCCGCACGAATGGCCTCAACGGCCGTTTCCATATGAAGTCCCACGGGAATTTCCTCCCGGTCAGGCGAAGCCGCGGCGGCGGAGGAGCTCCCGGCCTCGAAGGTTTTAGATCCTCCAGACATGTTCTTAATAAGTAAAGGGGGAGAGAAGATTTATGTTCTTACCTAAATAGAAGGACGGTCGGCACAAGGATCTTCGCAAAAATTCTGCAGAGTCTCGGCTAAGAAGCAAGGGTGCGTGAAGAGTGGAAATGAAGTAGCCCTAGCCCCTTTTATAGGCGGAAGTAGGGGTCTCTGTGCAAATAGGCGAAATCCCGAGGGCTGGAGTGCAACCGTCGGGGGGTACACACTAAATGCAGCCCTCGAAACCCACATACGCATCTTTTCGAGGGCACGCCAGGCGACAAGTCTGACAAAACTGTCGGACTCCCCCAATGGTAGCGCGACGCGTGTCCTTGCAACGTTTCGAGAGCCCGCCTTCATTTCCCGCTGATTCCAGCGCATAAGGAGATCGTCCAAATTTGAAATCAGATCGTCCTGACGATCGTCCTTGTCATAAACAAACGAGCCAATCGTCTAAACACTGGTGATCGCCAACAGTGCCACCTCACCCCGTGTTTTCAACATCGAAGCGAGCTGGGGGGCAATTGTTGTGCGGCGATTAATACGCCTCGATGTCGATCGGCATAATGATCTGAGAGCCAACCATAGAAGACATACTCTGGGCAAACACCCAGCAGTCGGCACCCACGGCTATCGTCTTTTGGTATCTGGCGATCATCTATGATGTCCAACCAGAGACGATCGTCTCGTGCCACGTATGAATCCAACATCTGTCAAAGTCGTCGAAGACCGAATCTTGGACGGTGACCCACGTGCAGATCCACAAAAAGCGCCGCCAGATAAGGCCTTTGACCCCAGCCTGTCACCTACCTCACCTACCGACAGGGCTGCCGAAAGGTACAAAGTGGGTCCTCCCCGGACAGCGACTCAGGTCGCGTGTAGGCTTCCCATTGGCTCGCACAGCTGGCTGCCAGCAGCAGCCTCGGACTTTAAGGGAACAGCCCCACGTGACGGTACGATCGCCCACCTTATTATAATATAGAAAACGACGGTCGCCCGCGATTGCCGGAGAGGTCCCAGCAACCTGGTCTCCTATAAATAGGAGGCTTACAACAGTGGCCTAAAATCATCGTGAATACAGCGAAAAACATACAGAGAGAGAAATAAGACTCATATGGCAATTACTTACACATTCATAGTGATATTCATACACACTTACAGAACATCCAAAGCAAGAACTCACAGAGCTTCATATCTGGTTCTTCCGGCAATCTACATGCTCTACAGCTTAGATAACTAGAAGTCTTTACACTCATTGTAACATATTCTAACATTAATATTTGTACTCCAAAGTATCCATATTAATAACATCTCGCGAGAGCATTCAAGCCCGGGATTAACAACCCCGGCAAATCTTGTGTTATTTATTTTCCCACGGAAGTGTTCTCGCATTTGTTTGTTACTCGATTATTCCAGCAATATTATTTCCGAATAATATTTTGAGTAACAACAGTCTTAAACATAGCTCCGCCCTTCCCCCTTGTTTTTGTTCACTTAGTGAAAGTAAGGGGACGAAAATAAATCGTTGAGTGAGCGGTCTTCAATTTTGCAGATTCCTCGAGGAAGGCCGTCCATCTCGGTCTTGAGGAACCGTGCATGATCGCGGAGTTCGATGGACCGACCTTCATGACCGTGTCTTGTGCGCGAGCGACATTCCATCTGATGGCTAAGTTCTCGCGACTCACTTAATTATTAGGGTCCTCCGTAGGTTGCGCCTCACCTCGTATTTAAACGAAGGGCGTGCGGTCTTGGTCTGGAGGATTCCTTGCGCGGGGCGTCGTCGGATTAATCGACTCCACAATCGCGACTTGTTAGCACTTTTCTACCTCAGGCCACCATTAAGATGGCGACCCTCGACGGTATACGTTGTGACGGGGGGAGGGACGCGTCGCATTGTCTGGGAAGGATCCACCATGTTAAGTGATGGACCTTTGAGGGTGGGCGAACGTGTCCACAGATCTGTTTTGGAGGGCCATCAGACTACGCCGGTCTCGTATTTAAATGAAGGGCGGGCGATTGTGGCCCAAAGGGACCTTGCACGGGCACAGAGAATGGTTCCATCGTCCTCCACGACCATGTCGACACTTTTCTACCTCGGACCATCAATTCAGATGACGATCCTCGACGGCATACGTTGTGTGAGGGAAGGCGATTGCTGGCCTAGGTTCTTCATGTTGATGACGAACTTTAGAGGGCGAGCGAGTCATCTTCTTATTTGTCTTTAGAGAGTCCCCAGGCTACGCCCGCCTCGTATTTAAATGAAGAGCGAGCGACCAAAGCCCAAAGGAACCTTGCATGGACGGATCGTCGGTTTCATCGATTTTCGCGACCATGACAGCACTTTTCTACCTCGGACCATCATGTTAGATGATGATCCTTGACGGTATACGTTGTGCTAGGGGAGGCGATCGCTGCCTAGGTCCATCATGCTGATGAGGAACTTTAGAGGGCGAGTGGGTCATCCTCTTTTTCGAGGTGTTTGCTCAGGTAGTAGCCTTTGGATTTGACGAGGCGGGAATCGGGGAGAGACTTCCGAAGTTTCCTCCTCTTGATTGAAGTATATGGATTCGGTCGCCGAGGTTGATCGATGGGTCGGCTCGTATGAGCATTCCGGCCTATTCGCGTTCGACTCAGGCGACCATATCGAGAGATTGATGGGGCTCCGGCTAAGCCAATAAGCTGTCCAACTTGCCCTCCTCGAACAATCTCCAGAGTTGTTTGAGGAGGTCGCGGCATTGGTTGGTGCTGCGGCCGGGACTCTTATGGTAGGCACAATATTGATTGTGGTCCAGATGACCGTGGTCCCTTATTACTTTTGGCTTGTTTAGCGGTTGGCGCCCCTTGATGGCATGAAGAATGTGGGCCGGAGTTCGGTTGAACTTGTGGAGGAGATGGGCTTCCACATCCTCGAAGGCCCTGAGATTGCCGGGTGGCTTGGCGACCGCCTTTTTTATTTTGGCGATCGCCGTCTTTCGGACAGGAGGTGGCGTTCCCTCGCCTAGGCGGAGGGTGAGCAGCCTCTGCCTGGCCAGAAAGTCGGCAGCCTTAGCGCGGAAGATCGCGTAGGTTGGGGGGATGTCCTTCGTGAGATGCCTAAACATGGGCAAATGACCGTAGAATACCCCCAGGACTGAGTAGAGAGCGAGCTAATCGCTGATGGGCTCGCCGGTGAGGACTATTTCATCCACTCGGTCGATATAATCTGCGTCGGATTCGTCTTCCCCCTGCCTGATTTTCATCATGCGGTGGGGGCCTTCTAGTCTGGCGACCTTGGTGGCGAAGTATGACGTGAAGTCACTCGCCAGTTTCTCAAAGGAGATGATCGATCGCGGTGGTAGTGAGACGTACCACCTATGGGCCAGCTCGCCCAAGGTTAACGGGAAGATTCGGCACTTGGTCGCATCTGATGCCCCACACTCGGTCATGTAGATGCGAAATTTACTTAGGTGGGTTTCGGGGTCTGCTCTCCCTTCATATAGAGGTGTTTTGGGAGGTGCGATCCTTGGTTTCACGGGGGCGAGCTCGATGTGGACCGCAAGTGGCTCGGTCGGTCCGATGATCTTTCTACTGGTGCTTACCCCAGTATCCAAGATCGCTTTCATCTCATCGAGCTGGTGTTGCATAGCAGCTATCGCCGCGGCCTAGCTGCTCGTGGCTAGGCGCTCGGAGCGGGACCCGAGGCGATCAAGTACTGACCCCCTGGCGTTCGGAGCAGGAGCCAGACGGCTGACCTGTATTCGGCTGGGAGTTGGGTAGGCCGAACTCCTGGTGACGGACTCAGATTCTGCCGTCTCATGGTTGGGGCCAGAATGCCCCAGTCGCCATGATGGATCGCTTTCCAAGCGACTGAATACGGAACCGTCCGGCCTTGCGAGAGCGTTTTCTCGCGAATCAGGGCTTTCTGATGATCGCTCGCCTAGTAACCCCTTGAACTTCCATTTGCCCACGTGGCGGATGGCCGAGGGAGTTATAGCGGGCGTCGCGCATGCTCTCCGTCACTCATTTGGGATGGCCATAGCCTCCTCGATCTATTCCGCGGTTTGGAACTGGTCGAGCGAAAGACTAGGGTCGTCCCTTAGGTGCGGGATCGAGAGTCTCGCGTCGCTGCGGCTTCCCTCTGCCGTCGGTCGGGGCTCGGATCGAGTCGATAGATGAAGTCCGGCAGTTCGGAGAGTGGCTCTCTTCGATGTGGTGGCAGACGTCATTATTCTGAAGGCTTTTCTTTGAAGAGCAGTGAGTGTCACATCAAGTATATGCCCCGAGAACAGTGAGTGTTCTTCGGGACGGTAGGAATAAAAATGAAGGTTAAGATAGCCCTCCTTCTAGCGCCAATTATTGTTACCCAAAATATTATCCAGAGATGAATATTGCTGGAATGGTCGAGTAACAAACAAATACGAGAGCACTTCCGTGGGAAAAGTAAATAACACAAGATTTGCCGGGGTTGTTAGTCCCGGGCTTGAATGCTCTCGCGAGATATTATTAATACAAATACTTTAGAGTACAAATATTAATGTTAGAGTACAATTACAATGAGTGTAAAGACCCTAGTTATCTTAGCTATTGAGCGTGAAGATTGCCGGAAGAACCAGATATGATGCTTTGTGAGTTCTTATAACAACGATGGGGTGCTGTGATGACTGCGAGAAATCGACGGTCTCTCACAGTGTGTATTAGCTATATGTCTGGGCTCCTGGGCTTGCAAGTCTCTTTAAATCTGTACTGCAGGGATTTCTTGCCTCTGCCGACCATCTTCTGGTTGAGAGGTGCTGAGAGAGAAATCCTGAGATAGATTCAAGAGAGGAAACCGAGAGTCTGAATGTGTATACGTTTATGTGTAGTTGCCAACTGAGAGGAACGTCTGTGAACGTTTTTTTGTTGTGAGCCGAACCGAGAGGAACGTTTGTGAACGTTTTTCTCAACTGAGAGGAGAACCTTTTTCCAGTTGCTGAAGGTTCTCTATTTATTGCACTGGGAGTTGCTGGGCGATCGCCTCTGCTGTATTATAATAAACGGGTGATCGTCTTTAGCACATGGGTTGGTCTCTTTAAAGTCCGCAGAAGTTGCTGGCTGCCAGAAGTGAGAACCAATGAGAGACTAACACGCGTTCATGTCGCTGTCCTGGGAGGCCCTACTTAGGACCTTTCGGCAGGTCTGTCGGTAGGTGAGGCCGTCCGTGTTACTGACAGCTGCTGATGGGCTGGAGTCAACGATCCATGTTATGCGGCGCCTTTCGCGGATCTGCACATGGGTGCTGGCTTCGAGATCCAGTCTTCGTAGACTTTGTCGGATGATGGCCTTGTTCATGGCATAGGACAGTCATCCTTGATCGGACGACAGAATCGGCCGCTAGGTGCCAAAGGCGATCGCCTTGGGAGTCGATCGCTAGATACCCGAACATGGACTGTTATCTTTGCTTCTACAAGTTCGCCGTAGCTCGTTTGGTTGTGGACTCGGTCGCTCGTCCTTATTATCGATCGTCGTCGAGGCGTATAAATCGCCGCACAACAATTTCCTCGAGGTATTTTCAAGGTGCCTACTAGTATAATTGTATGTTTCAAAATCTTTCCACTTCGAGGACCAAACAATTTTGAGATATTCTCAGTAATTTAGAAATGCATTTGCTTAGACCCGAAGGTCGAATATTTCTGAAAGTTTTAACTAAAAGAAAGATGTCCTCATTTCTATCAAACGCAAGACGATTTTTTAAAGTCTCGATAACGATGTTTGTATTACTTTTTCGAAATGTGATACTTAAGATCAACTGGCATTTTCAAATTTTTTCAAAAAGGTGGTTTCGTTTTTAAAACCTATCAGTTCCTGTTTGCGGACAGGGAATGTTTGTATGATGTTAGCATTGTCGTTAGGGTGTTAGCCCTACGAGTTGTGATTGAATTGGTGGTGTGAGCGTTTAGTCGTTCGCCACACATTCGTTGTGTTAGCCCTCTGTGAGAGGTGTGATGTTGGTATTAAATGTTTGTCGCTTCGTGGTGATTTGCGTGTTATCGCACCTGTGCGAGCCATTAGAGCTTGGGTTTGCATGATTGTGTACATATATGATTATTTCCTGATGTTTTATAATTACGTGCTAGTTATCGTTAAGGCCGTTGAAATCGCCGAGCGGATGTCGTCGTTGGTATGATTTTGTGTATGTGGATTGCCTTAGGATGGTAATTGTTGTATGTGATTGTGTTACGATTTTTCTCTTGTGCTGAGTGGCTACTTATTCAGTATGCCGAGAGGCAGGGGTCGTGGTCGTGGCGACCAGATGCGTGATCAGGATCATACTACCGGTGATTGTTTTGGTATCGGTGTTGCCACTATTTTGCAGCAGGTAGCTGCACAGATGACTCAGTTGACTCAAGCAGTTCAACGTAATACAGATGTGACCCCAAACATTGGTGCAAATCAGTGGCTTCGAGAAGTGGTTCGTATGAATCCCCCTTGTTTCGCTGGTGAAGCAGATGCATTGGGCTGGGATGGTTGGCTTTTCCAGTTGGAAAAGATATTTGAGGTAGTCGATTATCCAGAGGAGCGTAAGGTGCTTGTCGCTCATTATCTCCTTGACAAAGATGCCGCTAATTTGTGTGAGGTTGTTAAGCCTCGAGATCGTGTTGTCATGTGGGCGGAGTTCAAGAAATTCATGAGAGATGAGTTTTGTCCGGAACCGATCAGAAAAATCAGAGGATTAATGAATTCTTTTCGGCGAAACCGCAAGATGTACCGTTTTCTCAAACTATTATTGATTATAGCAAACAGCTCAGCTATGTGCAGGATCATGTGAGAACAGAGGAGGATAAGATCTATCATTTTATTAGGCGAATGAAGCCAGATATTCGTCAGTACATGGCGGGTTTCACTTGTACTTCATTGAGAGAGTATCAGAATAGGGTGTTAGCCTATGAGCTATCTGTATCATCGACTGAGCATATGTCCGAGTCGAATAAATTGAAAACTGTTGGGAACTTCTCAAGAAGTCAGGAGAGTGAGCCCCCTGGGACTGGGACTTCGCGTCGTCATTCTAAGAAGGTTCCTCGATCGCATGAACATGGGAAGAGTATTACCCCTGCAGTGAGTAATGTGAGCAGCACGAAGACGTGTTATAACTGTAGTCGAGCGGGCCATATTGCGAAGAATTGTCGTTCACCATTAGTCAGTTGTTTCGATTGCGGTCAATTGGGACACCGAGCCGCGCATTGTGAGACGGTAGCTGAGAGGTTTGGGGATCGAGTTTGTGTCTCTGCTCCGAAAGGACACGGATATGCCTAGTGTGGTTTTCGAGAATTTCGGCATGGTCGGAGTTCTTCGTGGTTACTCTCGCGGATCGTTGTGTGTTTAATTTTTATTTTTTTTGACTATGCATGTTTTCTTGTAATAAGTACCTTTTGTTTTGTGATTGTTCGGATAATCGACTTGATTGTGATATCTGTTTAGTGATACTTGACACTTGTTGGTTTTATTATGTCTTTGCTTGTTTCATTGTGATGGTTGTCGTCGAGCGTAATTTTCGACGTATGTTTCTTTGCGTTGCTTGTAGCGTTTCACCGTTGGGTGCGAGTTATTCGGTTATTGTGTATCTCATTGAGATGTTCCTGGTGGGATATCGCTCCTCCCTACTTATTTTAAGTTTTGGGACGAAACTTCTTTTAAGGGGGATAGTATGTAATATCTGCAATTTCGATTTTTAGTAAATTTCTTTTTTGGCAGGAGTCTGTTTTAATGGCTCGCTTGTGACCTTTTCGTCATTCTAAGAATGATTAATTATGCACTTTTTGTCATCCGAGTTCGTTTTGGGTGTCGCTTTGTTGAGTTTCGTGGTTCTTAGCGACTTTTCCGCACTTGAGTTTGATTCTTGCGAATCTCATTCGAAACTGTCGCTTCGTGTATCCCGTAAGTTTGTTTAACTTTGTTAGATGTGTTATGAGCTTCGGTTTGGTTGTTTGATCTTCTATTGGATTATTTGGATGTTTTGGGCCGTTTTGTAATTTCTCAAAGTTTTGGGGAACTTCTTTCGTATTCCGCACTCCGACCTTTTTGGAGTCTCGTCATGAGTTCAGTTAGATATCAGACTCGTTTGATGATCATATTCTGGAGCTTTCCGTGTGTATATTGAACTTGAAGTTTCGGTCGGAGAAGTCCGTTGTCGTACCCATCTTTGAGTGTACTTTTGCTGTCATTTTCGGGTGTTTTAGTGATGCTAAGGGATTTCCTTAGCGCACACTATCGGGCAGCGAATTCAGAGTCAGTAGGTGACACTGACCCCCGTTAGCGCATGCTAACAGTATTGGTTAGCGCACGCTACCTGAATAAGCTGAGACAGTCCAGTAGTTGCTGCATTTGACTGGGAGTTCGGTAGTGCACGCTATACAGCTTTATAGCGCGCGCTAAGGTGCAGCAGTTAGCGCACGCTACGGGAGGGTAGCACACGCTAACTGGTAGTTTTGGGCAGTCCAGAAGCCACTGGACTGGTACTGGGACTCGTTAGCGCACGCTAATACTTAGCTATTAGCGCACGCTAACTGTACGTTTGGCAGAACACCTTGTATTGTAGCTTCGATAGCGCGCGCTAGAACATGTTGATTAGCGCACGCTAGTCTGTCTGGTATATAAACCGGACAGCAGGCTTATATTCTCATTTCCTCTTCATTTCTTCCTTCCCCCGTGGATGTGAGTCAAGGGCGACTAGGGTTCGTGGTCTTGGCCGAATTTATTCCATTCCAAGGTGTTTTGAAGGCTTCTAGGTGATTGTAACATCATCTAATCCGTTGTTCTTCGTCGGATCGAGGTACTTTTCCCATTTCTCCCTAGATTTGACTTTTTGGGGATTTGTTCTTGATTCCGAATACAGTCCGATTTTGATGAATCGGTTGGTGTTATGCGATGTTATTAATCGTGTTTTATGGACTGTATTTCCATATTTTGAATTAGTTTAACTCGATTGACTATTCGAGTGTTCTTAGGAGATATTGAACATTTAATGCTCGATTAAATGTTCCAATGACTTTTCCTTCGATAGTTTGATGTAATTGCCGTTGTTATTGGTCTCGATCCTCGTTGTGATCGTGTTTTTGTTGTTTTTTGCGGGAGATGTAGGTTTCGAGGCACTTCGGTCGAGCCGTGTTCGTCGGAGGATTCGTGTGCCGATTCCGAGGCAAGTACATTGTTCATACATTTATCGTTTTGTGGATATGATGATCGGTGATCGTCTAAGTGTGTTTTTTTGTTTGTTTGAAATGAACTTTCAAAGGATTCGGTTTATCCTCGTTAAAGGCTCCCTTTCAAAACGTGTGTGTATTTTGTGAATGTTGTGTTTTGTGAATGATTAAGTGAATCCTACGGATATGTATATATATATATATATTATCTCATTTCGGTGCGTTGTGATTCGACAATTGTGTCGTGTTATGTGTTTGTTGCCTTTGGGTGGATTATTGTGATATACTTGGTGTATTGTGTTGTATGATTTGTGAATGTGTGGTCATAGTCCAACCATGATGTTCGGACGAGGTCTACGGTGATACATGGCATGGGATCATGGTGGTCAGGACGCGGTAAGTGATCGGTCCAACCGTGAGAGCCTAAGAAGACTTACGGTGATATGTGGCAAGCGATCACGGTATCATAGATATGATTACGGATGTGTTTTGTTGCTTGATATTGTTATGTGTACCGTAGTGTTGTGTGATTTGTGAATATGTGGTCATAGTCCAGCCGTGATGTTCGGGCGAGGTCTACGGTGACACATGGCATGGGATCATGGTGGTCAGGACACGGCGAGTGATCGGTCCAACCATGAGAGCCTAAGAAGACTTACGGTGATACGTGGCAAGCGATCACGGTATCATGGATATGATTGTGGATGTGTTACCAAGATTTCGTATCTTGGGTGGTTATGTTTTGTTGATTTTATGTCCGTCGAGAACACGTGGTGTGGGTTGTAGACCCCGTGAATTGTTGTTGGGTTTTACTTGAGAAAACAAATCTTTGGGATGTGACCCTTTTTGGTTTTTGGAAAGGGAAGGATTCGACAATCCTAAATGGTTTTCCGTTAAAACTCCCGAGGGCATTTTAAAGCATTTTATAAATTATTCTCTTGATTTGTGATCTTTCGAATTTGGAAAGTTTTACTCAAACCCTCTACCTCGGGAAGTATTTCTTTTCGTTATGTTTGAATCTTGAGGATACCTGATTATTATTATTCTTGGGATATAATTTGTATGACTCGTATTTGAACTTTGTACTTGTACTAGCAAAATAGTGGAATTTTGCTAACCCCCGAGTAATCGGCGGTGGATGTCTGTTTTGTGTCCAGGTACATTTAGGTTTTGGGGGAGCATAACACAGGGTTGGCAGGAAGGATGATGAATGATGATCGATACTAATCACATGAGGACCCATACGATGTTGTATTGGTTTTGATGTAGTTATTTCTGCTGTAGCATTTTTCCCGTTGTACAGGAACGTGTTGTATTTTGACCCCTGCGTGGGTATGTATTATGATTTGAGTTGTATGTATTAATGGAAAGACCTAATCGGTCTACTGGGTCGTCATTTAGCCTTAAAGGAGATATTTTGAAGTTTGGTTTTAGTTACCAGCCTGGTAGATCCTTGAGGAAAGGGTATACGGCGTGTAATATCCCTGAGTAGATTGGGGGTGTTACACATGAGACGGTGGGGGAGTAGAAAGGAAAATGAATATGCAAAAAGGAGAGAGGCGGGCAAAATGGAGGGAGGAGAAAACAACAATAATGGGGGAGAATAAATTCTAGGTTCAAGTTTGATAGGAGAAAATTGTCGCTGCAGTTCACCGAGAATCACTACATAAACCAGATGAGACGCATACAGGAATGAAAAGAAAGGTTTTGCTCGGATTCTATTAAATGGCGGATAGATGGCTACTACGGAACAACTAAAGCTTTACAAAGACGTCTTGGTATGTGAATTGAACTACCTTCATCCTCTATTCTTGGTTTTGGCCCATATTATTTTGTCAGATATTTGAGAGTAGTATTATATAAATATAGAATAAATAACATATAAAATATATATGTTGTTCCAACGTGAGTGTCTAAGATATCAATTGATATGTGACTAAAGGCATATGAACTGGATTAGATACGTCTTGGTAAGGGGCTGAGATGTATTAGTCTATTTTTAATTAAATTAATAGCCAAAAGCTTAATTCGTATAACCCAATGTTTTCCCGTCAAGTTCTAACTAATGAAGTACTTACGTTAACATTATTTTCGATAAATATAACAATTTCAAAAATGAGCAGTATAAATAAATTAGGATTTTGGTTAGTTATATTACCTGTAATCTCATGTTCTTAGTCAACTTAAGAACCTCACACGAATCCCATAGTTGAGATGAGCTTATTGAGGCATGCACAATATCATGTCGGCTCCCCTTAGGAACAACTGGAAGGATTTGATGGAAATCGCCTCCCAAAACAACAACTAAACCACCGAACAGGCTGCTAGAATAACTCCCATCGGGCATTCGCATGACATCAACCAAACTCATGTTAAGCGCTTCGAAACAATATTTGTGCGTCATTGGTGCCCCATCCCAGATAATTACCTTTATTTTTTTGAGTAATCCAGTCAGATCACTATTCAATGTGATCTTGCTGCATGAGGATTTCTTATAGCACTCTAAAGGTATGCCGAACCTAGAGTGCGCTGTCCTACCTTTAGGGAGGAGGAGCGAAGCTATACCACTCGATGCTACAGGAAGTATTATGTCGCCACTTCCACGTAAAGCTGCGCACAAAATCCTCCAAATATACATCTTTCCTGTACCACCGTGTCCATATACAAAGAGAAGACCACCCTTACCACTATCAACTGCGGTGATTATTTTCTCATAAACTGTCTTTTGCTCATCATTCAACTTAGGATATAGTTTAGCCTGCTCTGCCTTCATTTCTTCAATACTGTAAGATATCTCTTCTAATATGAGCAGGTTTTCAGTATCAGAAGTGACATTTTCATTTGGTATAGGCATACCAGGAAAATTAATTACACTGGTGGAATTTTCCACAAGTAATTTTTCAATTTCACCCAAAGCTAGATTTTTTAACTGGTCCTCTGTCAGTTGCAACTCTAGGAAAACATGAGACGATAATTGGTAGATGCAAAAAAATGTAGAACATGGCAACATGAGAACATGTTGTAGAATATATTTATTAATGAAAAATAGTAGTTATATTTTTATTTATATTACTGCAACATATTTTTAATTTACATCTTCAACTAAAATACGTATTTTGTTATTACTATATACTTTAAATTTTATGTCAAAAAATAATAGTCTAGAAAAAATAAGGAAGGAGCATTTCTTAATCGAGGTATATCGAATTAATTATATACACATAATATTATAAATTGATTTTATTAGGCATAGAATCTTAATAAGTATTTTATTATGTAATACATTAATATTACATAAATTAAGTTACCTGGTCATTTAAGAGTCTTTCGCTTCATGTGAAGAATGTCGTCTAACATAAATTGCCATGTTTGTTTCCACACTTCCCCAGGCATTGACATACTATTCAAAATGAGTAACATTGTGAAGTGACGTCGTAGGTAGTCTCCTGTTCCCCAAGAACTTGCTTCAATAATTCCTTCGATGTAATTTTTATCGTAGTATAACAAACCCATTGCGTAGCATGATTTCTTATAGCGCTTCTTCAATTCTCCATTCACTATACGGAAGTCCTCGTGACACATAGCGCCCCTGACGTGATTCAATAATATCCTAAGATGATACATTTTACCAACAGATGGAGGATCATGGAAGATGCGTGTTATGGCAAAGCCTTTTTGTCTCTTTGTCCATATTCTGTCCGTTCCATTCCCAACGTAGTGTTGGGGAAATTCACTGTACAGCCACTGTCGAGCCTCCATATTGTTTTTATTAATTTCCATCCACTGTAGAAATTGAGATTCTGCGATAGTATTCCTGACCAGGACATTATCAATGTGATCGTCTTCTCTAAATACGCACGTCTGTTCACCTTCCAAATGGAACGACAAATGTTCCACATGGGGAGTCCGATAATGAATTGGAAACTCAAATATTCTCCACATAGCCTCACATGTAGAAATGTATCTACAATCGACGTACTTGCTGATTTCATCATTATTTGTATTCGTTATTCTGGCACCCATCCTATCACTTGCCTTATTAACGTACTTAAAGAGATACTTCACGAACTGGCCCTGATTGCAATACTCAACATTGATATGAGCCCGATACTTCATAATCAAAAACGCATTATATGGAACCACAAATCTGTTATCAAGAAGGATTCCATTTTTGTCAAGGGGCACCTGTGTCTCTCCTCATATAGACTGGATATCCATTGTCATCTAATTTTGTAAGCTCCATGTAATCTTTCGGGAACCTCTTTGAGCACTTTGAATCCACCATGCAAGGCGAACTCATTCTTTCTGGTCCACATGGACCATGTATCATACATTCTGCAACAGCGTCAAATTGTTCAGGGTCTTTTTCACGGCCCTGAAGTTCTGCACATATGAAATCATCTATATTTTCTATCATGTGCTGTTGATCCTCGCGTTTTATAAAAAGAACGACATGGGCATGAGGAGGGTCTTGCTTCTGAAATTCGACGGTTGCAACAACTGTGCCAATAAATAAAGACAGTATCATAACATTCAGTATTTTATACTGTTGGTAAGTGTTGTTTTCAACTTCACGTGTGATTGTTGTTATGACATTCACTGCTGGTCCCAAGTCCGGATAAAGGAGGAGGGTTGCAGTAGGTCTGTGGCAGTCAGTATAAAATACAGTCACATTTGATGGACATGAATCATAATTTGAATATCATTGGGGCGTTTCCTCAGAAGCGACGCGCTACACTTTTCAGGCACGGGTGTAGTGAAAAATTTGCGAGGGTTTCTAGGTCGTCATCCAGAAGCGGCGCGCCATCTCTATGCCTGGGTATGGTGTCAAATAAGCAAGGATGCGCTACACATATTAGACCCGGGTGTGGTGAAAAATTTGCAAAGGTTGCTAGGTCATTGCCCGGAAACGGTGCGCCACCTCAAAGTATGGGCGTGGCGTCAAATATGCAAGGATCATCCCAAGGTGGATAGAGGCATGCAAAGAAGATAGTCCACAAGCCTAGTAAGGGTAGTAAGATGCGGTTTGGAACTTGGAACATTGGCTCTTTAACGGGAAGATCAGCGGAAGTGGTGGAAGTTATGAAACAGAGAAGGATTCACATTATGTGCCTACAAGAGACTAAGTGGGTTGGGGAAAAAGCAAAGGTCTTGGCTCCGTGGGGTTATAAACTATGGTATTCGGGAAAAGAGAGAGGAAAAAATGGAGTGGGTATCGTCATGGAAAAGGACTTCATAGACGACGTGGTAGAGGTGTTTAGAAAGAGTGATAGGATTATGAGTATTAAGTTTGTGGTGGGGGATGAGATTCTAACTATCATAAGTGCTTACGCACCTCAAGTAGTATTGAGTGAATTGGTGAGACAAGAATTTTGGCAGCACTTAGAGAAGGTTGTCGAATGAGTCCCTATTGGGGATAAATCGATCATTGGTGGGGACCTCAATGGTCATTTGGGGATTGGACGAGACGGGTTCGAAAGTGTTCATGGTAGTTTTGGTTTTGGGGATCGAAATGAAGCGGGATGTGGTATATTGGATTTTGCGCAAGCATATGACTTGAGTATCATGAACACGTGGTTCGAAAAAAGGGAATCTCACTTAGTGACATATAGAAGTAGAGGAAATGCAAGCCAAATTGACTTCTTTTTAGTGAGAAATGTGTGGAGAAAGAGGTACACAGATTGCAAGGTGATACCCGGAGAGAGTACCGCGACTCAACATAGACTTGGTGTGCTTTATTTTCAAGGTAAAAGGTTTTATAAAAAGAGAAGTCCACAAGTGGACCCTAGAGTTAGATGGTGGAAGCTTCAAGGGGAGAGTCGAAAAACTTTTGTGGATAAGGTTGTCGCTAGATGTAATGATTTCGAGTGCGCGGAGATGGATGTAGATTCAACTTGGGCTATGTTGGAACATAACATTAAGGAATCGGCAAAAGAAGTTTTTAGGGAATCTAAATGATACAAGCCATTAGGTAAGGACACGTCGTGGTGGAATGATGAGATAAAGCAGGCGATAAAAACTAACCGTGAATGCTACAAGGCATTAGGAAAGTGCCCGAGTGAGAAGAACTTTGAGAAATATAAGGAGGCTAAAAGCGAAGCCAAGAAAGCCGTCTGTGATACTAGGGCAAAGATTAATCAAGAATTGTATACGAAATTAGATACTAAGGAAGGGGAAAGGGATATTTATAAAATTGCTCGTATTAGAGATAGGAGGACACGAGACATTGGGAGAGTTAAATGTGTGAAGGATGTGGATCATAAGGTTTTAGTCGGAGATCAGGAGATAAGAGAAAGATGGAGGGCATACTTTGATAACCTATTTAATGGACAACATGAGAAAGATATTGGGGATGTAAGTATTGCTTCAAATTTAGTTAATCGGGATTTTATGCGAAGAATTCAAAAGGGTGAAGTACGGATGACATTAAAGAAAATGGGTTCGAAAAAGGCAGAAGTGCTAGATGGTATACCTATTGAAGGATGGAGGTGTTTGGAAAAGAGGGGAATCGAATGGTTAATTACTTTTCAACAAGATTTGAAACTACAACAAGATGACACTGGCATGGAGGAAAAGCACTTTAGTCCCTTTATATAAGAACAAATGCAATGTCCAAGAGTGCTCTAATTATCGGGGGATTAAGTTGATGAGTCATACCATGAAATTATGGGAACGAGTGATTGATCAAGGTCTTAGAAAGTGTGTGGAGATATCAGAAAACCAATTTGGATTTATACCTGGGAGATCGACTGTGGAAGCAATATTTCTGATGTGACTGATGATGGAACACTATCGTGATAAGAAGAAAGACTCGCATAGGGTTTTTACTGATTTAGAGAAGGCTTATAATAAGGTACCAATAGAGGTACTTCGATGGGCATTAGCCAAAAAGGGCGTGTCCAAGAAGTATATTGACATCATTAGAGACATGTATGTAGGAGCTAGTACAAGTGTATATACTACCGTGGGAAGGACTGAGGAATTCCTTATTATGATTGGGTGCATCAAGGCTCGGCTCTTAGTCCTTTCCTCTTTGCCATAGTCATGGACGAATTGACAAGGTCAATTCAAGACGATATTCCTTGGTGCATGATGTTTGCAGATGATATAGTATTGGTTGATGAAATAAAGGACGGAGTTGAAAGAAAGTTGGAACTCTGGAGAAATACGCTCGAAACTCGTGGTTTTAGGCTGAGCAGAAGTAAGACTGAATATTGGGAGTGTAGCTTTAGTGGAAATAGAAGTAGAGAGGCGGGTACAATCACTTTTGATGGGAATGTTATACGAGGATCGGAGTTTTTTCGTTATCTTGTGTCTATTCTTCAAAAGGATGGAGAATTAGACGGTGACGTGGCCCATAGGATTAAGGCGGGATGGTTGAAATGGAAGAGTGCAACGGGGTTATTATGTGATCAAGGTGTACCTTACAGGTTAAAGGGAAAGTTTTACCGAACATCAATTAGGCCTGCACTTTTTATGGCACTAAATGCTGGGCTGTAAAGCATAGTCATGTGCATAAGATGAATGTGGCGGAAATGCGTATGCTAAGATGGATGTGTGGCCATACGAGAAAGGATCGACTTAGAAATGATGTGATTAGGAATGAAGTATGAGTGGCCCCTATAGAGGATAAGCTGTTGGAGAATCGGTTAAGATGGTTCGGACATGTGAGACGGCGGCCGATTGATGCACTGGTGCGAAGGCCTGAAGATTGAGGAGCGCATAGGCCGATGAGGGGTAGAGGAAGACCTAAACAGACATGGATAAGAGTGATTGAGAATGATATGAGGTTTCTTGGGATTGGAGAAGTTATGGCGTTGGATAGGATGACGTGGAGGGAGAGAATTTAGGTAGTTGATTGTGTTAGAGTTTTTTTTTTCTGCATAATGATTATTACTATTTTTTATTTACTTTTTATTATTTACTTATTTTTGCATATTTATTATTACTTTTTTTACGTATTAAACTTTTCACCTATCACTTTTTCCTTTTCATAGGACTGTTTTATTGGAGACGACTTGACGTTTTCAGAGATTGATTCATGTTAGCCGACCCCAAAGCATTTTGAGACTAAGGCTCTGATGTTGTTGTTATTTGGTAAGTATTGTCCTCGATGGCCTTGTCCACCATTTTTATGTCTAGTTATTTCAATATTTCACAATAAAAAAACTGGCTTTACCAATAAAAAATTACCGACGGCGCTCTGTCGTTGGTAAATACCTAAATACCGACGAATTACCAACATCATCAATTAACTAAATTTACTGACGGATTTATCGACGGCACATTGACGGGATGTTGGCGCGAACTTTACCATAAAATTTACCGACGGCACGATTGCCGTTTGGTAAATAATTTTTCTATTTTTTTATATTTCAAAATTTACCGACGGCATTTCCCGACAGCTCTACCGATAACCAGTTGCCGTTGGCAAATTCTGAAACAAATTTATCCCACATCAGAAAAATAGCACAATATTCATCACTTTATAAGCCAAATCTTGGTGGGTAATATTGAATGAAGACATTGGGCCATTGCGAGCTTGATTCATCCCCCGTCCCGAGAGTTGGTCCATACTGGCCCGACCCGACCCCAGTCAAGCCCCGACCCGACCTCGACCGAGTCCCGACCCGACCCCACCCCGGTCCGGACCAACAAGCTTTAATGCATACATATTTTACCAACGGCATCGTGCCGTCGGTAAATTACCAATTGCCGCTGCCGTCAGTAATCCGTTGGTAAAACTGTTCCCGAATTTTGACAAGGAGAAATTTGCTGAGGGACGGGGCATCGACTACAGCGACATTTTCACTTTTTTACCTTCGAAGGTTTTACCAACGACATCGTGTCGTCGGTAACGCCGTCGGTAACCGCTTTTACCAACGGCGTGTCATTTTTGCCGACGGCAATTTTCGTTGGTAAAAATAGTTTTTTTTTAAGTGTTTAGCATGGTAAATCATTGTGCAAGGGTTTACAGTACCGTAATAGCCCTGAGTAGTTTGGGAATGTTATAAAATATCATATTCGAGATTAGATTATGGATACCTAGTATTTTATTGCGGGTTGTCGTGTGAGTCGGTCAATCGAGACTAGTATTGCTGGCCTACCAACACTTCGTCCGACCTGTGGACGTATGTTTCTACTTTCTTGAATTGTGTATATTCGTGCAGTAAATCTTGTGAATTCTTGTGATGTATCGTGAATGATTCACTTTGAATGAATGTGGCCACCTAGAATAGTCGCGAGAACTTGTATTGATAAACTATGCAGGGTACTCGATGGTATGGTATGACTCAAGTGAGATAGTTGTAGAATTTTGATATTATAAGCAAAGACAAAGATAGTATTGCGGCTCGTCTATATGGAGTTGAAGCGAAGGTCGAGTTATATAATCTGGTGAATTTGGTTTTAATATGGTTATGGTTTCAATTTTCAACTTGGCGGATGTGGTTTAAGTTTTGGCTGTGATGGCGGATAGTAGCATGCGTTGTTCGGGTGAGAATCCGGTTTTTTTATGCTCATGGTCATTTGTGAGTTTAATATCCTCAAATGAGTTGTTTTAGAAAATGTGGGTTATATTTTGAAATAATAAGTATTTGAACATTTCTCAAGAGTGAGCCAATTTGCATTTTCGGCAAATGAGTCGATTTTTACAACTCATCCTTTTCTTTTTAGAATCAAAACTATTTTTTATTTAAAAATTAAGATGATAAGTTGATGTGTCCGTATTTTATGTATTTTAAATAAGGCCTACGAGGGAGAATTTTTTTAATAAATTGTGTTTTACAACTGATTTAAGTGATTCATCAATTAATGCTATGAAATTTGTGTATTCATTCAACTAGGGAGAACTTTTATTTATAGATCGGCAAACATTTCCATTAAAACAAGCATAATTTTTCGGATAAACCTCTTCATTCAAATAATTTGGATAAGCAGACAATTCAATTTAATACAAATTAAACCTGACATCTTGCACAAACTCTTTCATTCAAATAGATTTTGTACGGATTAAAGATACTTTTAAGGCGATAATTTCGTTTATGCAAAAAAATTTATTAATACAATATAAATTTTTCGAGCATAATCATACCTATTCTTTCTATCCTAAAAAATATAGTCAATATTTTTGTTCGTCCAAGAAGATTGTTCACTTGTCGCATTTAATACTCTCAAAATTTTATTTCCTCACATACCCGTAATTATTAGCTCGTTATACTTGATATCAATTATTTAGGATTTAATTAGGCATAGTATACATGGAAAAGTAAAGTTACTAATGTGCCAATTATATATATATTGGTCATTTAGGATTTAATTAGGCATAGTACACACAGAAACTAAAGTTAATAATGCAAAATGATGATCTACGATGCATGTGTAGGGACATATTGAGAGGGAAGAAGGGTAGGAAAGCGGCGGTATGCTTGTGGCATGGTGTGGTTTGGCCATTTGGAAGTGGAGAAACACAATTCTCTCTACTAATGACTAGGGCTGCAAAAGAATCGATCCGAGTGGAGTTTTGGTCTTAACGAACGATGCTTGTTATTGTTTAACCGAGCTCGAGCTGAAACGAACTGCAACATTCGAGCTCGAGCTCGACTCGAGCAGTATTTCGAGAGCTTACGAGCGGCGCGTGAGCATATTTTTTAATTTCTTTATTTTTTATAAAATAATAATTATTATTATTAAATAATTAAATATCATGGATATTTATACATATATAACAAAAATTTTAAAAAGTAATTTATTTGCTCGCGAGCATACGAGCTAAGTATTCACGAGCTCGACTCGAGCTCGAATCAAGCTCTGACCGAGCATGCTCGCCAGCGCTCGCGAGCAGATCGGCTCGTTTGCAGCCCTACTAATGAGACAAACTAACAAATTGAAGGCGAGACTCTGGAGTTTGTTCATTGCAAAAAACCTGGTGAATCCTGCATCCTCTTTTAACGAATGGATAACTAATCCAACAAGGATCATTTATGCTTAGGTTGGCTATTCTTTCTTTTATATTCACATTTTATTACTTCTTCTGTTCTACATTTAAGGTATAATTTTTTAATTTTAATTCTTTTAATAAAAGTAGTATTTGTTTTAACATATTCTCACTTTTTTAGAAAAATTCAACCAACATATATAATTTATATAACAAAATTATTTAACTTTAAAAACTATTAGATAAATTCTAACTAAATGTTAAGATTTATTTCGACAGTATATTCTTCCACCAGAACAAAATTATATTTTAAAAGTAACAACTTCAAATTAAATGGAGAGAATACAATGCATTTTCATTTTTACAAATTATACATAATTTCAACTACTCCCTTCGTCATGCCGGAAGTATTAACATTTGAGCAGGAAAAATATTCCTTTATAAAATTAATATTTATAACTTCTACATAATCAAATGATATGCTTTTGCTTTTAATATCCACTACAACTAATAATCTCTCTATCCGATCTTCACCTTCAATATTTACATAATTTACATATCTATCGCGTCTTAACTACTTTCCTAAGATATTACCGGAACAGAGGGAGTATTACGAGCAGACTTTAAAAAATGACCAATTAATTAAATTAGCAATCAATAATAAAATTAAATAATTAATCACCATTTCAAAATTACGACTCCGATGAAAGTTGTGATAGGAAACATCTGATCCAATTGAATTCGGGCGTTGAAATTGCGGGAAACACGTGATATTCATATTCTATTCCATACAGGCCAACCCCTTTTTAGTTTACTACTACTACTTTACTATCGAAGCTCGCATCCTTCTAGGGGGAAGACACGTTTGCACATGCAATAACGTGACCTTTTCAGAGCTTCTCCACACCAAACAAATTGCCACTTGGATTAGATCCCCCAACTTTTTCACCATATATACTCAATCAAACCCAAAAGTTCATTTTTGACTGTCAATTAGTACGATCACTTCTGATCCCCCCACCCCCACCCCATCTTTTTTACTGTCTACTCTCACACTGTATCAAGAATCAGTTAACAGCGACATCCACAACTTGAAATGACTATAACACCCCTCCTCTCAATAAACAAAATATGGAAATAGTGAAAAACAAACAGGTCAGGTTGTCAACAGTTATTCACAAATCTAGTAAAAAAAAACTGATGGTGTGTCCTAAGTATATTATGGAAGATACAAAAACAAGAAGAAAAAAAAAAGTGGTAGGTATTGACGGATTCGTTATCCTGTCAACATCCGACTCTCTGTAACGGTTGTTTCTTATACTACTTTTTTAACTCTTACATTTTTAACCTCTCCCAAAACATGCTATATATTTACAGAAATGACCCTATAGAAGTCAGAAAAATACCATCTCGCAACCAGTGTCGGCATTTCCTACACCAAGATGCTACTTGGCAACCAGTCAGCATTCCCGTTGCGCTTTCCCCAGTCGCATGAATCCGACTCCACAACCAAACGAACCACCGAATTGCTCCTATCGCCCGACGGCAAACGCTCCTTAAGTTCCTCAAAACTCGGCCCCACAACTTCTTCTATCCATTCCGCTAGACTCGTCCTGTCGTGCCATAGACCCCCCAAGATTTTCTCTAGTACATCGTCTCCTATCTCTATTGCCAAATTCTCATCCACAACCATCGAGAACTTCATGCATATCGTTTTCTTAATCTCACGTCGGACAAACGCAGCATCCACCGGCTTGAACACTATCGAATCATCAACGTTAGTCACCAAATCATGCGGCACCGACAAAATCTCGAAATGCCCGTCCACAAAACCGAGCTCATTCTCACGATCAACTGTGAGGTCGCTCGAATTATGGGACTCGTCCGTCTTATCCTCTTCGCTATATGCCGCCGCAGTCAAAAGGTTAAGGTCCAACGAGAGAGAGCCCATTTCTTTCCTCGGCCTCGGCTGCCTATTATTCTCATCACGTAACCAACTAGGCCGTCGTTTGGCGCTCTTATCTCTCACTATCAGTCCCAGCTGCCAGCTCCCGCCAGCTGTAGACGCAAGCTTCCTCTCGTCCACAAACTGTCCATTTCTTAAAGCTTCCGCACTAACCATCGACCAATCTCCCGTGACAATGAATAACGCGTTACCGAGACCGACCTCACGTCCGTGAGAATCGGTCAACCTTCCTCTCTCGACCGCTCGTTTAATATTCCCCCGGATGATCACCTCCGCCTCATCAATATCTTTCAACATAATTACTGAAAACGGATTCCTCCTAAGAGCCTCCGCAATACGGTCGACCGCCGTCTTACCACGGAAGCCCGTATCCGACTCCTCGTCCTCCCGTTGCGGGCCCAAGCATATAATAACTGGACTAGCCCCACATACTTGGTCGGCGAGCACGGACGCCATCTCCCTCTTCCCGACTCCATCCGGGCCCGTGAACAACAACCATATGTCGCCCCTCGACCCTCCTCCACGTCGTCTTCCGTTGCCCAACCGGCACCGTGTGATTGCCGAGGCAACAGCTGAAGCAGCTTCAGCTTGCCACCATGCTCTCTCCATGAGGCCCTTTAGGAGCTTCTTGTATGTGTCGGCATCCAAAGCGTTGGAAAATTTATCGAGCACCTTTGTCTGTGTTTCTGATGATAAGCAGCCGAGAAAGTCTTTAGCCTGACCTTCGGTGAGTTTTTCTGGGATACGATCTTGGCCCTTCATTCCGAGGACGAGTTCTGTCCTCACAGGACTACTTGGGCGGCTTCTGGCTAACAGCGGTGCAGGTTGGCAATTAGTAACTGGATTAGTATTTAACTGTAGAGTTGTTCCGAGTGCTTTAAGCGCGTACAACTTAGGCTGAAAAGGTGGACCTGCAAGCAAGTTTTGATTGTACATACTCGTCATAGATAGGTTGGGCTGACCGGTTTTATCAGGACGATTAGTCTGATGAAAACTAGGATGGAGGTGCAAGCATGTGTCTCTCCATTTTTTCTGCAATTCTTGAATTCTCTGCTGGGAAAGCAGTCCTTGATCGTTCCACTGTTAAGAGAAATGATAAAACTTCTTTCAAATACCTATGGCAATATTAATTAAACACGGCTGTTTTAAATTTTGAAGCAACGCAAAACATACTTGTGATTCATTGGTTGTTTTAGCATCAGGACTGTTGAGTTTCGCGTTTTGCAACCATTGCGGCAGAGAAGGTCGAGTCGGGTCTTGTTTTGATTGAGATAATGACTTGTCAATGGCTGCAAGTCTTGCTAGCTCTCTTGTGTAATTTCCTGAACACTGAGGGCAGAAGGTCGGCTTTTGAGCAGGATCAAGATTTTCAGGTATACGCCGCGTTAGATCAGGTAATGGACTTGGAATAGCCCTTAGTGGATTTAAAGACTCCACAGGATTGCTCGAAGCAGGTGATGCACTTGGAATAGCCTTCAGTGTACTGCTGATAGCAGGTGATGAACTTGGAATAGCCTTCAATGGATTGCTCAAAGCAGGTGATGAACTTGCAACAGCCTTCAGGGGATTGCTCAAAACAGGTGAGGTACTTGGAATAGCGTTCAATGGATTGCTGAGAGCAGGTGAAGAACTCGGAATAGCCCTCAATGGATTGCTGAGAGCAGGTGAAGAACTCGGAATAGCCCTCAATGGATTGCTCAACGCAGGTGATGTACTCGGAATAGCCTTCAGTGGATTGCTCAAAGCAGGAAACGAACTCGGAATAGCCTTCAGCGGATTGCTTAAAGTAGGTGATGTACTTGGAATAGCCTTCAGTGGATTTGAAGACTCCACGGGATTGCTCAAGATTCTCTCAGTTCCAAGCCTATAAATACAAAGATTACAAATCGAAAAACAATTATGATAAGCAAACTTGGACAATCCAAGTAATTGCTTTAGTTTGTAATTTTCGCATTCGTATGTTCAACACTGCAATAAGTGATTGCACGAAACACTTACGATAAGTGATAACATAACTTTTCATTTTCATCAAGCCGAAAACATTTGACATTTGTTGAAGAAGTAATTCAAGATTAATACCAAGGTAATGTATATTTCACAGAGAACTCTTTTATGCCTAAAGTACAGTATTTATCATATTGATGCTGAAAATATACCTGCGAAACATCCCTGGAAGAGGAGATCTGGAGGCTACGGGGACAGCCTGCAAATCCCAATCATTCTCCATGGTGGAATGATAAACCTGGCACCTCATATAAGTCTCACAGGTCGCAGTCCCGATCAACCAGAGCTTATTACAATCATTCGCACCATCTCCTCCGCCGAATCTCGACAGTAACTTGGCCATCTCCACCACTACGGCCCGGCCCGCCTCCGAGAGCACCTGTGCCTTTTGTTGCTGGCCCCCACCATGACTCCCTGCGGCTGGATCCACCAGCCACTTCAAATCCCCCAAATCAAGAATCACCCCTCCATTTCTGATCCTACTCTCAATCACCCTTCCTAATTCTTCGATCTTGGATGCTATCAGATTCTTGTCGGATAAAGAAAGCCCTTTCTCCATGGATATAATTTCAACATCCTTCAATTTCGAACAGTTTCCGAATTCCTTGTTTACTATTTTCCTGAATAATTCCTTCGCCACGGCCTCAGGCTCTGAATCGCCCACCAAAATGGGGTTCCTTTTCTTACTCCTGGACATTATGTCGAACACTTTCTTCACTTCTTCATCTCTAGGGTTTCCAATCGGCCCAGGAGTAGCGCCTTGCGGCTGCCGCTGATTCAAATACATAATCCTATTGGCCAATGGGACAACTGGAGACGGCGACCGAGCCGCCGGAGTTGTTAACTGACCTTGATTAGAAATCATTCTCGGGGCAGCTCCTCCAAAACATGCTCCAAAATTTACATTTCCGCCGGCAACACGCTGATCCTGAATCTTCGCTTGCGCGTTGGAATTATTTAGAGACTGCTCGATGCTGGATTTCACAGCGGGGCTAGAAAAGCCGGCTTCCCTCATCACGCGGCTCACGCTGGGATCATCGAGTATGGAAATTATCAGCTGCTCGAGCTCCACTTTCACGGCTAATAGCGGCTGCTGTTGCTGTTCAGGGCATCCGCGTCGTTGGTGAGCCTGGGCCCTCTTCAAGGCAGCCATGAGGGCATTAGAGATCGGCGGCTCCATCCCAAGCGGCTCCGCTTTCTGAGCCACCGGGAGCCGTTCGAGAGCCACGCTGAAGCAGAGCTCCAAGGCGCGGTACTGGAGCGGGTGGCTCGAATTGGGGTGAGAGCGGGTGCATGCCCGGCTCAGGAATCCCGATGGCGAATCAAGCAGCGTCGCCGCCACGTGGAGCGGCGTCGTCTGGCCGTGGTTGCATCGGGTCGCCTCCGCTATGGATTTGTTCAGAACGGTGGCAGCCTCTGGTGTTAGAGTCTGCTGAATAGTACTCAGACCCGCTCTCATATCTCTTTTTGCTTTATCAGAATTTATGGATCGGGAACTGAATCTAAGGAAAAATGATTTCCTGTAACCTGTAATAATAACTGATAAATCTCAAAATCTGCGCCAGCAACTGCTGAGAAATCTCAACTCTTTGCGGAAAGAAGCAGAATCCAGATCAAAGGATTGTTGGAATCTTCTTGATTGTGTGGAACAAGATTGATTGAATTGATTGTTACTTGTTCTGAGCTTGTTCAATACTCTCTCCCTCCCTCTCTCTCTCCTCTCCTCTCCTCTCCTCTCCTCTCCTCTCCTCTCTTTGTAATTGGAGTTGGTTTCTTGAAGTGTGAAACTAAAAAGCTGTGTGAGAAATTCAACGCGAAAAAGGAAAGATTCTTTCTTCCTTACTCTCACTTTCTCTCTCTGAAAAGAGATGATGTTAATTGATATGAGGAATGAAACACACACACACACAGAGAGAGACATAAGCCCAATCTCTTTCCACCCATTGAATACATAAAAAAATATCCTCTCTCAACTCCCACATGAACATATAAAAAAAAAAAAAAAAATGGGTCCTTCTTATCTGTGGGATGACATAATATAATAAGAAAAAGAGGAAGACCGAAACAAATGAATATACGTAATTTTTTTTTCATTTATTTATTTAATTATTTATCTGAGAAAACAGATAGCGTAAAAGCCAAAAGGTTTGAGCTTTTTTAAATGGGTTGTCAGAAAAAAAAGAGCGGCCGTATTTTTTTTTCCTTTTTTTATTCGGGTGAAGAAAAAAAAGAGGATTGAGAGAAGGAATTTACGGAAAACAGGGACACGAAAGTACTTTCAGTTGCATGAATTTCTCGAATTGTAAACCTGAATTCGACTCCTCTTTTCGTTCAAAATTTTATATTTATATTTTTTTAATTTTTTAAATTTATATTTGTTATTTTTACACAATTAAATTAAAAATCACTTTTACTTTTTAATATTCACCACACACTCATTATCAATATTTTTATTTTTTAATCATCACCATTAATCATCGTAACTTACATCAATTATTACTTAAAATATACTCCCTCCGTCCCGCCCAAAGGTTTACATTTCTATCAAAAAGTAGTCCCTTTAGTAAGTTTACATATATCACTTTTTACAATCAAATCAAACAATCACTTTTTACTTTTTAATCTCCACCACTTATTCATCATCAATACTTTTTACTTTTTAATCTCCACCACACATTTAATCATCATTACTTATACCAATCATTACCTAAAATACATCAAATCTACACCCTCTGTCAACCTTTTGCTGGGACAGAGGGAGTACCAAATATACAACTACGGTCCAGTTTTATGTGAGACATATAGAAAGTACTCCTCTTTTATGACTTTGTTCATCATCTTTCCCATATCTTTGATGTTTTCCACTATTAATGGGATCAGTATCACTATATATTCTTTTATTATTTATTTTAAATATTAATAATTTTTCGATGTATTTACAATATCAAATTACCGTAATAATTGATATCAACATCGGTGTTTATTTAGTGTATTTTACGTAATAATTGATGCAAATAATCATGATAAATGTGTGGTGAAAATTGAAAAATAAAAAATATTGATAGTGAATATGTGATAGATTAAGTAAAAATAATTATTTAATTTGATTTTCTAAAGATAATAAATATAAATTTTTTTAAATAAAAAAAATGATAAATGTAAAACCTCAAATGGAACTAACGAAGTATTTGAAATCATCGGTATTTATTATTTAAGAATTGGAACCAAAAAGTACAAGAGGACAAAGGAACTTCACCTTAACTTCTGGCTCAAGGGATCATTCGTAATTAAATGACTTCTTTGACTGATCCCAATTTTTTTTACAATTTGAATAACAATATTTTGAATAATATTAGTGCATTTTATGAGAATAATTAGATATGCTAGATAAGTAAGTTTTGTATATATCGATAGTGCGTGTGTGTTGTAGATTAAAATATAAAAAATATTGATGATGAGTGCGTGATGGGAATTAAAATAAAAAATAATTATGTGATGTTATTTGAGATATTTAATGAAATGATATATTTATAAATGAATATTTTTTTTTTGCACCAAATGTTGTACTCCCTCTGTCCCAGCCAAAGGTTGACAGAGGGTGTATATTTGGTGTATTTTAGGTAATTATTGGTATAAGTAATGATGATTAAATGTATGGTGGAGATTAAAAAGTAAAAAGTATTGATGATGAATGAGCGGTGGAGATTAAAAAGTAAAAAGTGATTGTTTGATTTGATTGTAAAAAGTGATATATGTAAACTTACTAAATGGACTACTTTTTGATAGAAATGTAAACCTTTGAGCGGGACAGAAAGAGTATTTAGGAACCGCGAAAGTATTTTAATAGGTGTAATGGTCTATATTTAATGATGGAAACAACAACTTAAAGAAAAAACAGAACTCTTGCTTGTGAGATTGACCTGGCCAACATTTTAACAATTATTTTATATAAACTATTTAAAACTAGGGTCGAAAATCAAACTAAACTACTCGATACTCGATTTGAGTTTGATCGTTAAAAAGTTCGTTTGAGCACAGTTTGTTAATATAATGAACCAAGCATGAACACAATTTTTTGTTTGATAAAATATAAAGTTCGGCTCGAGCTCGACTCGATTAGAATAAAAATTATAAACTAGGTATTAAAAAATCAAACTACTCGAGCTCGAATCGTGTTCGGCTCGATAAAACCTCGTTCAAGCTCAGCTCGATAACTAATCAAATTAAGTTCAAACGTAATGGTTAAAGCTCGATAGAAATTTCAAACAAGTTTGAACATGCAGACGTTCGGTTCGTTTGGATTGATTTACACCCTTACTTAGAATTATCGAGCCTCCATAATTATGAGTAATTTGATAGTTGTACGGGTCACAATGATACAAGTTTTGGAAATTTGAGGCCAGATTCAGAAGTAGCAACGAGACAGATCATCAGGGCCGGACTTGAGCATAGGCCCAAGAGGCTCAGGCCTAGGGCCCAAAAATTTTAAGGCCCATATTTCTTTTATTTATTTTTTACTATTAATACTAGTCTTATGCGAGAATGCAAAAAAAAAAAAAAAACGATCTTTCAGAAACAAAAACGACTCTGCTTGCTTCTGCCATTTGCCTCAAAAATTCGACTGAACGCTTAGAGTACAGAACAAAATTTCATAAAGTGAGATCTTTTTTGAGATGTCCTTCGTTATTTAAAGAGTGTGAATTGCCCAAATGCTTATATTTCGTACAAGATCTTGTTAACCACACCAGTTATGGTTGCATCAGCTGAAAGATCTTTCTCGAAGTTGAAGTTGATTACGACATATTTACGATCAACTATGTTGCAAGATAAGTTGAATGGATTGGCTATGTTATCAATTCAAAGAAAATTGGTTGATTAGTTAGATTACACAAATTTGATAAATATTTTTGCATCTAAAACTGCCCGACGTGTTGTATTTAGATAAGGTATGTAATTTTTTCTCTATTTCAACTAACCATTTTCTATTATGTTCTTGTATTTATTTATTTCTTTCTTCTTAAGGGTCCAATTTTTTTATTTTCGCCTAGGGCCTTGCGGAGCAAAGAGCCGGCCCTGCAGATCATTTTGTCATTTCAAAAAAAAAAAAAAAAAAGGAACTGTTGAGTATTGGTCCGAATCGGGTGAAAAAATAAGATTACAATAATTATAACAAATATAACTATTACACGAATCTACTCGGGAAAGGGATTAGGGATTACACAACTTCTAATTTTACGAATCAAACAAACACTGAAAATTAAACTAAAACAGTGAGAAAATAGGAAGATCAAACCACACGGCCGGGCCAAGAAAACACTCGGAGAGAAAAATTCCGGCTCAGTCCTCCGTCCCGTAGCCACGTCACTGGACTCACAAGACCGCGGCGGCACCTCGGCCAAGACCCACCACCGAAACCGGAAGCAACCTCCGCGAATCCAAGCACAAAGCAAGATCCAGTGGTCCAAAACCCCAAACCCCAAAAACCGAAGCACAAAGCTTAGAAAACCCGAAATATCAAATCCCCTTTCTCACAAAGCTCACCAAGAAAACCCTCAAATATTTCACTCGAAAACCGAAGGATTCAAAGGGAAAATATATCTTGCTCTCTTTATTTCGTTGTTCTTTCATCTCCGAACAGGATTTATAGGAGAATCGGAACAACCAAACAAGGAGAAGAAATCGGGCGGATTTACTTTCCATCGGGAGGAGCAGTCACAGAGAGAAAGGAAAGAAATCGGGGGTGAGAGAAGCGAGTGAGAGGCGGCGGGGAGGGTGAGAAGGGAAATGAGGGGTAGGGTTAGGGTTTGGGGGTTTATATATGTAGGGATATAATAAACCAATGGCACGGATTAAAAGTGCCGGATAAACGGCCAAGATTAATCCGGCCTTTAATGGGGCCTTCAAAAGGATTAGGGTGGTCCGATTTTAAGTGGTGCAGAGATAGATTATTTTGGGCCCTCATTATTTTATTCATTTGGGCCACATAATCCAACAAATCTCCACCAGGCCAAATGAGTCATCGGGTACATAATGGAGACGGAGGTCATCATCGCGGACATCACACACACAAAACACAAAGTAAGTACAGGTAATCACAAAGAAAGCAATCACAAAGAAAGTAGGACTATCACAAAGATGCAATAAATCACTAAGAATGTAAAGCCTTCACAAAGAAGGCAATGACTAAGAGTTAGTCTTGAGTTCCCAAGTTCAGATCGGTCACGGGACACAAACTTCTCCAAAGGTAAGCATTTGGTGCCCATATCTGCAGGATTGAATTCTGAAGGAATTTTTCCAAGATCAAGTTCACCTTTTTCAACAATGTCCCGAATGAAATGAAATTTGACATCAATATGTTTAGTGCGATCATGAAAGACGGGATTTTTACAAAGCTGAATTCCAGATTGACTATCTGAAAATACCACGACTTTTCTTTGAAAAACGAATTAGGATAGAAGACCCTTTAGCCATATGGCTTCTTTAAATGCCTCAGTTGTAGCAACATATTCAGATTCAGTTGTAGATAAAGCAACAACATTCTGTAACTGAGATTTCCAACTAATGCAAGAGCCACAAAGGGTAAACACATAAGAGGTCGTGGATTTTCGATTGTCACGATCATTAGCAAAGTTAGAATCCACATATCCAACAAGTTTAACACCATCACCAGATTTAGAAAACTTAATGCCAACATCCACAGAGGATTTCAAATAACGGAGAAGCCACTTCAAGGCTTCCCAATGAGGCATACCAGGATTAGACATGTATCTACTCAAGCGGCGACGGCATAAGCTATATCAGGTCTCGTACTAACCATGAGATACATGACTGATCCTATAGCATTAGCGTAGGGAATTTTTTCCATTGTTTTTTCTTCTTCACTAGATTTTGGAGATTGATCTTTGCTTAACAGAAAATGGGCAGCAAGAGGCACAGAAGCAGGTTTTGCAGCAGTCATAGAAAATTTTTCAAGTATTTTCTCTATGTAGGAAGACTGATTTAGAAATAAAGAAAAGTTTTTCCTATCTCTAACAATATTCATGCCTAAAATTTTCTGGGCGTCTCCAAGGTATTTCATGTCAAATTGATCACTAAGACAAGACCTAACATGATCAATTAATTTTATGCACGGACTCACAAGTAACATGTCATCCACATAGATAAGTAAGAAGATAGGGATAGTGGAGTCTACTTTAAAATAGAGACAAGGGTCGTATGAACTACGTTTGAATTTTAAAGAAAGCATGTAAGAGTCGAACTTCTTGTTCCATTGCCTTGGAGACTGTTTTAGGCCATAAAGGGCCTTTTTAAGAAGGCAAACGTGATCAGGCTTCTTAGGGTCTACAAAACCTTCTCGTCGCCTCATATAAATTTTCTCATTTAATTCACCATGAAGAAATCTTTGTTTTAACATCCATTTGTTTTAATTCCCAATTAAAGTGAGCAACTAAAGCAAGCATGATACGCACGGTGGTGAATTTCACAACGAGCAAATATCTCGGTGTAATCAATTCCTTCTTTCGAGTGAAACCTTTTGCAACCAACCTAGCTTTAAATCGATATTCTCTACTTCATTTTTAACCTTATATAACCACTTACAGTCCACAAGAGAACAATGTTCGTGTTTTGGAACAAGAGTCCAGTTTGGTTAACATGCAGGAATTCATTTCATCATTCATAGCATTTAACCAATCGAAGCATTTTCGATTTTAAAGCATCTTTGTAGCTTTTAGGTTCGTTATTATCTAAGGATTCAAACACATTGCAAGCATGGGACATCATATGAAAATCATCAAAGTGATGAGGCCTCCTAACATTCTCTCTTCTCGGCCTATCTCTCGTTAATTGGTAGTTGGTTAGTTCAAGACTTTCATCAACATTCTCAATAACTTCATCACTCGAATTTCCGAATGATTTTCTTTTTCAAAGATGCAAAGTTTCATCATTTTCAGGCTCCACCTCACTTAAGGTAGGGTAGTTAGAAACAAATTCTGAATTAGGCATGTGCACGGGTGCGGGTGCGGGTGCATGATGATCAAGACAGGGAAATTCATCTTCATTGAATATTACATCCCTACTAATCAGCACCTTAAACCCTGGCTCGCCCTTAAGCCATAGCCTAAAACCCTTAACTCCCTCCGGGTAGCCTAAGAACACACATCTTATCGATCTAGGTTCTAATTTATCTTGCTTTTGATGAACATATGCAGCACACCCAAATACACGAAGATTAGAGAAATCAATGTTACTACCAGTCCACACAGATTCTGGATAGTTTCCATTCAAAGGGACAGATGGAGATCTGTTTATAATATAGGCAGCTGTAGATAAAGCCTCACCCCAAAAACGTTTTGACAATCCGGAGCTGACGAGCATGGACCTTACCCTATCAAGGAGGGTTCGGTTCATGCGCTCAGCAATTCCGTTTTGTTGAGGGGTGTAGGGTGCTGTCCTATGCCTTTGAATACCACTTTCCGCACACAAAGTATCAAACAAATTATTGCAAAATTCCAGGCCGTTGTCAGTTCTTAAAATTTTAATTTTCTTACCGGTTTGATTTTCAATTAAAATTTTCCACGTTTTGAACGTGTCAAACACATCGGATTTGTTCTTAAGGAGAAACACAAAGACTTTCCTGGAATAATCATCAATCACAGATAAAAAATATCGGTTTCCGCCGTGTGTCGGAACACTCACTACACCAAAAACAGGAATTTATGACATTGAAACTCCTTGAATTTGTATTTGTCATTGTGATCACAACTTTATATTTATCGATACTTGATCACAATGACCAAACAAATGATAAATCAATATTTGTGATTAATGTTTATCACAAGTGTCGTGACTGTCTTGAACAGTCATAAACTTTCAAATTAAAATAATAACCCACCGTTTCTCTCTTTTTTTTTCTTTATTCTCTCTCGGTGACTCGGTTCTCTCTCTCTCACTCTTTCTATTCTCACCCCCTTTTTCTCCCCTCTAACCTATCCTCTCTCTATCTCTCATTCCCTGAAATAAACACACTCACGGATGGAAATTGGTGGTGAATGGTCTTCTACTGATTCTCAAGTACAAAGTGTAACATCCCTCTGTAGAATAGTTGAATTGAAATCCTCTTACTAAAACCCTAATCATTCGGTCCAAGATTTGAGATTTTCAATGGCCGATCAAGAAGACGAGGACTTGAATATGGGCTCACGACAGAGCACGCCGCAGCAGGAATCGCCAGAGCCGAAGAGGAGCAAGCCGTGGGAAAATTAATGGTTAGAGATCGGCGCATCCAGCGGGAATTAATGGTTGCGGCGGCTGAGAGACGGATGACGAGAAAAAAGCTGCTATTCTTTGCGTTGGCGAGGAAGAGTGTAGATAGTGCAATGGTGAGTTCTATTAGCTTCTGTCGGTATTGGATTGTGAATTTGCAATTTGTGGTCGTCTGTTAGATCTCGTATCTATTTCAAATTGTGGTTTTTGGATTGTGATTGTTGGATCTCGCATGCAACATACGCACAGTCAAAAACCTTTTAGTTCCTCGGCTATTTTTATACGTAATATTTTTCAACAGTTTACTTACTTTTACAGAGTTTTAATTATCCTGCAACTGTATGTTCTGTATGATGGTTATCTAATTATTTTTTTTGCTGAAATATTAGTCTATGATTAATTATTCGGTGAAGGATTTTTGATATACGGTGCTAGCACATTCCGTTGGCAGACAGAACATCATTTACAGGTTTTCCTTCGAATTCACTTAAGGCTGGATTTCTTTTCAATTTAATAAAAAATTTGTGTTTCAAATTTGGTTACTCACAATCTCAAAACATTTGATCTAAATATGGGAAGATATACTGCATCGAGGAAAATCTACTAATAATTTTTTTTAATCTATCAGATTTAGTGAAGCTCGTCGAAAGCACGGTTAGGTCGGAGTATTCGCGTAACCCAAATAGACCCATATATCTTGTGGGTGAATCATTTGGAGGATGCCTTGTGCTTGCTGCTGCTGCTCGTAACCCAGATATTGATCTCGTACTAATCTTGGCTAATCCAGGTAATAATCTTATTTCATTTGCTAAAAGACAAAAAAAATCATTATGTTCATGGAAACTCAAACACCAAGGCTTCATTCATTTCATCTCTTCTTGGCAGCAACATCTTTCATGAAGTCGGGGTCGCAACTACAGGCTCTAGTACCATTGTCAACAATGATGCCCGAGCAACTCAGGTCTAGCTTGCCTTATTTGCTAACTTTACTGACAGGTTATTTTTCCTTATATTTAATATCAATTTAGAAAAAAAGCATAGCAGTAAATATATATTTCGCGTGCCAAAGCTACAAAATAAGTTGGATTTATGGTTGTTTTTGTTGCTTTTACATAAGAGATATATTACTTTCTTGAGTTTTTTAGCTACATGGTCACCATGATTTTAACCAAATTTCACTGATAGTCCCCGTTAGATTTTAATTACACCACGAGTATCTATTTTCAAAACTAGTTAAAGGCGTCAATGTTAAACTTTTTCAAATCATTCATTCGAGCATCAAAATGTTGAATCGTGGTTGCTGTTGCACACCTCCATAAGAGGTCTTTATATGCTCTACCACACCATCTTTTCTTCATGTTTTCATGTATGTGTCTCAGGCAATATCGATGCTCAGTACAAGGAAATACCTTAGCTATTGCTGGAATGATGCCCTATGAACATGGAGCAATAAATGTTAGTATAAAACAATGTGAACAATATATAAGGTTTTAGTTAGAAAAAATAGAAATAGAAAGTCATCTTTTGTCTATCGGTCATAAAAGTGAAGTTAGACATTTCTGTCATCTATATATCATCAGCAAGACATTCCCAAAACCATGTCCATGAATCCGTTGTCTCTGCATCAACAACAGCAAATGCCAATGGATAGATACCATTATCCCCATCAACACCCACAGCAGTTAGTATTTGGCCTCGGAATGGACCCTTCATAAAAGCACCATCTAGTCCTAACAAGTCCCTCCCAATTGCTTTAAAACCTTCCTTCAATGCCCCTAAACATATGTATATCCTCTTAAATACTCTTGTGGTAACATCCGGATCAGGTTCAAGTTGAACCTCCATCTTCATAGTTGTTCTTGGATTGTTCTTCTTTAACTCTAGTATGTAGTCCCTAAGCATTGTATATTGTTGTCTATAATCACCAGTAAGTTGATTACTATATTTTGCCTTAGCCCGAAACGCTTTCATCTTGGACACACCTAAATGATATTTTTTTGCAATTGGTCCTGAACTGCAGCCACAGGGATATTAGGATTTGTTGGAAGTTGTTCCACAACATGTTTTGACAAAAAATTAGCTGTGCAAGCTTTGATATTTCTTGATTGAAGACATGTATGGATATCCTTATAAGTTCTCACCTCCCAAGTTTCCTTATCTTTGATTTTAGACATATGTAAAACCCATGGACATTCATTTGGTTCAAGCGCTTTTGGCCTGCCCCTACCTCCACTACTGACTACCTGTGGTGAGTGCCACTCCTTTGCTTGGAACAAATGTTTACTTTTCTCCATTTTTTGTTTGGCTTGGTTGACTAATTGTTCCCATATGCGAACTTTCATTTGTCCTAATAGCTTGACTTGGACGAATAGAAAAGTTTGGTACAGTACCATTACATTTGGCCCTCACCCTCTTCTTATCATTTCTAACGAGCTTCAATTCTCTCCTGGTTTCAATACAATGCAAATGAAACCGCATTATCATCTACCTCAGTTTCAACAGCATTATCATCTACCTCAGTTTCAACAGCATTATCATCTACCTCAGTTTCAACCGCATTACTATCATCTACCTCAGTTTCAACAGCATTATCATCTACCTCTTTTTCATCAATAGTATTGTCTACATCACCGTCTATACTAGAATCTGCATTATCACCTGTGGTAGCATTCACATCAACACCCACACTAGGATTCACATTACCACCCACACTAAAAGTCTCAATTTCATCAAAAGGGTTAAATTCTATGTTTAATTTCGTACTAACATCGAGTTGTGGCACATTTACATCCACATACTGCACATTTGTATCTAAATGTTCAGTTTCAACCACATATAGCTCTTCTGAGACATCATGTAATTCCTCTGAGACTACCTTCGAAGAAGATGGTGACATAAAATGTGTGTTTACCTTCGTCACAACATGTTTAGTAAACACACAAATTAGTTTATGTTGGCTCACATGTTTGGACAAATAAAGTACAAATATCTAAATCATATTCTAAAGCTGTAAGACCATCATCCAAATTATAACTGGTCTTAAAAGTTGTAATATATTGGTTTCCCATCTTCGTAACCTAGCTTAACCATAATCGAATCCAAATCACGAGCACAAAACTCATTTATATATACCATATCAAGGTAGTCTTCTGAACCATTCACATACCTTCTAGGTGAACCTGTAAACACCCCACCGTGGTGTAGCTTGATCGAAAACAGAGTAGGACTCCCAACTCAAACATTAAACACAATGGTTTCATCAATTCAAAAATTTTAACAGATAATCATCTACAAAAATACTTACAACATAATTATCAAGTATATACAACATACATTAAAGAATTGCAACAGAAAAGTAACAATAGAGCAAGGTATTTTTTCTTGGCATGCCTAAAGGTCTTGCAGAAACTTTTGAAGATTTTTCCTCCTTTTGAGGACCTCACAGGCATTAGAAAAATGCGTGTCAATTATGATAAGATGTATTTTGTGGCTCCTTGCACATTATTTATAATATATGTTATTCTGCGCAGTTGTCTTAATTTCCGCCACCCTCCCAAATGAAATATTGGAGATAACAAGTAAATTCATGACCGATCCAGTTCGGATCCTTGTAAGACGTGATGAATTGACCCTGGAGGTAAACTTGTTTTCTGTTGATTCGAGATCGTTTGAATCGCCTTTAGTTCGAATACCATACATTGCAAAAGGAATATGTAACTTAGAATTCATGTTCACGATCAGAAATTTTAGGTTCACAAAATTAGGGTTTGTTATTTAGGGCTAGAATTTTGGGGGGAAAACATACTGGAAATGAGAGGGAAGATTATTTCCGAAATTTGATGGTGTGAGTTGGTATTTACAATCATATTCAGGGTTGATTATAACAAGTCTATATTATCAGACCCTAATTATAAATGACAAGTCTATATTTACAATCATATTCAGAGTTGTTTTCCTGGGTTGATTATGACGAAAATCTAAATATTCGATATTGTATTTTACTTTCACAGGATATTGGCAAGTCTATATTCAGGGACCGTGTGCATTTGGAATTATCAGACCCAGGTATAGAAACTGAAACTGACACAATCATATTCCGTAATCATTGAGTTGCTATGTTGAAAAGTTTATAATACACGATTAGCTGACGATCTTTATAGGATGTCATATAACTCACTTAGCTTAGAATGGATTAAGGTTTGAGATTATCTATGAATTTTAGTGAATTCGTGATTTCAATTGGAAGAGCTGCTTATATGCGTTCAACACTTCAACACTCGATCTTTCTTTGCAGGTAATTAGTGGCATCAACAAGGGTAGAAACTGCGGTTTTTTTGGCACCAAAGGTGAAAAAGTACACGGGCGCAACATTCAAGACCATGAAAGCAAAATTAGTGTTATAAGTGTGGAGAATGACGAGAATGACACTCAATTATATTTATGAACTTGTAATTTGTGGACTTAGTAGTACTTGAATTTATTTATGAACTCGTAGTAATTTGTGGACTCGGTAATACCTTGGGTTTGTAAGGATTTGCAGTGTTTTGGTTTTTGTGGAATATTGGGAAAAATATTAGGTGATCTTTTCTTGGTTAGCACCTATTATTTTTTTTTATTTTTTTTTTAAAATTTGTGACTGCCTTAAACAGTAACAAACTTTAATATTGTGAAAATTATACTTTTTGTGATTTCATATTTGTATTGTCATGGGCCGATCCAATATTAAATTTTGTGACTTCTTTAAAGCTGTCACAAATAGAGTAATTTGTATTTGTTTATGATCACAAATTGTATTTGTGACTGCCATATAAAGTGGCCTTGAAAAGTCATAAAATTGAGTTCTTATGACTTTTTTGTCACTTTATTAAGTGATGATCACAAAGAATTTTGTGACAGTTGATTAATGACATTTATTTGTGATTTATTTTTGGCACTTGTGGTATTTTAGGTGTCACAAAATCGTGATCTCGTGTAGTATTTGGCGGGCCCCACACATCGGCATGCGGACATTCAAACACATTTGAACTCTTAGGGGATTCGGGAAGGTGAATGAGGAAAGTTAGCACGATGTTGCTTACCATACACACGATTATCACGAATGGTAAGTCGGATATTTTATCATTCCCAAAACAACCATTTTTGTGCAATATTTCAAGACCTTTACCACTAATGTGACCCAACCGTTTATGCCATATTTGATTTTATCTCCAATCTTGCATTAACGGAAAAGTTACTTACAGTGGAACAAATGTATAAATTCAGTTTACGAATGGCGACAAAAAAGGTTTTGGGACCTCTCGTGACTTTCATAGCACCCTTACCCCATGTACCTTCAAAACCATCATCTTCAAGACATGCACATGACATTAAATTATGAGCTAAGTGAGGAACATGCCTAACATTTTCCAAAGTTATCGAATTTCAGTTAATTTAAGGCACACGCTTCTATTCCAAAGAACATTTCGTTTTACATGATCTGGCATAGACACATATCGATTTTTCAAATCACGATAGCTGGAAAAAAGTTGTTTATGCGGAGTCATGTGAAATGTGCATCCAGAATCAACCAGCCAATCATTTTCACCAAGGTCAGCTAACACAGAATTCACAGAAGAATGCATAGCATCAGAAATCATAAACACATCACCAAGATTTTCACCGATACTAAGTTAGCTTTGATCAGTTCTTTGGTTTTCTTAGGTTTAGTGCAGTCTTGAATATAGTGACCATACTCACCACAATTATAACACTTACGATTATTAGGTCTAGGTTTAAACCGAAATTTTTCATTGCCCCTTTTCTTGTTGGCTTGGTTATTTTGAGTGTTGGAAGACTTTTTATTTTGAAAACGTTTTTGTGGTCTTCCTTTGACAAAATTGACCTCGCCAAGATTTCTAAGGGCGACACCTTTATTGTTTTTCAAATCTAGCTCTTTGCTTTTAAGCCGTTCACAACAATATCTAAGGTTACAGTCTCTACCATATTTAATGGCGATTTCACATCACTATAAGAATCGGGAATAGCATTCAAAAGAACAATCGAGTGTAATCATCGATGTTTTTATCTCCGTTAACTTTATATCTTGAACCAATTTTGTAAACACGTCTAAATTGGCATCAATGTCTTTATTAAGATCAAGCTTATAGCGGAAAAATTTTTCAAGAAGGAATAATTTATTTGGCAATGAAGTTTTGAGATACATTTCTTCCAATTTTTCCCATAACTCTTTAGCCGAACCGTGTTTACCTAATTTTCTTATCACAAGTCGAAAGGTTCAAGATAATCGCAGAATAAGCAAACTCATCAAGTTCAGCCTTTTTATCCGCCGTCACATTAGAGGCAAACGAATTATCAATGGCTTTGAAACATTTTTGTTGAATAAGTATGCTTTTCATTTTCTGTTGCCAAATGGCAAAATCACCTTTTCCATCAAATGGTGCCACAGAGAAGGCAGAGATTGAACCCATTTTAATTTTCAAAAAAGAACAAAGTTTTTTGAAAAATTTGAGGAAAAACACAAACAGGAGAAGACGGTTTATTTAATCAAACCTCACAAACACAAAGTAATCAATCACACAGATGATTAAATTTAAACGAATGCGGAAAGATCCAATACCGAGGCCCCTACAAGATCCGAGGACACTTAAGCGGTCCAGGCGGGAGGTTTAAATGCCCGATTATGAAAAATTCCGATTCAACACGAAGTAGTAATAAACACACGAGAATATTACTATCTATGCATGGAAGCAAAAGTAGCAGGCCGAGACGGACTGACCTAGAAACACGAAATGCAGTCGAAACGATCCAGGACAAAACGAAGAGCAGCGAGCAAGCAGATAAAATCACAAAGGAAAAACAAATCACCAAGAAACGAACGGAAATAAGAGCAAGCTGTAATATCCGCAATTTTCGATTTCCGGTAATTTCTTTTTTTTCCGTCGGAGTCTGTTTTGACGACTCGCTCATGACCGTTTCGTCATTCTGAGAATGATTAATTCTACACTTTTTGACATCCGAGTTCGTTTCGGTGTCGTTTCGTTGAGTTCTGTGCTTTTTAGCGACTTTTCCGCACTTGAGTTCGATTCTTGCGAATCTCATCCGAAACTGTTGTTTCGAGTTTCCCGCAAGTCCGTTTATCTTTGTTGGACGTGTTGTGAACTTCGGTTTGGTTATTCGATCACGTATGGTGATTTTCGGGCATTTGGGCCATTTTCGTAATTTCCCAAAGTTTGGGGTAATTACCTTCCGTTGTCGAATTTCGAGCCTTCGGGTGGTCGAAATCGTGTGTCCTACTAGCTCTTAGATTCGTCCTTGCGAGTACTTCATAACCGTATCTTCGGTTCGTATTCAGGTTCGGGTTTCGGTGTCGTTTTGTTGAATTCAGGATTACTAAACGACTTTTCTAAGTATGAGTTCGTCTTTGTTAGATCACCATTAATTTTTGGTAACTCCAAAAATTATAGATCTTTGCAATATTATAGAACATCGAGTTAGCTTTCCAATGGTTCAAGCGGTGAGTCAATCGGTCGGACGAGAGAGTTATGGTCGTTTGATTTTGGCGAACACTCCCGGGAGCCTTTCGGCCGATAGGGGGCCGATAGACTCTCTGCCGGCATCCCGTGGGGGTATCGGTTGGGCCTATCGGCCGATAGGCCGGCCGATAGGTTCTCTGTGTTGCACTATAAATGTGGTTTTGAGCGTGAACGGCTCATTCTTTCCCAATTTTTTCCACCGAGTCGCGAGAGAGAGAGTTAGAGAGGAGAGAGTTCTTCATCCGGTCGATTTTCATCATTTCTTTTCGGTTGTGAGGCTCGGATAATCAATCTAACGCGTGTTCTACGGATCTTAATGCTTGAATCACTCAAGGTAATATCTCTTGAAACCCTACCTTTTTGGATAATTGGGGATTTTGGGGTTTTGTCCGATTCTTTCCGTTTTGTTGATGGATTCTTGATGAATATGATTAATCTTGTTAGTATCTTTAGTTTCCCTACGGATTCATGGATATTTTGTGGATTTTTACGGAATCGAGAGGATTTGGTTGTGGTCGCCCTCGTTGTTGTTTTTGGTATGAATATACATGAATCGTAGGCGGGTTTCGGTGTATTCCATTTCCATAATCGTTTAGAAGTGGTTGTGATTGTGCTATTCGAATCGTTAGGTTCATTTTCGTCGGTTCCTCGCGGTCGTGCTTGATTCTTCTTCCGTTCGTTCGTTGTCGTTTTCCTTTTCGTTAGCATCGGGCGTTAGAAGCTTCGGTTGAGCCGTATCCGTTCGTGGTTCCGTGCTCGTGGTATCGAGGCAAGTACCTTGTCCATACAATTCTTGTTTTGTGAATATGATAATTGGTGATCGTCTTTATGTGGTTGTTTGATTGTTTGAAATGAGTTTTCAAAAGATTCGGTTTAGCCTTGTTAAGGGCTTGCTTTCAAAACGCGTGTGTTTTGTGAATGGTGTGGTTTGAGAATGATTATGTGAACTCTATGGATATGTTTGGCGTTGATGTTGCACTTGGTATTTGCGTGTGGACGTATATTGTTTCATTTCGGTGCATTGTGGTTTGACGTGGTGTTTTGCTAAGTGTTTGATGCTCTGGGTGAATTGTTTGAATATCCTTGATGTGATATGTTAATTGTGTGAATGTGTGGATACGGTTGAAGGTCTACGGTGACACATGGCACGTGATCATGTGGTCGATGCAACAAGTGATTGATCCAACCGTGAGAGCACGAGATAATCTATGGTGGCACATGGCATGCGATCATGTGGCCAGGATGCAACAAGCGATTGATCCAACCGTGAGATGTGTGTGATTTGTTTCGCTAGCCACTCGAGAGGGTCCTTCGAGGCCACGGGTGGGGCGTCGGTGGTGTCGTCCGGTCTAGGCGATGCGCGTGCGTGATTATGTTTCGTTGATTTTACGTCCGTTGAGGACACGTGATGTTGGGCTTTGACCACCGTAAATTGTTGGTGATTTCCTATTTGCGAAAACAAACGTTTGGGCTGTGACCCTATCGATCTTTTGGAAAGAGAAGGATTTTATAATCCTAAATTGTTTTCTATTAAAACTCTCGATGGCATTTTAAACTGTTTTGTAAATTGTTTCCCTTATTTGCGATCTTTCGGTTTTGGAAATGTTTACCCAAACTCTTGCCTCGGGAAGTACTTTTCTTTACGTTTGGATCTTTGAGGATTCCTGATTATTATTGTTCTTGGAACTTGTATTGTATGGCCCGTATTTTTTTGCACTTGTACTTGCACTAGCAAAACAGTGGAGTTTTGCTAACCCCCGAGTATTCGGGGGGTGGATGTCTGTATTGCATTCAGGTTTTGGAGCAGAGCACAGGGTCGGCATGAAGGATGATGAAAGATGAACGATACTAATCACACGAGGTTCCGTTGATGTCGTATTGGTCCAGTTGTATTTTCTTTTCCGCTGCGGTATCTTTTCCCCGTTGTACGGGAGTTTATTGTATTTTGACCCCTGCGTGGGTATGTGTTTGGTATTGAGTTGTATTCGAGTTGTATGTATTTATTGAAAGACCAAATCGGTCTGCTGAGTCATTTTGCCTTGAAGGCATTGTCGAGATGTTAAATGTTGTTACCAGCCTGGTAGATCCTCGAGGAGAGGGTCTACGGCGTGTAATATCCCTGAGTGGATTGGGGGTGTTACATAAATGGTATCGGAGCTTTAGGTTGTGGAAACCTAGGCTGTCGGGTCAGTGGTGTCTATTGAGTTTTTGTCTCGTCGGATTTTGTCTGACTAAGTCGTGTCGCGACGCGTCGTCTGAGTTGGTTGGTCGTGATTAGTATCGTGGGGCGATCATCATCTTCATGCGACCTGTGAATGTAAGTCTCCCTTCTTGGTGTTGTGCCTCGTGTGACACGAGCTATTTTTATGATTATTTGTTAAGTGACGGAATCCTCTTATGGATTTTGATTTCGTGATATGCGGTTATTTGACTCTCATATTTCGTTCATATGAGGAGTAATGTTGCTGGATTGTGCATGTTGAACTGTATTTCTTTTATCCGCTGCGTGAGTTCTTTCAAATGGCTTTCGGCCTTTTGCCAATTGAGTTTGATTTCGAAAACCGATTCCTTTAACCGAGTTTTTGGCATTATGGCCTTGATCGCTTTGGCGAAATTCTTATGACGGTATTTAGTATTTTGTAAATGGCTTTCGTGAGTTTTTGAAATATTACCGTCATCGGCCTTTTTGGCGTTTTTGTAAATTGTTTTTAGCTGGTGAGTTCGGCGCGGGACCACGGCGCTATATTGTTCCTTGTAATTACGTGAAATTTTGGGCATTCTAGCCCATTGATTATTATTTTGAAAACCTTGAGTATCTTAGAAAATTAAAATTCGAGACGTACTTTTAAAACGAATTATTTTCTTGCGGTGTCTTCAAGGTGTTTTCTAATGCCGCAATACATTTCAAAAATTTTTCTACCACGAGGACCAAAATGTTATGAGAAATTTTCAACACTTATATAAAGACCCGAGGGTCGAATAAATTGAAAGTTTTCACTAAGAGAAAGTGTCCTCATTTTTATCAAACGCGAAATGGTTTTCCCAAAGTCTCGATAACGACGTTTCACGTTTGTACTATTTGAAAGGTGATACTCAAGATCAACCAAGATTCTTCAAATTATTTTCAAAATGAGGTTTTCATTTTTTAAAACCTATCCATTCCGTTTGAGAAATTTGGTATGTATGTGTGACGTTCGCGTTGTCATTTTGATACTTTCTCCCGAGTATGATCGAATTGGCGGTGTGAGCATTGAGTCGCTTTCCACACATTGGTTGTGCTAGCCCCTGTGAGAGGCGGAATGTTGGTATTGAATGTTGTCGCCTCGGGGCGATTTCTGCGTTGTCGAGGGTGTGCGAGCTGTTAGAGGTTGGTATGGTATGACCGTGTGCATCGGTGATCGTTCCGTTATGTGTCGGTTGTTTAATGTCTTGTTACCTTGCCCCCGTTTTTGTGAATTTCGTGGACGAGGTCGGAGGTAATGCCCGTATTATTTTGACTCCTGTATTTTCTCTTTCTCGAGTCTATCGACTCGCTCGTGTTCGTTGATACTTTCTGAACTTGTTCTGTATTTCGGTTTCGTCGTTCGAACGAGCTGTGATCTTGTTTTGGGTCAATCTGGTTATCGCTGTGACTTTTTCGAGTTCGGTTCGATTCTTGTGAACCTTGTTCGGAAGTGACATCATCTGGTTTTACTAGTTCTCTTATTCGAAGTGGATCGGAATTGGAACTTCTGCATTTTCGACTCTGTCGACTCATTTATGTTCATTCTGAGCTTGTCCTGCCCCTTGCTTTTGTTGATCGAACGAGGGTGGTATTATTTCGGAATTACTCGTTCGTCGATGTGACTTTTCAATTGTTATTCCCTTTCCTGTGGATCTTATGCGAGTGTGCATCTTGTTGTTTTCACCGGATCTTGTTTTGTCTCGAGTCGAGATGTGAACCTCGGAGTTGTCGGTTGAACCTTATTGTTCTTCGTGATCCGAACATGATCGTTCGATTTTTGTTGTCTCGATCGTTTGTTTGTTCAGTTTTTGTCCTCGTTTCGTGATCGTTGAGCATTCAGGCTCCTTCCTAATTCCCTTAAGTTTGGGAAATTAGTCTCGTTTTCGATCTTCCAACCCTTGGGCGGTGGAATTGATATTAGTTCGTGAATGGCTCGCGTTTGATTGATGTACCGTTGGGTTGGTCAATCATCTTGACTTTCGTTCGTTGTGTTTTGTGATTGTCGGATAATTGACTTGTCTATATTATCCGTTTGATGACGCTTGTCATTTGTTGGTTTTATTATATCCCTAACGGCGACGTTGTGTTGGTCACCGTGGAGCGTGTTTACACGCCGTATATTCCTTTGCGTTGTTTGTAACATTTCGCCGTTGGGCATTAGTTACGCATTCTTGTGTGTCTCGTTGAGTTTTCTGGCGGAATATTTCTTCTCCCTACTTGTTTTAAGTTTGGGACGAAACTTCTTTTAAGGAGGGTAGAATGTAATATCGCAATTTTCGATTCCGGTAATTTCTTTTTTTTGGTGAGTCTGTTTTGTGACTCGCTCATGACCGTTTCGTCATTCTGAGAATGATTAATTCTACACTTTTTGACATCCGAGTTCGTTTCGGTGTCGTTTCGTTGAGTTCTGTGCTTTTTAGCGACTTTTCCGCACTTGAGTTCGATTCTTGCGAATCTCATCCGAAACTGTTGTTTCGAGTTTCCCGCAAGTCCGTTTATCTTTGTTAGACGTGTTGTGAACTTCGGTTTGGTTATTCGATCACGTATGGTGATTTTCGGGCATTTGGGCCATTTTCGTAATTTCCCAAAGTTTGGGGTAATTACCTTCCATTGTCGAATTTCGAGCCTTCGGGTGGTCGAAATCGTGTGTCCTACTAGCTCTTAGATTCGTCCTTGCGAGTACTTCATAACCGTATCTTCGGTTCGTATTCAGGTTCGGGTTTCGGTGTCGTTTTGTTGAATTCAGGATTACTAAACGACTTTTCTAAGTATGAGTTCGTCTTTGTTAGATCACCATTAATTTTTGGTAACTCCAAAAATTATAGATCTTTGCAATATTATAGAACATCGAGTTAGATTTCCAATGGTTCAAACGGTGAGTCAATCGGAGTCCGGACGAGAGAGTTATGGTCGTTTCAGTTTTTGGCCGAACACTCCCAGGAGCCTTTCGGCCGATAGGGGGGGCCGATAGACTCTACTGCCGGCATCCCGTGGGGGTATCGGTTGGGCCTATCGGCCGATAGGCCGGCCGATAGGTTCTGCTGTGTTGCACTATAAATGTGGTTTTGAGCGTGAACAGCTCATTCTTTCCCAATTTTTTCCACCGAGTCGCGAGAGAGAGAGTTAGAGAGGGAGAGAGTTCTTCATCCGGGGGTCGATTTTCATCATTTCTTTTCGGTTGTGAGGCTCGGATACGCGTGTTCTACGGATCTTAATGCTTGAATCACTCAAGGTAATATCTCTTGAAACCCTACCTTTTTGGATAATTGGGGATTTTGGGGTTTTGTCCGATTCTTTCCGTTTTGTTGATGGATTCTTGATGAATATGATTAATCTTGTTAGTATCTTTAGTTTCCCTACGGATTCATGGATATTTTGTGGATTTTTACGGAATCGAGAGGGTTTGGTTGTGGTCCGCCCTCGTTGTTGTTTTTGGTATGAATATACATGAATCGTAGGCGGGTTTCCGGGTGTATTCCATTTCCATAATCGTTTAGAAGTGGTTGTGATTGTGCTATTCGAATCGTTAGGTTCATTTTCGTCGGTTCCTCGCGGTCGTGCTTGATTCTTCCGTTCCGTTCGTTGTCGTTTTCCTTTTCGTTAGTATCGGGCGTTCCGAAGCTTCCCGGTTGAGCCGTATCCGTTCGTGGTTCCGTGCTCGTGGTATCGAGGCAAGTACCTTGTCCATACAATTCTTGTTTTGTGAATATGATAATTGGTGATCGTCTTTATGTGGTTGTTTGATTGTTTGAAATGAGTTTTCAAAAGATTCGGTTTAGCCTTGTTAAGGGCTTGCTTTCAAAACGCGTGTGTTTTGTGAATGGTGTGGTTTGAGAATGATTATGTGAACTCTATGGATATGTTTGGCGTTGATGTTGCACTTGGTATTTGCGTGTGGACGTATATTGTTTCATTTCGGTGCATTGTGGTTTGACGTGGTGTTTTGCTAAGTGTTTGATGCTCTGGGTGAATTGTTTGAATATCCTTGATGTGATATGTTAATTGTGTGAATGTGTGGATACGGTTGAAGGTCTACGGTGACACATGGCACGTGATCATGTGGTCAGGATGCAACAAGTGATTGATCCAACCGTGAGAGCCTGAGATAATCTACGGTGGCACATGGCATGCGATCATGTGGCCAGGATGCAACAAGCGATTGATCCAACCGTGAGATGTGTGTGATTTGTTTCGCTAGCCAGCTCGAGAGGGTCCTTCGAGGCCACGGGTGGGACGTCGGTGGTGTCGTCCGGTCTGGCGATGCGCGTGCGTGATTATGTTTCGTTGATTTTACGTCCGTTGAGGACACGTGATGTTGGGCTTTGACCACCGTAAATTGTTGGTGATTTCCTATTTGCGAAAACAAACGTTTGGTGTGACCCTATCGATCTTTTGGAAAGAGAAGGATTTTATAATCCTAAATTGTTTTCTATTAAAACTCTCGATGGCATTTTAAAGCTGTTTTGTAAATTGTTTCCCTTATTTGCGATCTTTCGGTTTTGGAAATGTTTACCCAAACTCTTGCCTCGGGAAGTACTTTTCTTTACGTTTGGATCTTTGAGGATTCACGATTATTATTGTTCTTGGAACTTGTATTGTATGGCCCGTATTTTTGCACTTGTACTTGCACTAGCAAAACGGTGGAGTTTGCTAACCCCCAGTATTCGGGGTGGATGTCTGTGTGCATTCGGGTTTTGGAGCGAGCACGGGGTCGGCATGAAGGATAATGAAAGATGAACGATAATAATAACACGAGTTTCAGATGATGTCGTATTGGTCGATTGTATTTTCTTTTCATTGCGGTATCTTTTCCCCGTTGTACGGGAGTTTATTGTATTTTGACCCCTGCGTGGGTATGTGTTTGGTATTGAGTTGTATTCGAGTTGTATGTATTTATTGAAAGACCAAATCGGTCTGCTGAGTCATTTTGCCTTGAAGGCATTGTCGAGATGTTAAATGTTGTTACCAGCCTGGTAGATCCTCGAGGAGAGGGTCTACGGCGTGTAATATCCCTGAGTGGATTGGGGGTGTTACACAAGCAGTATCCGAACAGATAAAATCACAAAGAAAAACAAATCACCAAGAAACGAACGGGAATACGAGCAAGAAAAAAAAAAAAATAGGAAGTGAGGAGAAGGGTTAGCCGATATACCTGAGTGATCCGGGTTGACCCGATTCGGACAGATCCAAACCAACGCTCCGATACCAATGTTGAGTATTGGTCCGAATCGGGTGAAAAAATAAGATTACAATAATTATAACAAATATAACTATTACACGAATCTACTCGGGATAGGGATTAGGGATTACACAACTTCTAATTTTACGAATCAAACAAACACTGAAAATTAAACTAAAACAGTGAGAAAATAGGAAGATCAAACCACACGGCCGAAGCCGAAGAAAACACTGTCGGAGAGAAAAATTGCAGCCGCTCGGTCCTCCGTCCCCGTAGCCACGTCCTGGACTCACAAGACCCGCGGCCGGCACCTCGAACCGAACCCACCACCGAAACCCGGAAGCAACCTCCGCGAATCCAAGCACAAAGCAAGATCCGATGGTCCAAAACCCCAAACCCAAAAAACCGAAGCACAAAGCTTAGAAAACCCCAGAAATATCAAATCCCCTTTCTCACAAAGCTCACCAAGAAAACCCCTCAAATATTTCACTCAGAAAACCGAAGGATTCAAAGGGAAAATATATCTTGCTCTCTTTATTTCGTTGTTCTTTCATCTCCACCGAAAACGGGATTTATAGGAGAATCGGAACAACCAAACAAGGAGAAGAAATCGGGCGGATTTACTTTCCATCGGGAGGAGCAGGTCACAGCCGAGAGAAAGGAAAGAAATCGGGGGGTGAGAGAAGCAGAGTGAGAGCTGACGGCGGGGAGGGTGAGAAGGGAAATGAGGGGTAGGGTTAGGGTTTGGGGGGTTTATATATGTAGGGATATAATAAACCAATGGCCTGGATTAAAAGTGCCAGATAAACGGCCAAGATTAATCCAGCCTTAATGGGCTGCTTCCAAAAGGATTCCGGGTCGGGTCCGATTTTAAGTGGGCTGCAGGAGATAGATTATTTTGGGCCCTCATTATTTTATTCATTTGGGCCACATAATCCAACAGGAACATTTTAGTCGTCGGTCGTGGTTAAAGTTCTAATCAATTTTTGGCCATGTTGGTGATTAGAACTTTGACATGCAGATGATGGCAACCATGATGAACCCCTAGAAATTTTGAATAATCTGTCTCCTAATATTACTTTTGAATCTAACCTTAAATATTGAATTTTGAAAGAAGGTTGTTTGTGACCCGTACAACCATCGATTGCTCCATAACTCCATAATATGTTGTAGAAAATTGAAATTATTTCACTGAAACTTGTTGTTCTATATTTTCAAAACAAACTATCTCAAATGATTTACCTCTGATAAAATAAAGAGAATACAACAGTAAGAAAGAGTACAAATTAGAAGGGATTTTCTTGGAATAGGTAGACATTGTACTATCTGGATGCAGGTAAGTATTAGAATTATAGTGAATAAGTATATAAAATATAAATTTAAAATTATTTAAGTACAAAAATAACCTTCTCTTCTTTTATTTTTACAATGTAAATTACACAAAAAAAATCATCTGAATTATAAATTAATTTTAAAAAATTATAATAAAATTTATATGAATTCTAAAATTCACAAATAAATATAAGAAACTATAAAATAAATCCAATCAAGTATAATAATATTTGAGAAAATACAAACAAATTCTAGAAAATACAAATAAATGTTAAAAATATAAAAAATAAATTCTAAAATAATAATTATTTAAAAATATATAAAAAATCATAAAAATAGATCCATATTAATAATATAAATTAAATAAATCTGTAAAACAAAAATATTGTACAAATAAATCCATAAAATACAAATAAATAAGAATATCCTCACATTATAAATAGGTTTATCGAATTAAATAAGATACAAATATTTATTATCGATTTTAATAAATTTGTAATAATATAAATAAATACTATAAAATAAATAATATAAATAAATATAGAAAAAGTACAAATAAATGCCAAGAAAATATGTAAAAACTAAAAAAATAACAATTAATTCTACATTTCACAAGTAAATCCTAAAAATTAGAAGTAAATGATAATATTAATACAAATTCTCAAATAATTAATATTAATTATTTAAAATATATTTATTTTAATAGATCTAGAAACATACAAATAAAGTGAAGAATAAAATTAGAAAACTACAATAAATTATAAAAAATATAATTAAAAATATTGAAAAATATAATTGTACCATTCAAAATAAAATATTTTATCAGTAAATCCAAACACTACAATGTGGATCGTGCATCCTATATTATTTGACCATCATGGGTAAAATTAAGTTAAATGAAGGTAAACTTTGAATGCAAAAATGGATAAGAACAACTATTCCAAACATTAAGCGCATACTCAAATTTGAAATATATATTATATTTAAAACCACAACATTACAAGTAAATTCTAAAATTCTATATAATCAAAAAAAATCCAGAAAATACCAATAAATTTTGAAAAATTAAAAAGATGCTAAAAACCAAATTTCAATCTAAAAATAAAAATTCCCTTTAAAAATTATAAATAAATCTTAAGATATTATTAATTTTAAAATTGCTAATATTTCAGCTTTTTTTCATATTATAGTCTATATATATAAATATTTTTTAATTTTTATTTTATTTTTAATATTTATATTTAATATTTTATAATCTATTATATTTTTTTTTGGAATTTAACTATATTTTATATATGTTTTTGTGATTTATAATTTTAATTTATTTTAGGATTAATTTTAAAAATTTAAAATTAATTTGTATTTTTACAGTTATTTTTTTTAGCATTTTCAGTTTTTCAGAATTCATTTATTTACAACTTTTCTAATTATTAATTAATGTTTTTTGAATTCTAAAATAATTTTTAATTTATCTGATAATTTAGTTAATCTATTTTGGAGTTGAATTTTTAAGTATAAAATTAATAATTATCTAATAATATAATTATGTCATAAAAAAATTACTTTAGAAAACCAAACCAAACATACTCAGTATATCCCGCTCAGAGCAGGGTCTGGGGAGAGTAAGATGTACGCAGACCATGCCCCTACTTTCTATGGTAGAGAGGCTGTTTCCAAGAAGACCCCCAGCTTAGTGCACAACAAAGTTATGAGTGATATATACAAAGAAGCATAAGATTCGAAAAAAGCTCAAAACCATACTTGAGCCCATGGCTTAATTCACATGAGACTTACTTAAGGGGACTTTGGCAACTACTCTCTCGATGAACGCTGCTCTAACAAAAGCGAGGTTGACTCTGCGCACAGCTCCCTGTCAAAAATACACCACACGCAAAAGTCAATAGGATAAAATATACCATAAAATAAAAAAAAATGCTATGTTCTAGGTCAAAGCTAACCGAGCCAATCCTGATACTCTCTACTTCAGAACTGTTCTCTAAAAAAGAATCCACAACTCTGATTTGGCGCCTCCAAGAGCACCTATCAACAATCATGGTCTCGGATACGTTTAAGGCCTTCAAATCTAATCTCAACTGCTCCTCCCACGTCCTCCTCGGTCTGCCTCTCCTTCTCCCCCCAACAACCAATAAACTCTCGACCCTCCTCACCGGGGCAGAGGCATGCCTCCTGCGGACGTGGCCAAACCATCTCAATCTCCCTTCTCTAACTTTTGCTGAAATGGGCGCCACTTCTAGCGCGAACCTGAAAACCCCATTCGAGATTCTATCCAACATTGTGCGACCACACGACCACCGTAATATTCTCATTTCCGCCGCTTCCAACTTACTCTCAAGCGACTTCTTCATCGCCCAACATTTGTAATACCCGAGATTTCTGATGTGTATTTGAACCTTATGATATTATATTTGTTGCATTTTGATCTGAGTATTATTCTTCGTATTTCATGATCCGGTGTTGTTGAACGTATGATTTCATGAATGTGTTCAAAATTGTGATTTTTGCACATGTAGCGCACGCTATCGACTAGGCGTAGCGTACGCTAATTTGGGTTTCGTAGCGCACGCTATGTATGAACCTTAGCGCGCGTTATACGTAGTCAGCATGATTGAGACGTGTTGGTAGGTGAGATCAGGCCGCAGATTTTGTTGGGATTATGTCGGGATGAACCTGGACGGCTTTCGGAAAAGCCGAGTCAATGATGTTTAGCGCACGCTACTGGTATGAGGATAGCGCACGCTAAATGTTGAGTACAGTGAGGTCAGTAAGCTTTGTATGGCCGTTAGCGCACGCTATATGAGTAGTAGCGTACGCTAATTAATGTACTTAGTGCACGTAAAAGGGATGTTAGCGTACGCTAAGTCGAGACCAGGCAGAACAGTAGACAAATAGCCCGCTAGCGCACGCTAGATTGAAGGAGTAGCGCGCGCTAATAACCATTTTCTATTTATAGGACAACACCCTCCTTCATTTTCAAACTTCCACTTCAACCCACAACATAATTCCGCGACTTTGAGAGTTACCCTCTCTATCTTCAACCTTCATATTCAGCTTCCTAACACATCATTGAAGACAAGAGGCTTTGAGGATCAGTTTTCTAGCTTTTGGGCATAGAGTTCATCAAGTTATTCCAACTTATCCTTCCGTTTAAGGTATGTTACGATTCACCAAGCTAAAATTTATGTTCTTAGCTATGCCTTGAGCTTGTTTTGGAATTCATTGGACTAGTTAATGATCTTTTGAGTCCAGCACCATATTTTGGAGATTAGAACCCGATTCTACCTTGTTTTTTCTTTCATTACTTAGAGTATTAATTTAGCCACGGTAGATGGAAACCTTAGCATGTAGTATCCTTAATTCGTTGGAATAATGAGAATGATTTCAGCTAGATTCTATGAACTCTTTCGATGTTCCACTCATAAAATTCATGTATGTTAGAGGAATTTGTTTTGACAATATTCTCCATGTTCTTGAGAGTGATAAATCGGCCATGTCTTTGAACTAAAACCGGATCACTGTAGTATCGTTTTCCTTGCGTAATACTTAGGCATGCTTGTCATCTTGAGTAACATTTGTGGTAAAAATCATAATGGCCGAACATATAAGAATTTTGAATTTGAATCTCATACTTAGAACCCGAAATCTTTAACATCTTGTAAACCCTTGAACTCTTAAACATCGGTACTTCACCTCCGAGACGATCGTTCAACTCTCTTGAAGTGTATTATCATTTCCGGTTCAGCTCTCATCTAGTATACTAACCACGAACCGGCCTTACGTCACTATTTTACGATTCTAAGTTATTCGGTGATCGTACGTTAGTATAGAGTAGTATGTTAAGTTCCTTGTATCTCTTTTTGAACAAGGTCCTAGACTTTCTTAGGGGTCGATCGAGGGGCGGTGGCATACGGACGCATGACATTCATTGGAGTATTTTATTCTTGCCATTTTCGAGGCAAGTATCATATATTGAGTTTGGTTTATATTGGAACTTTGATCATGCATACGGTTTTGTTTATATTGTCGAGTATGAGATTATTTCTTTGATTGTTGTGGTATTCGTTGTTGATTGTTCGTATTGATGAACATATTGAATTGCATATGTGTATGCATGATTACATGGTTTATATTGTAAATGATCCGAGGGGGGTCATGAGTGTAATATCCGCAATTTCGAATTTCGGTAATTTTTTTTTCGGAAGAAGTTTGTTTTGACAACTCTATCATGACCGTTTCGTCATTACGAGAATGATTAATTCTGCACTTTTTGTCATCCGAGTTCGTTTCGGTGTCGTTTTGTTGAGTTCCGTGTCCTTAATCGACTTTTTCACGTGGGAGTTCGACTTTGTGAAGTCACCATTAATTCTTAGAAACTCCAAAAATTCTGAATCTTTGCAACATTATAGAGAATCAAGTTAGCTTTCCAATGGTTCAAACGGTGAGTCAATCGGAGTCCAGACGAAGGAGTTATGGTCGAAATAGCGAAGACTGCACGGTGTGCCTTTTTGGTGTTGAAGGGGTCATGCCGTGTGCGCGGCACACTCAGTGTGCGCGGCACTAAGCTAATTCCTGGGCGTTTTCTTCGCCTGGGCATGCACACTCATCCCGTGCCGCGGCACACGGGCTTTTCTGCGTTTTTAGCAGTTGCGAGAGAAAAACTTCATTTTTTCTCCTCTCTTCTTCCTCCTTCATCTTAGGCGATTGTGGGCGATTCTTGGGCGATTTGAGTGCTACAAAACTTGTAGAGATCATCTACCTCAAGTCTTTTTGTAGATTTTCGACCTCTACTTGAATCCTTCATCCAAATCAAGGTATATTTCTTGATTATCCTTCAAGTTGACTTTTTGGAGAAATTGTTCTTGATTTCGTTTCTAATCCGATTTTGATACATCGATTGGTGTAGTATGATGTTATTAATCATGTTCTATGGGTTGTATATCCATATATCAAGTTTGTTTAACTCGATCGATGATTCGAGTGTTCTTGGGAATTATTGAACATTTAGTGTTCGATTAAATGTCCCAATGAGTTTCCCTTCGATAGTTTGTTGGGATTTCCATTGTTTTGGCCTTGATTCTCGTCGTAACCATGTGTTATTGTTACTTCCAGAGGTTTATAGGTGTCCGAGGATTCCTATGTTGAATTCCGTTTGGTGATTGATGATTCGTGTGGTGTTATTCTCGTTATACTCGTGGTGCTATCGCGTTCTTGATATTGTTCGGGGGTTCGGGGCTATTCGACCGCGTCCTATCCGTCGTCTCGTTGCGATTGTGATATCGAGGCAAGTACCTTGCCCATACTTTTCTTATTTTATGGATATGATGATCGGTGATCGTCTTGTTGTGTTTGTTTGGTTGTTTGAAATGAAGTTTCAAAAGATTTCGGTTTGGCCTCGTTAAAGGCTTGCTTTCAAAACGCGTGTGTTTTGCGAACAATGTGTTTTGGGAATTGATTATGATTTGATTACGTTGAACGTTGAAGTCTTTGATGATGATACTCCTGTGTTTAAAGTTATGGGATCGTGTATTCCGTATTTAATCTTGTTATGGTGTTTTTGAAGAGTTTGATAACGGCGTCGAGTAAGTGGCCATCTCTAGTGAGTATTCTTAATGAACTTACATTCTTAGCATATTAGTATTGCATGAGTAACGTGTGTGTGTATGCTCACTAGGGGTTAGATCCGACGGGGTCTCGGTAGGGGTCCACGGAGGTGTGGATCGACGGTTAATTGTGGTGCATTTTGCAACTGTGATTTGGATTATTGGCATTTCCGGAAATGAGCGCTTTTGAACGATTTTCATGATTGCATGCATCGACTAAGTGTGTAAGAGGTAAGTTATTCGTTTGGCTTACTTGGCTAGGATGGCACAAGAGTATTTTGTTGTTTGTTTTAAATCCTTTATTTGTGGATTTTGATGTTGGGAGACGAACCTTGTGGTCGTTCTTGTGTACTGTGAGTTGATGAGATTTGGGGCTAAAATCCCAATGGTTTTGTAAAAGTCATTTTATGGATTTGGGGCTAAAATCCCAACGGGTTGGTAAATGTCATTTTTCTAAAGTAAAGATTTGGGGCGCTGACCCCTTTTGTCTTGTGGATTTTGAAAAGTAGGATTTGATAATCCTAAATGGTTTTCTATTAAAACTCTCGATGGCATTCTAAACCGTCTTATAAATTATTTTCATTGATTTATGGTATTTCGATTTTTAAAGGTTTTCTCAAACCCTTGCCTCGAGAAGTACTTTTCGTTTCGTTTGGATCTTTGAGGATTCCTGGTTATTGTTATTCGTGGAATGTGACTTGTATGGCTCGTATTTGCACTTTGTATTTGCACTAGCAAAACAAAGGAGTTTGCTAACCCCGAGTATTCGGGGGGTGGATGTCTATTTTTGCATTCAGGTTTTGGAGCATAACACAGGGTCGGCACGAAGGATGATGAAAGATGAACGATACTAATCACACGAGGATCCGTTGATGTCGTATTGGTCTAGTTGTATTTTCTTTTCCGCTGCAGTATCTTTTCCACGTTGTACAGGAGTTTATTGTATTTTGACCCCTGCGTGGGTATATGTTGTAATTGAGTTGTATATTTTTATTGAAAGACCAAATCGGTCTACTGAGTCATTTAGCCTTGAAGGCATTGTCGAGATGTTAAATGTTGTTACCAGCCTGGTAGATCTTCGAGGAGAGGGTCTACGGCGTGTAATATCCCTGAGTGGATTGGGGTGTTACATAAATGGTATCGGAGCCAGGTTGTGGAAACCTAGGCTGTCGGGTCAGTGGTGTCTATTGAGTTTTGTCTCGTCGGATTTAGTCTGACTGAGTCGTGTCGCGACGCGTCGTTTGAGTTTGTTGGTCGTGATTAGTATCGTGGGGCGATCATCATCTTCGTGCGACCTATGGAAGTAAGTCTCCCTTCTTTGTGTTGTGCCTCGTGTGACACGAGCTATTTTATGATTATTTGTTAAGTGATGGAATCCTTATGTGGATTTTGATTTCACGATATGTATTTAATCGACTCTCGTATTTGATTTATACGAGGAGTCTCATCGCTTGTGATGTCTTTTATTGTTGTTTTTGTCCGTTGCTGATGATTTTCGAATCGATTTGCACGTTTTACAAGTTCTCTTGTGGAAGCTTTGTGCTTATGCACGTTCGACTTGTTCACTAGCCAGTGCGGTAGGGTCTTTAGAGGCCTCGAATGGGGACAGTGGTTTTGTTCTGAATGTGGTTATTTGACTCTAATATTTTGTTCTTATGAGGAGTAGTGTTGCTGGATTGTGCATGTTGAACTGTATTTCTTTTATCCGCTGCGTGAGTTCTTTTGTAATGACTTTCGATATTTTACCGACCGAGTTTTATTTCGAAAACCGATTCCCTTAACTGAGTTTTTGGCATTATGGCCTTGATCATTTTGGCGAAATTCTTATGACGGTATTTAGCATTTTGTAAATGGCTTCTGTGAGTTTTTGAAATATTACCGTCATCAGCCTTTTTGGCATCGTCCTTTTTGGCATTGAATTATTTTCGAAAACTTGAGTATCTTAGAAATAAATTTCGAGACATATTTTTTTTCAAATGAGCTATTTTCTTGTGGTACATCCAGGTGCCACAATATATTTCAAAAATTTTCTGCCTCGGGGACCAAAATGTTTTGAGATATTTTTAATGTTTTAGAAACACTTTTATTTAGACCCGAGGGTCGAATATTCTGAAAGTTTTCACTAAGAGAAAGTGTCCTCATTTTTATCAAATGCGAAATGGTTCTCCAAAGTCTCGATTCACGTTTGTACTTTTGAAAGGTGATACTCGAGATCAATCGGTGTTCTTCTAAATTATTTTCAAAATGAGGTTTTCGTTTTTAAAACCTATCCATTCCCGTTTGAGGGCTGGGTATATATGTATGATGTTCGCGTTGTCATTTTTATGTTTGCTCCCGAGTATGACCGAATTGGCGGTGTGAGCGTTGAGTCGTTTTCCACACATTTGTTGTGTTAGCCCCTTGTGAGAGGTGGGATGTTGGTGTTGAATATTGTCGCCTCGTGGTGATTTCTGCGTTGTCGCGCATGTGCGAGCTGTTAGAGCTTGGGTTGGTATGGTCGTGTGCATCGGTGATCGTTCCGTTATGTGTCGGTTGTTTAACGTCTTGTTACCTTGCTCCTGTTTTGTGAATTTCGTGGATGAGGTCGGGGGTAATACCCGTACTATTTTGACTTTTGTATTTTCTCTTTCTCCAGTCTATCGATTCGCTCATGTTCGTTGAAACTTTATGAAATTGTTCTGTATTTCGGTTTCATCGTCCGAACGAACTGTGATCTTGTTGTGGGTCGATCTGGTTATCGTTGTGACTTTTTCGAGTTCGGTTCGATTCTTGTGAACCTTGTTCGGAAGTGACATCATCTGGTTCTATTAGTTCTTTTATTCGAAGTGGATCGGATTTGGAACTCTTGTGTTTTCGACTTTGTCGACTCATTTATGTTCATTGACATTTTCTGAGCTTGTCTTGCCCCTTGCTTTTGTTGATCGAACGAGGGTGGTATTGTTTCGGAATTACTCGTTTGTCGTTGTGACTTTTCGATTGCTATTCTATTTCCTGTGGATCTTATGTGAATGCACATCTTGTTGTTTTCACCGGATCATATGTTTTCTCGAGTCGAGATGTGAACCTTGGAGTTGTTGTTTGAATTTCATTGTTCTTCGTGATTCGAACATGATTGTTCGATTTTTGTTGTCTCGATCGTTGTGGTTCGATCGTTTGATTTTCGGTTTTTGTTGATCTCGTTCCGTGATTGGTGAACGTTCAGGCTCCTTCGTAATTCCCATCAGTTCGGGAAATTAGTCTCGCTGATCTTCCAACCCTTGGGCGGTGGAATTCCGTATTGGTTCGGGCCGATTGGCTCGCGTTTCGATTGATGTACCGTTGGGTTGGTCAATCATACTGCCTTTCGTTCGTTGTGTTTTGTGATTGTCGGACAATTGACTTGGCTATATTATCCGTTTGATGACGCTTGTCATTTGTTGGTTTTATTATATCCCTAACGGCGACGTTGTGTTGGTCGTCGTGGAGCGTGTTTTCACGCCGTATGTCTCTTTGCGTTTCTTGCAGCGTTTCGCCGTTGGGCGCGAATTTTTTGTTTTTGGTGTATCTCGCCGAGTTTTCCTGGCGGGTATATTTCTCCCCCCTACTTGTTTTAAGTTTCGGGACGAAACTTCTTTTAAGGAGGGTAGAATGTAATATCCGCAATTTCGAATTTCGGTAATTTTCTTTTTTCGGAAGAAGTTCGTTTTGACAACTCTATCATGACCGTTTCGTCATTACGAGAATGATTAATTCTGCACTTTTTGTCATCCGAGTTCGTTTCGGTGTCGTTTTGTTGAGTTCTGTGTCCTTAATCGACTTTTTCACGTGGGAGTTCGACTTTGTAAAGTCACCATTAATTCTTGGAGACTCCAAAACTTCTGAATCTTTTCAACATTATAGAGAATCAAGTTAGCTTTCCAATGGTTCAAACAGTGAGTCAATCGGAGTCCAGACGAAGGAGTTATGGTCGAAATAGCGAAGACTGCACGGTGTGCCTTTTTGGTGTTGAAGGGGTCACTGCAGTGTGGCACACTCAGCCGTGCCGCGCACTAAGCTAATTCTGGGCGTTTTTCTTCGCCCGGGCCGCGGCACACTCATCCTGTGCCGCGCACACGGGCTTTTTCTGCTTTTTAGCAGATTTGCGAGGAGAAAACTTCATTTTTCTCCTCTCTTCTTCCTCCTTCATCTTAGGCGATTGTGGGCGATTCTTGGGCGATTTGAGTGCTCCAAAACTTGTAGAGATCATCTACCTCAAGTCTTGTTGTAGATTTTCGACCTCTACTTGAATCCTTCATCCTAATCAAGGTATATTTCTTGATTATCCTTCAAGTTGACTTTTTGGAGAAATTGTTCTTGATTTCATTTCTAATCCGATTTTGATACATCGATTGGTGTAGTATGATGTTATTAATCATGTTCTATGGGTTGTATATCCATATATCAAGTTTGTTTAACTCGATCGACGATTCGAGTGTTCTTGGGAATTATTGAACATTTAGTGTTCGATTAAATGTCCCAATGAGTTTCCCTTCGATAGTTTGTTGGGATTTCCGTTGTTTTGGCCTTGATTCTCGTCGTAACCATGTGTTATTGTTACTTCCGGAGGTTTATAGGTGTCCGAGGATTCCGATGTTGAATTCCGTTTGGTGATTGATGATTCGTGTGGTGTTATTCTCGTTATACTCGTGGTGCTATCGCGTTCTTGATATTGTTCGGGGGTTCGGGGCTATTCGACCGCGTCCTATCCGTCGTATCGTTGCGATTGTGATATCGAGGCAAGTACCTTGCCCATACTTTTCTTATTTTATGGATATGATGATCGGTGATCGTCTTGTTCTGTTTGTTTGGTTGTTTGAAATGAAGTTTCAAAAGATTTCGGTTTGGCCTCGTTAAAGGCTTGCTTTCAAAACGCGTGTGTTTTGTGAACAATGTGTTTTGGGAATTGATTATGATTTGATTACGTTGAACGTTGAAGTCTTTGATGATGATACTCCTGTGTTTAAAGTTATGGGATCGTGTATTCCATATTTAATCTTGTTATGGTGTTTTTGAAGAGTTTGATAACGGCGTCGAGTAAGTGGCCATCTCTAGTGAGTATTCTTAATGAACTTACATTCTTAGCATATTAGTATTGCATGAGTAACGTGTGTGTGTGTATGCTCACTACGGGTTAGATCCGACGGGGTCTCGGTAGGGGTCCACGGAGGTGTGGATCGACGAGCTTTGCTTTTAACCACTACGGGTTAGATCCGACGGTGTCTCGGTAGGGGTCCACGGAGGTGTGGATCGACGGTTAATTGTGGTGCATTTTGCAACTGTGATTTGGATTATTGACATTTCCGGAAATGAGCGCTTTTGAACGGTTTTCATGATTGCATGCATCGACTAAGTGTGTAAGAGGTAAGTTGTTCGTTTGGCTTACTTGGCTAGGATGGCACAGGAGTATTTTGTTGTTTGTTTTAAATCCTTTATTTGTGGATTTTGATGTTGGGAGACGAACCTTGTGGTCGTTCTTGTGTACTGTGAGTTAATGAGATTTGGGGCTAAAATCCCAATGGTTTTGTAAAAGTCATTTTATGGATTTGTGGCTAAAATCCCAACGGGTTGGTAAATGTCATTTTTCGAAAAGTAAAGATTTGGGGCGGTGACCCCTTTTGTCTTGTGGATTTTGAAAAGTAGGATTTGATAATCCTAAATGGTTTTCTATTAAAACTCTCGATGGCATTCTAAACCGTCTTATAAATTATTTCCATTGATTTATGGTATTTCGATTTTTAAAGGTTTTCTCAAACCCTTGCCTCGAGAAGTACTTTTCGTTTCGTTTGGATCTTTGAGGATTCCTGGTTATTGTTATTCGTGGAATGTGAATTGTATGGCTCGTATTTGCACTTTGTATTTGCACTAGCAAAACAGTGGAGTTTTGCTAACCCCCGAGTATTCGGGGGGTGGATGTCTATTTTTGCATTCAGGTTTTGGAGCATAACACAGGGTCGGCACGAAGGATGATGAAAGATGAACGATACTAATCACACGAGGATCCGTTGATGTCGTATTGGTCTAGTTGTATTTTCTTTTCCGCTGCAGTATCTTTTCCCCGTTGTACGGGAGTTTATTGTATTTTGACCCCTGCGTGGGTATATGTTGTAATTGAGTTGTATATTTTTATTGAAAGACCAAATCGGTCTACTGAGTCATTTATCCTTGAAGGCATTGTCGAGATGTTAAATGTTGTTACCAGCCTGGTAGATCTTCGAGGAGAGGGTCTACGGCGTGTAATATCCCTGAGTGGATTGGGGGTGTTACAATGAGGATCTATGCTGAGGGCGCTGGATCGAATGTCCACCATGCGTTGGTCCGACGGGATCATCATGGGGATCTATGCTGAGGGCGCTGGATCATTGGATGGGTTTTCCACCATGCATTGGTCCGACGAGATCATCATGGGAATCTATACCGAGGGTGCTGGATCGTTGGATTACCCTGTATTGTGTTGATGGAATCATGAGGATTCGCATCGTTGGATTCCGGTGACGGAATTCCGTTTTGTATGTTTTATGATGCATTGATAAAATTATATTGTGATACTTGTACTAGCACCGTTTTGCTAACCCCTTCGGGGGTGGACATTTGTTTTGATGTTCAGGTAGCCGAGGAGCGGGGAAGCAGCCACAGTACCGACATGACGATGAAGTGGCTCAGTGATGTGGATGATGTTTATTGTTATTGTGATTTGTCTTCTTGGTTCATTTTTCAGTACTCGAGTACGCGTGTCTTATTAATATTTCGAGATGGTTGTAATAATGACTCATTTGATCTGTTTGAAACCGGTTTTGTATTTGGAACTTTCATGGTACTGTTGTATTATATTTACATTTCTTCTAATTAGCCTTGTAAATCCTTATTTAAAGGGTTTACGACGCTGTAATTATTCCGAACATCTCAGGGTGTTACAGAATATGGTATCGGAGCTAAGATTCATGGATATCTTGGCAGTCGGGTTAGTTGGGTCTGTTTACGTTATTTGATTTATGGGTCGTTTGAAACATCACTGCTGAGCCAGCATCGTCGTGTGGACCGTGGTTGTAAGTCTCCTAATCTCAAATACTACCGTTTTATTTAATTCCTGTTTTTTGAATATTGACGGACTTTCTTTTAGAAAAATTTGCCCTGGATATTGAGTAATTGTGTTTACAGTATGTTGAGGGGAGGTCGTGAACGCGGACGTGGTCGTGGACGCGGACGTGGCAATGCGAGACAGGAGGATTCGGCGTCTACCCCAGAATTATCAGCTAGTCGAACCGATTCCCATTCGGGAGGACAGCAGGGATCAGCAAATAATAATGCAGATCCTAACATGCCGGGAGTGCTTCAACAGGTGGTTGCTCAAATAAACCAGTTTGCTCAGGTTGTTGATCGCATGCAGACGGCGATGGGACAGCAGCATAATGAGGATAATCGAGGAGACAAATGGCTTACTGAGGTGGTCAAATTGCACCCTCCAAAATTTGACGGTTCTGCTGAGATAATTACTTGGGATCACTGGCTGAAGGAGTTAGAAAAGATCTTTGTAGGGATTAACTGCCCTGACGACCGAAAGGTTCCGATAGCCCAGTATCTCCTGACTGGGGAGGCTTTTGACTGGTGGGAGGCCATTCGACCTGAGAATCATAATGCTGACTGGACGGAATTCAAATTAATGATGGAAGCGCAATATTGTCCTCGCCCAGTTAGAGAGGCCCGAGTTCGGGAGTTTTTCTCACCACAAAATCTAGAGGCATCTGTGATGACGTGATTAAGACTTTTAATCACCAGCTGACTTATGTACGCCACTTGGTCATGACCGAGGCAGAGAGAATTTTTCATTTTTACATGCGAATGAAGCTGGAGATTCAACAATACATGTCCGGATTTGAGTGTACCACTTTGCGACAGTATCAGGACAAAGCATTGGCCTACGATATGAAAGAGGCGGCAGTAGAGAAATCAACGGAACACTACAAAAAAACAGTTTTTACCGACGCCAAAATGGTGTTGGTAAAACAGAAAATGGCGTTGGTAAAAAAATTACCGACGCCATTACTGACGGCAACCCGCCGTTGGAAAAACGCTCGACGGTAATTTTTTACCGACGCCATTTTCCGACGCCGCCATTTATCGATGCCAATTTTGGCGTCGTTAAATTAAAAAAAAATTAAAAAAGTCAGGTCAGGACTCAGGCGGGTCGGGTGCGGGTCCGGGCGGATCAGGTTCGGGCTCCATTCAATTTCAAATGGTTGAGAAGGATTTTGGTTTATAAACCACCAAAAACATTGATGTTTTTTCGATGTGGGATTGTGTTAAAAAATTACCGACGCCGAAATGGCGTCGGTAATGGCGTAAACGGCGTCGGTAAATTAAAAAAAAAAAATTACCAACGCCAAAATGGCGTCGGTAAATGGCGTCGGTAAACGGCGTCGGTAATTGTAAAAAAAATAAGTCTGCGAACCGGTCGTCGGCAATGGCGTCGGTAAATCGGGCATCGGTAAATGGCGTCGGTAAATTATAAGTTTAACAACGGCGGTACGGGCGTCGGTAAATGGCGTCGGTAAATTATAAGTTTAACAACGGCGGTGCTGGCGTCGGTAAATGACGTCGGTAAAAACTGTTTTTTTGTAGTGGAAGCAAAGAAGCAGAGAGTGTCTGGTAACTTCACGGAGAACAAGAGTGGTGGGCCCCGTAAGGGCCAGTCCTCATTTCATTCATCCAGGAGGCCTCCGCATCCTTCTCGAGGTGGAAAGAAGCTCCGGGCAGCACCAACCGTTTGAGACGCAGGGAGAAAATGTATAACTGTGGCGAAACGGGGCATGTTAGACGTGATTATTTCGCACCTGCTATGACCTGTTTCGAGTGTGGATAGGAAGGACATCGCGCAATGTTTTGTGGAAATGCGACTCGATCTTTTGGTACTCGCACTCCTGCACCGGTTCCAAAGGATACAAGTGTAAACCAGGCGCAGCAGAGTGGTTTCCAGCAGCCGAATGTTGGGAAAAGAGAGGCATCCAGCGCTGGGTCCGTTCCTCCGCGTATTTACGAGATGAGGAAGTTAGACGATCAGAACACGGTTGTTGCATCAGGTACGATTCAGATCCTTTTGCAACCAGTTAGTGTCTTATTCGATTCAGGAGCTACACATTCTTTCATATCTTTGAACTGTGTTAATCGTTTGAAAATCTCGTGCTGTATGATTGTGAACCTTATGTTGTGGGATTACCGAGCGGAGAGAAACTTGTTGGAACCCTAGAAACTAGAGATTTTCCAGTGACTATAGGAGGGAGAGATTGGCCATCAAATCTTATTGTAGTCGACATCCATGGTGACGATTTAATTCTCGGAGACGATTGGCTTAACCGTTATGGAGCTATTTTGAATTACCGAAAGAGAGTCATTTCTATCATTTCCGATGACGGGTCTGAACATTTATTTAAGGGATGGAGACCGGGAAGCTCAGGAAGATTGATCAAAGCCATGAAAGCAGTTAAATTGCTAAAGCAGGGTTGTTACGGATTTTGGTGTTATGCCATGAAGAAAGAAGAAAGAGTAGAGCTTTCATTAATTCCAGTTGTGAATGAGTTCTCAGATACATTCCCTGACGAACTACCTGGGTTACCTCCGCAGAGAGAAGTGGAGTTCACTATCGAATTAGAGCCTGGAGCCGCTCCTATTTCCAGAGCACCATACCGTATGGCTCCAACCGAGATGTATGAACTAAAGAGGCAACTGGAGGAATTATTACAAAAGGGTTACATTCAGCCTAGCATTTCTCCTTGGGGAGCGCTCGTTCTCTTTGTCCGGAAGAAAGATGGATCCCTTCGATTATGTATTGATTACAGGGAGCTAAACAAGGTGACGATCAAGAACAAGTATCCTATACCTCGGATCGACGATTTGTTTGATCAACTGCAAGAGGCAAGGGTATTCTCGAAGATTGACTTACGATCAGGATACCATCATTTGAGAATTAAGGAATCGGACATACCGAAATCTGTTTTCAGATCCCGGTACGGGCATTTTGAATTCGTGGTGATGCCATTTGGACTTACCAATGCTCATGCGGTATTTATGCAATTGATGAATCGGATATTCTTAGAATACTTGGATAAATTCGTGGTAGTCTTGATCGATGACATCTTGATCTATTCGAAAGACACAGAGGAACATGCAGAGCATTTGCGTATCGTTTTGAGCACTTTGAGAAAGGAACAGCTTTATGCGAAACTTTCGAAATGCGAATTCTGGCTTAAAGAGGTGACCTTCCTTGGGCATGTAATATCAGCTGACGGAGTTCAGGTGGACCCGAAGAAAGTCGAGGCAATCTTGGAATGGGAATCTCCTAATAATGTGAAAGAAGTCCGAAGCTTCTTGGGACTTGCTGGATATTATCGCCGTTTTATAGAAGGATTTTCCAAAATCGCTCGTCCAGTTACTCAACTGTTACAGAAAACCCAAAACTTCGTGTGGAATGAGAAATGTCAGGCGGGGTTTGATGAACTTAAGAGAAGACTGACGTCAGCACCTATATTAGCGTTACCAGATGGAACTGATGGATTCATGATATACAACGATGCTTCGAATTAGGGTCTGGGATGTGTATTGATGCAAAAGGATAAGGTGATTGCCTATGCCTCTCGACAGTTGAAACCGTACGAAGTTAATTACCCGACTCATGATCTGGAGTAGCAGCTGTAGTCTTTGCTCTAAAAATTTGGCGACATTATTTATACGGCACTCATTGTCAGATCTTTACAGATCATAAGAGCCTAAAGTATATTTTCAGTCAGAAGGAATTAAATATGAGGCAGAGAAGGTGGCTGGAATTGATCAAGGATTACGATTTGTAAATCCTCTATCATCTAGGCAAAGCAAATGTGGTAGCTGATGCACTGAGCCGTAAACCTGTTTCTCTTCGAGTGTTGGAAGCGCTTACATCCCAAACCAGCATTCAACAAGAACTAATCCGTGAATGAATTGAAGTGTGGTTACAAGGAGTCCAAGGGCAATTGTGTGTGATGGAACTAACTTCGTCGTTGGTTGAAGAAATCAAATCTAAGCAGTTGGATGATTCTCTGGTTCTTTGATTATGTGACGAAGTGAACAAAGGGAAGGCCCCAGGATTCGTGATACAAGATGATGGAGTTCTGAGATTTCAGAGTCGACTTTGCGTTCCCAATGGTGATGTTTTGAGATGGACAATTCTGAAGGAAGCTCACAGCATGCCCTATTCTATTCACCCGGGTAGCAGTAAGATGTATAAGGATTTAAAACAAAACTTCTGGTGGGGAAATATGAAGAAGGACGTAGCAGAATATGTTTCGAAGTGTTTGACTTGTCAGCAGGTTAAGATTGAACATTAGCGACCTGTCGGAATGTTGAAGCCACTTTCAATCCCTGAGTGGAAGTGGGAAGATATCTCGATGGATTTCATCACCAATATGCCAAGGACCAAGACGGGAATGAACATGATTTGGGTTGTAGTTGATCGACTAACCAAGTCAGCTCATTTCCTAGGAATTAAAGACACGTGGGGACCCGAGAAATTGGCACGAGTATTTATTGCAGAGATAGTCAGATTACATGGGACGCCAAAGACCATTATTTCGGATCGAGATGGTCTTTTCGTGTTGCACTTTTGGAAGGCGGTTCACAGGGCTTTGGGAACCGAGCTGAACTTTAGCACAGCTTATCATCCTCATACGGACGGTCAGTTTGAAAGGAATATTCAGACAGTAGAAGACATGCTTAGAGCTTGTGCCTTAGACTGGTCAACCGACTGGGAGGTTTATTTGCCCTTGATTGAATTCACCTACAACAATAGTTGGCATGCTTCTATTAAGATGGAACCATTTGAAGCGTTGTATAGAAGAAGATGTAGATCGCCCCAGTGTTGGGATGATTCTTCGGACTTTATTGGGACGGAACCAGAGTTGATAGATCAGACTCAAGAGAAGGTAGCTCTAATTCGGGAACGACTGTTGACTGCCCAGAGTCGACAGAAGTCTTATGCAGATGTGCGCCATCGCCCGTTGGAGTATGAGATTGGGGATCATGTACTATTGAAGGTTTCTCCTACCCGAGGAGTTTTTCGTTTTGGGAGAAAAGGTAAGCTAAGTCCGAGATATATCGGACCATTTGAGATCCTCGAGAGAGTTTGAGATTTAGCATACAGGGTGGCCTTACCGCCATCGCTGAGTCACGTTCACAATGTGTTTCACGTATCCCAATTGCGGAAATATGTACCAGATCCCAGTCATATTATTGATTTCGACGAGATCGAGATAGCTAATGACGGCACCTTCGAAGAGAGACCAATCAAGATACTTGAGAGTCGGATCAAACAATTGAGGAATAAACCAATACCCTTGGTTAAAGTACAATGGTCACGACACGGAGTTGAAGACCACTTGGGAAACGGAGGACAATATGAAGACTAGGTATCCATAGTTGTTTTCATCTTAAGTTTCGGGACGAAACTTCTTTTTAGGGAGAGAGGATGTAATACCCGAGATTTCTGATGTGTATTTGAACCTTATGATATTGTATTTGTTGCATTTTGATCTGAGTATTATTCTCCGTATTTCATGATCCGGTGTTGTTGAATGTATGATTTCATGAATGTGTTCAAAATTGTGATTTTTGCACATGTAGCGCATGCTATCGACTAGGCGTAGTGTTGCTGGATTGTGCATGTTGAACTGTATTTCTTTTATCCGCTGCGTGAGTTCTTTTGTAATGACTTTCGATATTTTACCGACCGAGTTTTATTTCGAAAACCGATTCCCTTAACTGAGTTTTTGGCATTATGGCCTTGATCATTTTGGCGAAATTCTTATGACGGTATTTAGCATTTTGTAAATGGCTTCTGTGAGTTTTTGAAATATTACCGTCATCAGCCTTTTTGGCATCGTCCTTTTTGGCATTGAATTATTTTCGAAAACTTGAGTATCTTAGAAATAAATTTCGAGACATATTTTTTTTCAAATGAGCTATTTTCTTGTGGTACATCCAGGTGCCACAATATATTTCAAAAATTTTCTGCCTCGGGGACCAAAATGTTTTGAGATATTTTTAATGTTTTAGAAACACTTTTATTTAGACCCGAGGGTCGAATATTCTGAAAGTTTTCACTAAGAGAAAGTGTCCTCATTTTTATCAAATGCGAAATGGTTCTCCAAAGTCTCGATTCACGTTTGTACTTTTGAAAGGTGATACTCGAGATCAATCGGTGTTCTTCTAAATTATTTTCAAAATGAGGTTTTCGTTTTTAAAACCTATCCATTCCCGTTTGAGGGCTGGGTATATATGTATGATGTTCGCGTTGTCATTTTTATGTTTGCTCCCGAGTATGACCGAATTGGCGGTGTGAGCGTTGAGTCGTTTTCCACACATTTGTTGTGTTAGCCCCTTGTGAGAGGTGGGATGTTGGTGTTGAATATTGTCGCCTCGTGGTGATTTCTGCGTTGTCGCGCATGTGCGAGCTGTTAGAGCTTGGGTTGGTATGGTCGTGTGCATCGGTGATCGTTCCGTTATGTGTCGGTTGTTTAACGTCTTGTTACCTTGCTCCTGTTTTGTGAATTTCGTGGATGAGGTCGGGGTAATACCCGTACTATTTTGACTTATGTATTTTCTCTTTCTCCAGTCTATCGATTCGCTCATGTTCGTTGAAACTTTATGAAATTGTTATGTATTTCGGTTTCATCGTCCGAACGAACTGTGATCTTGTTGTGGGTCGATCTGGTTATCGTTGTGACTTTTTCGAGTTCGGTTCGATTCTTGTGAACCTTGTTCAGAAGTGACATCATCTGGTTCTATTAGTTCTTTTATTCGAAGTGGATCGGATTTGGAACTCTTGTGTTTTCGACTTTGTCGACTCATTTATGTTCGTTGACATTTTCTGAGCTTGTCTTGCCCCTTGCTTTTGTTGATCGAACGAGGGTGGTATTGTTTCGGAATTACTCGTTTGTCGTTGTGACTTTTCGATTGCTATTCTATTTCCTGTGGATCTTATGTGAATGCACATCTTGTTGTTTTCACCGGATCATATGTTGTCTCGAGTCGAGATGTGAACCTTGGAGTTGTTGTTTGAATTTCATTGTTCTTTGTGATTCGAACATGATTGTTCGATTTTTGTTGTCTCGATCGTTGTGGTTCGATCGTTTGATTTTCGGTTTTTGTTGATCTCGTTCCGTGATTGGTGAACGTTCAGGCTCCTTCGTAATTCCCATCAGTTCGGGAAATTAGTCTCGTTTTCGATCTTCCAACCCTTGGGCGGTGGAATTCCGTATTGGTTCAGCGATTGGCTCGCGTTTCGATTGATGTACCGTTGGGTTGGTCAATCATACTGCCTTTCGTTCGTTGTGTTTTGTGATTGTCGGACAATTGACTTGGCTATATTATCCGTTTGATGACGCTTGTCATTTGTTGGTTTTATTATATCCCTAACGGCGACGTTGTGTTGGTCGTCGTGGAGCGTGTTTTCACGCCGTATGTCTCTTTGCGTTTCTTGCAGCGTTTCGCCGTTGGGCGCGAATTTTTTGTTTTTGGTGTATCTCGCCGAGTTTTCCTGGCGGGTATATTTCTCCCCCCTACTTGTTTTAAGTTTCGGGACGAAACTTCTTTTAAGGAGGGTAGAATGTAATATCCGCAATTTCGAATTTCGGTAATTTTCTTTTTTCGGAAGAAGTTCGTTTTGACAACTCTATCATGACCGTTTCGTCATTCCGAGAATGATTAATTCTGCACTTTTTGTCATCCGAGTTCGTTTCGGTGTCGTTTTGTTGAGTTCTGTGTCCTTAATCGACTTTTTCACGTGGGAGTTCGACTTTGTAAAGTCACCATTAATTCTTGGAAACTCCAAAACTTCTGAATCTTTTCAACATTATAGAGAATCAAGTTAGATTTCCAATGGTTCAAACAGTGAGTCAATCGGAGTCCAGACGAAGGAGTTATGGTCGAAATAGCGAAGACTGCACGGTGTGCCTTTTTGGTGTTGAAGGGGTCAGCACTGTGCCGCGCACACTCAGCCGTGCCGCGGCACTAAGCTAATTCCTGGCGTTTTTCTTCGCCCTGGGCCGCGGCACACTCATCCTGTGCCGCGGCACACGGGCTTTTTCTGCGTTTTTTAGCAGATTTGCGAGGAGAAAAACTTCATTTTTTCTCCTCTCTTCTTCCTCCTTCATCTTAGGCGATTGTGGGCGATTCTTGGGCGATTTGAGTTCTCCAAAACTTGTAGAGATCATCTACCTCAAGTCTTGTTGTAGATTTTCGACCTCTACTTGAATCCTTCATCCTAATCAAGGTATATTTCTTGATTATCCTTCAAGTTGACTTTTTGGAGAAATTGTTCTTGATTTCATTTCTAATCCGATTTTGATACATCGATTGGTGTAGTATGATGTTATTAATCATGTTCTATGTGTTGTATATCCATATATCAAGTTTGTTTAACTCGATCGACGATTCGAGTGTTCTTGGGAATTATTGAACATTTAGTGTTCGATTAAATGTCCCAATGAGTTTCCCTTCGATAGTTTGTTGGGATTTCCATTGTTTTGGCCTTGATTCTCGTCGTAACCATGTGTTATTGTTACTTCCGGAGGTTTATAGGTGTCCGAGGATTCCAATGTTGAATTCCGTTTGGTGATTGATGATTCGTGTGGTGTTATTCTCGTTATACTCGTGGTGCTATCGCGTTCTTGATATTGTTCGGGGGTTCGGGGCTATTCGACCGCGTCCTATCCGTCGTCTCGTTGCGATTGTGATATCGAGGCAAGTACCTTGCCCATACTTTTCTTATTTTATGGATATGATGATCGGTGATCGTCTTGTTGTGTTTGTTTGGTTGTTTGAAATGAAGTTTCAAAAGATTTCGGTTTGGCCTCGTTAAAGACTTGCTTTCAAAACGCGTGTGTTTTGTGAACAATGTGTTTTGGGAATTGATTATGATTTGATTACGTTGAACGTTGAAGTCTTTGATGATGATACTCCTGTGTTTAAAGTTATGGGATCGTGTATTCCATATTTAATCTTGTTATGGTGTTTTTGAAGAGTTTGATAACGGCGTCGAGTAAGTGGCCATCTCTAGTGAGTATTCTTAATGAACTTACATTCTTAGCATATTAGTATTGCATGAGTAACGTGTGTGTGTGTATGCTCACTACGGGTTAGATCCGACGGGGTCTCGGTAGGGGTCCACGGAGGTGTGGATCGACGAGCTTTGCTTTTAACCACTACGGGTTAGATCCGACGGGGTCTCGGTAGGGGTCCACGGAGGTGTGGATCGACAGTTAATTGTGGTGCATTTTGCAACCGTGATTTGGATTATTGGCATTTAGGAAATGAGCGCTTTTGAACGGTTTTCATGATTGCATGCATCGACTAAGTGTGTAAGAGGTAAGTTGTTCGTTTGGCTTACTTGGCTAGGATGGCACAAGAGTATTTTGTTGTTTGTTTTAAATCCTTTATTTGTGGATTTTGATGTTGGGAGACGAACCTTGTGGTCGTTCTTGTGTACTGTGAGTTAATGAGATTTGGGGCTAAAATCCCAATGGTTTTGTAAAAGTCATTTTATGGATTTGTGGCTAAAATCCCAACGGGTTGGTAAATGTCATTTTTCGAAAAGTAAAGATTTGGGGCGGTGACCCCTTTTGTCTTGTGGATTTTGAAAAGTAGGATTTGATAATCCTAAATGGTTTTCTATTAAAACTCTCGATGGCATTCTAAACCGTCTTATAAATTATTTCCATTGATTTATGGTATTTCGATTTTTAAAGGTTTTCTCAAACCCTTGCCTCGAGAAGTACTTTTCGTTTCGTTTGGATCTTTGAGGATTCCTGGTTATTGTTATTCGTGGAATGTGAATTGTATGGCTCGTATTTGCACTTTGTATTTGCACTAGCAAAACAATGGAGTTTTGCTAACCCCCGAGTATTCGGGGGGTGGATGTCTATTTTTGCATTCAGGTTTTGGAGCATAACACAGGGTCGGCACGAAGGATGATGAAAGATGAACGATACTAATCACACGAGGATCCGTTGATGTCGTATTGGTCTAGTTGTATTTTCTTTTCCGCTGCAGTATCTTTTCCCCGTTGTACGGGAGTTTATTGTATTTTGACCCCTGCGTGGGTATATGTTGTAATTGAGTTGTATATTTTTATTGAAAGACCAAATCGGTCTACTGAGTCATTTAGCCTTGAAGGCATTGTCGAGATGTTAAATGTTGTTACCAGCCTGGTAGATCTTCGAGGAGAGGGTCTACGACGTGTAATATCCCTGAGTGGATTGGGGGTGTTACAATGAGGATCTATGCTGAGGGCGCTGGATCGAATGTCCACCATGCGTTGGTCCGACGGGATCATCATGGGGATCTATGCTGAGGGCGCTGGATCATTGGATGGGTTTTCCACCATGCATTGGTCCGACGAGATCATCATGGGAATCTATACCGAGGGTGCTGGATCGTTGGATTACCCTGTATTGTGTTGATGGAATCATGAGGATTCGCATCGTTGGATTCCGGTGACGGAATTCCGTTTTGTATGTTTTATGATGTATTGATAAAATTATATTGTGATACTTGTACTAGCACCGTTTTGCTAACCCCTTCGGGGGTGGACATTTGTTTTGATGTTCAGGTAGCCGAGGAGTGGGGAAGCAGCCACAGTACCGACATGACGATGAAGTGGCTCAGTGATGTGGATGATGTTTATTGTTATTGTGATTTGTCTTCTTGGTTCATTTTTCAGTACTCGAGTACGCGTGTCTTATTAATATTTCGAGATGGTTGTAATAATGACTCATTTGATCTGTTTGAAACCGGTTTTGTATTTGGAACTTTCATGGTACTGTTGTATTATATTTACATTTCTTCTAATTGGCCTTGTAAATCCTTATTTAAAGGGTTTACGGCGCTGTAATTATTCCGAACATCTCAGGGTGTTACAGAATATGGTATCGGAGCTAAGATTCATGGATATCTTGGCAGTCGGGTTAGTTGGGTCTGTTTACGTTATTTGATTTATGGGTCGTTTGAAACATCAACTGTGAGCCAAAGATCGTCGTGTGGACAGTGGTTGTAAGTCTCCTAATCTCAAATACTACCGTTTTATTTAATTCCTGTTTTTTGAATATTGACGGACTTTCTTTTAGAAAAATTTGCCCTGGATATTGAGTAATTGTGTTTACAGTATGTTGAGGGGAGGTCGTGAACGCGGACGTGGTCGTGGACGCGGACGTGGCAATGCGAGACAGGAGGATTCGGCGTCTACCCCAGAATTATCAGCTAGTCGAATCGATTCCCATTCGGGAGGACAGCAGGGATCAGCAAATAATAATGCAGATCCTAACATGCCGGGAGTGCTTCAACAGGTGGTTGCTCAAATAAACCAGTTTGCTCAGGTTGTTGATCGCATGCAGACGGCGATGGGACAGCAGCATAATGAGGATAATCGAGGAGACAAATGGCTTACTGAGGTGGTCAAATTGCACCCTCCAAAATTTGACGGTTCTGCTGAGATAATTACTTGGGATCACTGGCTGAAGGAGTTAGAAAAGATCTTTGTAGGGATTAACTGCCCTGACGACCGAAAGGTTCCGATAGCCCAGTATCTCCTGACTGGGGAGGCTTTTGACTGGTGGGAGGCCATTCGACCTGAGAATCATAATGCTGACTGGACGGAATTCAAATTAATGATGGAAGCGCAATATTGTCCTCGCCCAGTTAGAGAGGCCCGAGTTCGGGAGTTTTTCTCACCACAAAATCTAGAGGCATCTGTGACAGACGTGATTAAGACTTTTAATCACCAGCTGACTTATGTACGCCACTTGGTCATGACCGAGGCAGAGAGAATTTTTCATTTTTACATGCGAATGAAGCTGGAGATTCAACAATACATGTCCGGATTTGAGTGTACCACTTTGCGACAGTATCAGGACAAAGCATTGGCCTACGATATGAAAGAGGCGGCAGTAGAGAAATCAACGGAACACTACAAAAAAACAGTTTTTACCGACGCCAAAATGGTGTTGGTAAAACAGAAAATGGCGTTGGTAAAAAAATTACCGACGCCATTAATGACGGCAACCCGCCGTTGGAAAAACGCTCGACGGTAATTTTTTACCGACGCCATTTTCCGACGCCGCCATTTATCGATGCCAATTTTGGCGTCGTTAAATTAAAAAAAAATTAAAAGTCGTCGGGACTCGGGCGGGTGGGTCGGGTCAGGCGGATCGAGTTCGGGCTCCATTCAATTTCAAATGGTTGAGAAGGATTTTGGTTTATAAACCACCAAAAACATTGATGTTTTTTCGATGTGGGATTGTGTTAAAAATTACCGACGCCAAATGGCGTCGGTAATGGCGTAAACGGCGTCGGTAAATTAAAAAAAATTACCAACGCCAAAATGGCGTCGGTAAATGGCGTCGAACGGCGTCGGTAATTGTAAAAAATAAGTCTGCGAATCCGGTCGGCAATGGCGTCGGTAAATCGGGCATCGGTAAATGGCGTCGGTAAATTATAAGTTTAACAACGGCGATGCAAGGCGGTAAATGGCGTCGGTAAATTATAAGTTTAACAACGGCGGTGCTGGCGTCGGTAAATGACGTCGGTAAAAACTGTTTTTTTGTAGTGGAAGCAAAGAAGCAGAGAGTGTCTGGTAACTTCACGGAGAACAAGAGTGGTGGGCCCCGTAAGGGCCAGTCCTCATTTCATTCATCCAGGAGGCCTCCGCATCCTTCTCGAGGTGGAAAGAAGCTCCGGGCAGCACCAACCGTTTGAGACGCAGGGAGAAAATGTATAACTGTGGCGAAACGGGGCATGTTAGACGTGATTATTTCGCACCTGCTATGACCTGTTTCGAGTGTGGATAGGAAGGACATCGCGCAATGTTTTGTGGAAATGCGACTCGATCTTTTGGTACTCGCACTCCTGCACCGGTTCCAAAGGATACAAGTGTAAACCAGACGCAGCAGAGTGGTTTCCAGCAGCCGAATGTTGGGAAAAGAGAGGCATCCAGCGCTGGGTCCGTTCCTCCGCGTATTTACGAGATGAGGAAGTTAGACGATCAGAACACCGTTGTTGCATCAGGTACGATTCAGATCCTTTTGCAACCAGTTAGTGTCTTATTCGATTCAGGAGCTACACATTCTTTCATATCTTTGAACTGTGTTAATCGTTTGAAAATCTCGTGCTGTATGATTGTGAACCTTATGTTGTGGGATTACCGAGCGGAGAGAAACTTGTTGGAACCCTAGAAACTAGAGATTTTCCAGTGACTATAGGAGGGAGAGATTGGCCATCAAATCTTATTGTAGTCGACATCCATGGTGACGATTTAATTCTCGGAGACGATTGGCTTAACCGTTATGGAGCTATTTTGAATTACCGAAGAGAGTCATTTCTATCATTTCCGATGACGGGTCTGAACATTTATTTAAGGGATGGAGACCGGGAAGCTCAGGAAGATTGATCAAAGCCATGAAAGCAGTTAAATTGCTAAAGCAGGGTTGTTACGGATTTTGGTGTTATGCCATGAAGAAAGAAGAAGGAGTAGAGCTTTCATTAATTCCAGTTGTGAATGAGTTCTCAGATACATTCCCTGACGAACTACCTGGGTTACCTCCGCAGAGAGAAGTGGAGTTCACTATCGAATTAGAGCCTGGAGCCGCTCCTATTTCCAGAGCACCATACCGTATGGCGCCAACCGAGATGTATGAACTAAAGAGGCAACTGGAGGAATTATTACAAAAGGGTTACATTCAGCCTAGCATTTCTCCTTGGGGAGCGCTCGTTCTCTTTGTCCGGAAGAAAGATGGATCCCTTCGATTATGTATTGATTACAGGGAGCTAAACAAGGTGACGATCAAGAACAAGTATCCTATACCTCGGATCGACGATTTGTTTGATCAACTGCAAGAGGCAAGGGTATTCTCGAAGATTGACTTACGATCAGGATACCATCATTTGAGAATTAAGGAATCGGACATACCGAAATCTGTTTTCAGATCCCGGTACGGGCATTTTGAATTCGTGGTGATGCCATTTGGACTTACCAATGCTCATGCGGTATTTATGCAATTGATGAATCGGATATTCTTAGAATACTTGGATAAATTCGTGGTAGTCTTGATCGATGACATCTTGATCTATTCGAAAGACACAGAGGAACATGCAGAGCATTTGCGTATCGTTTTGAGCACTTTGAGAAAGGAACAGCTTTATGCGAAACTTTCGAAATGCGAATTCTGGCTTAAAGAGGTGACCTTCCTTGGGCATGTAATATCAGCTGACGGAGTTCAGGTGGACCCGAAGAAAGTCGAGGCAATCTTGGAATGGGAATCTCCTAATAATGTGAAAGAAGTCCGAAGCTTCTTGGGACTTGCTGGATATTATCGCCGTTTTGTAGAAGGATTTTCCAAAATCGCTCGTCCACTTACTCAACTGTTACAGAAAACCCAAAAATTCGTGTGGAATGAGAAATGTCAGGCGGGGTTTGATGAACTTAAGAGAAGACTGACGTCAGCACCTATATTAGCGTTACCAGATGGAACTGATGGATTCATGATATCTGACGATGCTTCAATTAAGTGCAGGATGTGTATTGATGCAAAAGGATAAGGTGATTGCCTATGCCTCTCGACAGTTGAAACCGTACGAAGTTAATTACCCGACTCATGATCTGGAGTAGCAGCTGTAGTCTTTGCTCTAAAAATTTGGCGACATTATTTATACGGCACTCATTGTCAGATCTTTACAGATCATAAGAGCCTCAAGTATATTTTCAGTCAGAAGGAATTAAATATGAGGCAGAGAAGGTGGCTGGAATTGATCAAGGATTACGATTTGTAAATCCTCTATCATCTAGGCAAAGCAAATGTGGTAGCTGATGCACTGAGCCGTAAACCTGTTTCTCTTCGAGTGTTGGAAGCGCTTACATCCCAAACCAGCATTCAACAAGAACTAATCCGTGAATGAATTGAAGTGTGGTTACAAGGAGTCCAAGGGCAATTGTGTGTGATGGAACTAACTTCGTCGTTGGTTGAAGAAATCAAATCTAAGCAGTTGGATGATTCTCTGGTTCTTTGATTATGTGACGAAGTGAACAAAGGGAAGGCCCCAGGATTCGTGATACAAGATGATGGAGTTCTGAGATTTCAGAGTCGACTTTGCGTTCCCAATGGTGATGTTTTGAGATGGACAATTCTGAAGGAAGCTCACAGCATGCCCTATTCTATTCACCCGGGTAGCAGTAAGATGTATAAGGATTTAAAACAAAACTTCTGGTGGGGAAATATGAAGAAGGACGTAGCAGAATATGTTTCGAAGTGTTTGACTTGTCAGCAGGTTAAGATTGAACATTAGCGACCTGTCGGAATGTTGAAGCCACTTTCGATCCCTGAGTGGAAGTGGGAAGATATCTCGATGGATTTCATCACCAATATGCCAAGGACCAAGACGGGAATGAACATGATTTGGGTTGTAGTTGATCGACTAACCAAGTCAGCTCATTTCCTAGGAATTAAAGACACATGGGGACCCGAGAAATTGGCACGAGTATTTATTGCAGAGATAGTCAGATTGCATGGGACGCCAAAGACCATTATTTCGGATCGAGATGGTCTTTTCGTGTCGCACTTTTGGAAGGCGGTTCACAGGGCTTTGGGAACCGAGCTGAACTTTAGCACAGCTTATCATCCTCATACGGACGGTCAGTTCGAAAGGAATATTCAGACAGTAGAAGACATGCTTAGAGCTTGTGCCTTAGACTGGTCAACCGACTGGGAGGTTTATTTGCCCTTGATTGAATTCACCTACAACAATAGTTGGCATGCTTCTATTAAGATGGAACCATTTGAAGCGTTGTATAGAAGAAGATGTAGATCGCCCCAGTGTTGGGATGATTCTTCTGACTTTATTGGGACGGAACCAGAGTTGATAGATCAGACTCAAGAGAAGGTAGCTCTAATTCGGGAACGACTGTTGACTGCCCAGAGTCGACAGAAGTCTTATGCAGATGTGCGCCATCGCCCGTTGGAGTATGAGATTGGGGATCATGTACTATTGAAGGTTTCTCCTACCCGAGGATTTTTCCGTTTTGGGAGAAAAGGTAAGCTAAGTCCGAGATATATCGGACCATTTGAGATCCTCGAGAGAGTTTGAGATTTAGCATACAGGGTGGCCTTACCGCCATCACTGAGTCACGTTCACAATGTGTTTCACGTATCCCAATTGCGGAAATATGTACCAGATCCCAGTCATATTATTGATTTCGATGAGATCGAGATAGCTAATGACGGCACCTTCGAAGAGAGACCAATCAAGATACTTGAGAGTCGGATCAAACAATTGAGGAATAAACCAATACCCTTGGTTAAAGTACAATGGTCACGACACGGAGTTGAAGAGACCACTTGGGAAACGGAGGACAATATGAAGACTAGGTATCCATAGTTGTTTTCATCTTAAGTTTCGGGACGAAACTTCTTTTTAGGGAGAGAGGATGTAATACCCGAGATTTCTGATGTGTATTTGAACCTTATGATATTGTATTTGTTGCATTTTGATCTGAGTATTATTCTCCGTATTTCATGATCCGGTGTTGTTGAATGTATGATTTCATGAATGTGTTCAAAATTGTGATTTTTGCACATGTAGCGCATGCTATCGACTAGGCGTAGTGTACGCTAATTTGGGTTTCGTAGCGCACGCTATGTATGAACCTTAGCGCGCGCTATACGTAGTCAGCATGATTGAGATGTGTTGGTGGGTGAGATCAGGCTGCGGATTTCGTTGGGATTATGTCGGGATGAACCTGGACGGCTTTTGGAAAAGCCGAGTCAACGATGTTTAGCGCACGCTACTGGTATGAGGATAGCACACGCTAAATGTTGAGTACAGTGAGGTCAGTAAGATTTGTATGGCCGTTAGCGCACGCTATATGTGTAGTAGCGTACGTTATTTGATGTACTTAGCACACGTAAAAGGGATGTTAGCGTACGCTAAGTCGAGACCAGGCAGAACAGTAGAAAAATAGCCCGTTAGCGCACGCTAGATTGAAGGAGTAGCGCGCACTAATAACCATTTTCTATTTATAGGACAACACCCTCCTTCATTTTCAGACTTCCACTTCAACCCACAACATAATTCCGTGACTTTGAGAGTTACCCTCTCCATCTTCAACCTTCATATTCAGCTTCCTAACACATCATTTAAGACAAGAGGCTTTGAGGATCGGTGTTCTAGCTTTTGGGCATAGAGTTCATCAAGTTATTCCAACTTATCCTTCCATTTAAGGTATGTTACGATTCACCAAGCTAAAATTTATGTTCTTAGCTATGCCTTGAGCTTGTTTTGGAATTTATTGGACTAGTTAATGATCTTTTGAGTCCAGCACCATATTTTGGAGATTAGAACCCGATTCTACCTTGTTTTTTCTTCCATTACTTAGAGTATTGATTTAGCCTCGGTGGATGGAAACCTTAGCATGTAGTATCCTTAATTCATTGGAATAATGAGCATGATTTCAGTTAGATTCTATGAACTCTTTCGATGTTCCGCTGATAAAATTCATGTATGTTAGAGGAATTTGTTTTGACAATATTCTCCATGTTCTTGAGAGTGATAAATCGGCCATGTCTTTGAACTAAAATCGGATCACCGTAGTATCGTTTTCCTTGCGTAATACTTAGGCATGCTTGTCATCTTGAGTAACATTTGTGGTAAAAATCATAATGGCCGAACATATGAGAATTTGGAATTTGAATCTCATACTTAGAACCCGAAATCTTTAACATCTTGTAAACCCTTGATCTCTTAAACATCGGTACTTCACCTCCGAGACGATCGTTCAACTCTCCTGAAGTGTATTATCATTTCCGGTTCAACTCTCATCTAGTATACTAACCACGAACATGCCTTACGTCACTATTTTACGATTCTAAGTTATTCAGTGATCGTACATTAGTATCGAGTAGTATGTTAAGTTCCTTGTATCTCTTTTTGAACAAGGTCCGAGACTTGCTTAGGGGTCGATCGAGGGGCGGTGGCATACGGACACATGAAATTCGTTGGAGTATTTTATTCTTGCCATTTTCGAGGCAAGTATCATATATTGAGTTTGGTTTATATTGGAACTTTGATCATGCATACGGTTTTGTTTATGTTGTCGAGTATGAGATTATTTCTTTGATTGGTGTGGTATTCGTTTTTGATTGTTCGTATTGATGAACATATTGAATTGCATATGTGTATGCATGATTGCATGGTTTATATTGTAAATGATCTGAGGGGGGTCATGAGGATCTATGCTGAGGGCGCTGGATCGAATGTCCACCATGCGTTGGCCCGACGGTTGGTGTTGGCCCGACAGGATCATCATGGGGATCTATGCTGAGGGCACTGGATCGTTGGATGGGTTTTCCACCATGCGTTGGTCCGACGGGATCATCATGGGGATCTACACCTAGGGCACTGGATCGTTGGATTACCCTGTATTGTGTTGATAGAATCATGAGTATTCGCATCGTTGGATTCCGGTGACGGAATTCCATTTTGTATGTTTTATGATGCATTGATAAAATTATATTGTGATACTTGTACTAGCATCGTTTTGCTAACCCCTTCGGGGGTGGACATTTGTTTTGATGTTCAGGTAGCCGAGGAGCGGGGAAGCAGCCACAGTACCGACATGACGATGAAGTGGCTCAGTGATGTGGATGATGTTTATTGTTATTGCGATTTGTCTTCTTGGTTCATTTTTCAGTACTCGAGTACGCGTGTCTTATTAATATTTCGAGATGGTTGTAATAATGACTCATTTGATCTATTTGAAACCGGTTTTGTATTTGGAACTTTCATGGTACTGTTGTATTATATTTACATTTCTTCTAATTAGCCTTGTAAATCCTTATTAAAGGGTTTACGGCACTGTAATTATTCCGAATATCTCGGGGTGTTACAATATTCAGAGCCATACAACATAGCCGGTCTGATTGCTGCTCTATAGAATTTACCCTTCAACTTAAGAGGGACTTTCTTGTCGCACATGACCCCTGTCGCAGCTCTCCACCTTAGCCACCCCGCCTTAATACGATGAGTGACATCATCTTCACACTCACCTTCCTTCTGAATGATCGAACCCAAATACTTTAACTTATCCGTACGGGGTACGATCTGATCAACAATCATTACCTCTACTCCTTCCTCGTTGGCCTCACCACTAAAGTTACACCAGAGATACTCGGTCTTAGACCAGCTCACACGCAAGCCCTGGGATTCTAACTTAGACCTCCATAGCTCCAACTTCGAATTCACCTCCCTCCTCGACTCCGCCACTAACACAATGTCGTCAGCAAAAAGCATGCACCACGGGACACCATCCTGTATCCCCAGAGAAATGACGTCAAGGATTAGAGCGAAGAGAAGAGGGCTTAGTGCCGACCCCTGGTGTAGCCCGATCTCAACCGGAAAATACTGGGTGTCACCAATGTAACACCCCCAGGATATCCGAGGTATATTACAGCGCCGTGAATCCCTACATGGGACCCACCAGGCTGAACAAACATCATACTCATCGACTCACAGAAACAACAGAAAAATACCTCGTCATAAAGACTCCCAACAAAATAATTCACCCGGTTTAACCGGTCAAACATGACACCATAATCCATCACAGCGTAATAAACAACAATACAATCCCGACAAGTAAAAGTTCTTAAGTACTCGAGTACTTCTATTAGTTTAAAGACCACAAAGGTAAAAGATAGAAAACAACAAGACACCACTCGTGCACAACCATCACGCACGGCCATCATCCGCATACTGGTCCAGCGCCCGCTCGTCTCGATGAACCTGACCTGAAATTCATAAAACGAATTTCCCCAAAACGGGTCCCCAGAGGGGTTAGCAATTACGCTAGTACAAGTAACCAGATGAACGACTTACATCTTACACATATAGTAATGCATGCAATTCAAGAAAACATAGTTCCAAAACACTCATTTCCGGAAGTGCCAATGATCAAACCACATTTGTAAAAATGCACCACAATTAACCGCGGACCCACAGCTTCGTGGATCCCTGCCGAGACCCCGTCGGATCTAACCCACAGTGGTTAAAAGCAAGCTCGCGGTTCCACAGCTTCGTGGAGCCCTACCGAGACCCCGTCGGATCTAACCCGTAGTGAGCATACACACACACACAATTTCTCATACAAAACTACTATGTCAAGATCGTAAGTTCATAAGGATACTTGCCTCGATTAAATAGACGATGACACGAATGGAACGGAAGAATAAAGCACAACCGCGAGGGACCGACGAAAATGAACCTAACGATTCGAATAGCACAATCACAACCACTTCTAAACGATTATGGAAATGGAATACACCCGGAAACCCGCCTACGATTCATGTATATTCGTACCAAAAATAACAACGAGGGCGGACCACAACCAAACCCTCTCGATTCCATAAAAATCCACAAAATATCGATGAATCCGTAGGAAAACTAAAGATACTAACAATATTAATCGTATTCATCATGAATCCACCAACAAAACGGAACGAATCGGAAGAAAAACCCAAAACCCCCAAATTAATCGAAAATAGGGTTCTAGAAATATTACCTTTGGAGATTCAAGAACTAAGATCCGTAGAACACGCGTTAGATTGATTATCCGAGCCTCACAACCGAAGGAAGATGATGAAAATCGACTCCCGAATGAAGAATGCTTGAGAAGTTCTTCCCCCCTTAGCTCTCTCTCTCTCTCGCAGTGAAATGAAGGAGAAGGCGACCGATCTCGTCTAATAAGGACGAGATTGCACAGATTGACCGCCGTGTGCCGCGGCACACCAAGTGTGCCGCGGCACGAGCCAAAATTTACTCCTGTGTTTCGGCATTGTGCCGCGGCATACCGCGTGTGCCGCGGCACCGTCTGATTGGGTTTTGGTCGCAGAAGACACACGAGTGTGCCGCGGCACTGGCCTGGCACTGTGCCGCGGCACCGGATGGGTGTGCCGCGGCACACAGTACAGTTTGTTCGACCCACAACTGAAGGAATTTGTGTGCCGCGTCACGCACATCTTGTGCCGCGGCCCACACCCCCTTTTGGGTCCCAAAATGATAAAAATGATCCGGAAAGAGAATAAATCGATAGGAATCAATATTTGGGAACCAACAACACGAAATGGATCCACGGCAACCCCGAAACGGCGGTTCCGCACAACAATAACGAGAATACAGTTCAACAGTTGACAGTAAGGACACACTGAAAGATACACGAGGGTCACTACGATCGAGAAATACACCAAAAACGAAAATACAAGGAAAAGAAAAATACGGATATTACATTCTACCCCTCTAAAAATAAGTTTCGTCCCGAAACTTAAGAAACAAACAACTCCGGGTACCTAGCACGCATGCTATCCTCAGTTTCCCAAGTTGCCTCCTCGACACCGTGTCTCGTCCACTGCACTTTGACCAAAGGGATGGTTTTATGCCTCAGTCATTTCTCACGATGCTCCAAAATCTTCAAAGGACGCTCCTCAAAAGTAATATCTTCAGCGATATCAATCTCGCCATAATCGATGACGTGACTAGGATCCGGGACATATTTCCTCAGCTGGGAAACATGAAAAATGCTATGAACATGGCTCAAGGCCGGAGGTAACGCCAAACGGTATGCCAACCCACCGACTCGCTCGAGGATCTCAAAGGGGCCGATAAATCTCGGACTCAACTTTCCTTTCTTCCCGAAACGAAAAACTCCCTTCGTCGGCGACACCTTTAGCAAAACGTGGTCTCCCACCTCGAATTCCAAAGGTCGACGACGGACGTCGGCATACGACTTCTATCGACTATGGGCAGTCAACATCCATTCCCGAATTAATTCTATCTTCCGCCTCGTCTCTAGAACGACATCCGGCTCAGTCCCGACCAAATCGGACGCCTCATTCCAACAAATCGGTGATCGACATCGCCGCCCATAAAGTGCCTCATACGGTGCCATCCGAATCGACGCGTGCCAACTGTTGTTGTACGTGAATTCGATCAGCGGCAAATGTTCCTCCCAGTCACTACTCCAATCGAGAGCACAGGCACGCAACAAGTCCTCGATCGTCTGGATAGTGCGTTCCGACTGTCCATCTGACTGGGGATGAAAAGAGGTACTCAAACGCAATCGGGTACCCAACGCCTTATGCACCGCCTGCCAGAAGTGCGATACAAAACGGCCATCACGGTCCGAAACAATAGACTTCGGGGTACCATGAAGTCTCACGATCTGCGCGATAAACACGCGAGCTAACTTCTACGGGCCCCAAGTGTCCTTGATGCCCAGAAAATGTGCCGACTTGGTCAGACGATCGACAATCACCCATACCATATTCATGCCCGACCTCGATCTCGGCAGACTCGTAATGAAATCCATCGATATATCTTCCCATTTCCATTCCGGAACGGGAAGTGACTGCAAAAGCCCAGTGGTCGCCGATGCTCGATTTTGACTTGCCGGCAAGTCAAACACCTTGCTACAAAGCGTGCGACCTCCTCCTTCATGTCATTCCACCAAGTTCCTCCTCAAGTCCTTGTACATCTTACTCGAACCAGATGAACGGAGTAAGGTGTAGCATGGGCCTCCCGCAAAATACTGTCTCGGCTCGAGTCGTTCGGCACACAAAGCCGACCCGAAACCTCAAAACACCATCTTCGTGAATCACAAATCCACGAGATTTTCCTTTAAGAACGTTCTCGGATTTGAGTAATCATCGGGTCCTCTGATCGCTTGACTTAATCTCATCGATCAAAGACGAAATTTCCAAAGCACGAAATTGTCCGGCGCTTCCGACAATGTAACCTCAACATCTAACTCGATTAAAGCTCACCGAAGCTCGGACCGAGACGTAAGGATCTCAAGCGATCGCAATGCAATCGGTTTCGACTCAAGGCGTCGGCCACGACGTTCGCCTTGCCCGGATGATAAAGGATTTCGAGGTCATAATCCTTAATCGGCTCTAACCACCTCCTCTGCCTCATATTCAACTCCCATTGAGTAAATATGTATTTCGGACTTTATGATCGGTAAAAATCTGACATGTAGAGCCGAAAAGATAGTGACGCCAAATCTTGAGCGCAAATACGACTGCCGCTAACTCCAAATCATGAGTAGGGTAGTTAAGCTCGTACGGCCTCAACTGTCTCGACGCAAAGGCAATGGTATTTCCGTGCTGCATTAATACGCACCCAAGACCCTGACCAGAAGCATCGCTATAAACGGCGAATCCCTCGTTGCCACATGGCAACGCCAAAACCGGAGCTGAAGTCAAACGCTTCTTCAGTTCCTCAAAACTGAACTACCTCTCGTCATTCCAGACGAACTTCTCGGATTTCTGGAGCAACTGTGTAAGTGGTCGAGCCAGTTTCGAGAAACCCTCGACGAACCTACGGTAGTAGCCAGCCAAACCCAAGAAACTACGGAGCTCTCTCACATTTTTGGGCGGTGCCCAATCCAATACTGCCTCGATCTTCTGCGGATCTACACGAACCCCCTCGGCTGAAATCACGTGACCCAAAAACATCACTTCCGTCAGCCAGAACTCACATTTCGAGAACTTCGCATAGAGTTGCTCGGCCCTCAAGATGTCTAACACTATCCGCAAATGATGGGCATGCTCTTCCTCGTTCCTCGAATAAATAAGAATATCGTCAATGAAGACGACGACACACTTATCCAAATACTCGATAAAGACTTTGTTCATCAACTGCATGAACACCGCCGGCGCATTAGTTAACCCGAAAGGCATAACTACAAACTCATAATGTCCGTATCTCGTCCGAAAAGCTGTTTTCGGCACATCGGACTCTCTCACCCGGAGCTGATAGTACCCCGATTTCAAATCAATCTTCGAGAATACCGCAGCTCCCTGCAACTGGTCGAACAAGTCGTCAATTCTCGGCAAAGGATACTTGTTTTTGATGGTCACCTTTTTTAGTTCGCGATAGTCGATACACAAACGTAGTGAACCATCCTTCTTCCGCACAAACAGGACCGGTGCGCCCCAAGGCGAGGCGCTCGGTCGAACATACCCCGACTCAAGGAGCTCACTCAACTGCTTCTTCAACTCGGACATCTCTGAAGGTGCCATGCGATAGGGTGCCTTCGAAATAGGAGCCGCACCCGGCTCTAACTCTATAGCGAACTCGACCTCACGATCCGGTGGCAATCCCGGTAACTCGTCAGGAAAAACATCAGGAAATTCATTAACGATTAGAATCGACGAAAGCTCGACTCCACCACTCTCCGTCTTCAAGGCGTAGCACCAATAGCCGGTACACCCCTTTCGCAGGAGTCTCATCGCCTTCAAGGCGTTAATAACGAATTTCTGGTTCCCCCTCTTTCGCCCGGCGAAAGAGTGCTTGGTGCCATCATCGGCTAACATGGTGATGATTCTCGTGCGGTAGTTCATGATTGCACCATGCCGCTCGAGCCAATCATCCCCGAGAATTAAGTCCTCACCCTCAATACCCACAACAGTAAGATTAGAGGGCCAAGGCCTCTCACAAATAAACACAGAACAGTCTCGAACCTCCTGATCACCAACGATCCTATCACCGCTAGGAAGCTTAACGATGAAGGGCTCACAAGGCGTCAAACGGTCGAGACTCAAACGGCGCACACAATCCAGAGATATGAACGAATGCGTAGCACCAGAATCGAAAAGCACACTGACAGGATGAGAAAGAATATAAACGGTACCTGTCGCAACGGTAGCCGCTGGATCATCGGCTCTCCGCATCTCATAGACACGCGGGTGGGCTGAGCCGACACTAGAAGCTCCCCCCTTAGAGGGCTGACCCCGACCTCTCCCCCGACTAGCACTCGGCGGAGATTGAGGAGAAAACGATCCCTGATTCACACTTGGTTCCCTAGGCGCTGGAATGGAAGCCCGGGCACCAAGGATTTTCTCCCTCTCAGCACAGAAAGCAGCTTTGTGACCCGACTGGCCACACTGATTACACGTCAGCAAAGGGTTTGGACAAACACGACTGATGTGGCCCTGCTGGCCACAGTTAAAGCATTTCACCTCTCGAGAGGGGCACTGGCAGCCCTACGGGGAAACCCAGTAGATCGAGCTGGTCCACCACCAGCGGAAAAGTTAGCAGACTGAAATTTCTGCTGACCCCCACCTTTGTGGCCCGAAAAATTCCCAGCGGACTTCTGTTTCTTACTATCGCGGGCCGCCTCACTCGCCGTCACAGACATATCGTAAGCCAGGGCCCTGCTCTGGTAATCTTTCAAGGTAGTGCATACAAGCCCCGACATATAGTCCCTAATAGACAACTTCATCCGTCTGGAGAATTGGAAAATTTTGTCGCTCTCCTCGACAACTTGGGTCTTCACATAACCCAACTCTTTGTTAAAATCAGCAATGGCTTGAGATACGGGGATATCCCGCGGTTGAGCATCATAAAAAGCATGTACCCGAGGCACATCTCGACGGCCACGGGCAATATTCAGTCTCCATCAATTCTTGAAACTCAGCCCACGAAGCAGCATGATCTTTGGGCCCAACGGCCTCCCACCAGTCCGTAGCGTCCCCTGTGAGAAAGTATTGGGCAATAGGGACTTTACGTTCCTCGGGGCAGTTAGTGGCAACGAAGACCTTAGATATCTCCTTGATCCAACCTTCCCAGCCAATCGGGTCCAAGCTCCCGAAAACCGAGGAGGATGCATCTTGATAACATCTTGGAGCCAACGATCTGCTCCGCCCGATTAGCGTGGGCACGATCCGGTTCGAACCGCCCGAGCTATCGCGCCATTTGATTCACCATTTGCCGCATAACGGCCGCAATACCGAGGTCGGCACGCCTCGAGAAGAAGCATGGCTATGACGGCCGCCGATGCCGCGCTCTCGAAGATCGCGACGTGGCCACCCCACCGGCCGCCCACGTCCCGGCCGGCCCACGACCACGACCGCGACCACGAGCTCTTCCAGCATCCATACTGGAGTTAAATAAGTAGCAAAAGCCATACGAGGATCAGTACAAGAAAAGAACAATTACAAGTCGAGAATCAAGGGTACGATACAAGGAATTAATGAACAGAGGAAGGAAAACTTACGGACACTGGTAGTACCGGAATCATGGCAGCGTGACGATGATGTGCAAAACAAAACACCACAAGACCCAATAAACCGACAAGCCTAGGTATCCATAAACCTAGAGCTCCGATACCATTTTCTGTAACACCCCCAGGATATCCGAGGTATATTACAGCGCCGTGAATCCCTACATGGGACCCACCAGGCTGAACAAACATCATACTCATCGACTCAAAGAAACAACAGAAAAATACCTCGTCATAAAGACGCCCAACAAAATAATTCACCCGGTTTAACCGGTCAAACATGACACCATAATCCATCACAGCGTAATAAACAACAATACAATCCCGACAAGTAAAAGTTCTTAAGTACTCGAGTACTTCTATTAGTTTAAAGACCACAAAGGTAAAAGATAGAAAACAACAAGACACCACTCGTGCACAACCATCACGCACGGCCATCATCCGCATACTGGTCCAGTGCCCGCTCGTCTCGATGAACCTGACCTGAAATTCATAAAACGAATTTCCCCAAAACGGGTCCCCAGAGGGGTTAGCAATTACGCTAGTACAAGTAACCAGATGAACGACTTACATCTTACACATATAGTAATGCATGCAATTCAAGAAAAACATAGTTCCAAAACACTCATTTCCGGAAATGCCAATGATCAAACCACATTTGTAAAAATGCACCACAATTAACCGCGGACCCACAGCTTCGTGGATCCCTGCCGAGACCCCGTCGGATCTAACCCACAGTGGTTAAAAGCAAGCTCGCGGTTCCACAGCTTCGTGGAGCCCTACCGAGACCCCGTCGGATCTAACCCGTAGTGAGCATACACACACACAATTTCTCATACAAAACTACTATGTCAAGATCGTAAGTTCATAAGGATACTTGCCTCGATTAAATAGACGATGACACGAACGGAACGGAAGAATCAAGCACAACCGCGAGGGACCGACGAAAATGAACCTAACGATTCGAATAGCACAATCACAACCACTTCTAAATGATTATGGAAATGGAATACACCCGGAAACCCGCCTACGATTCATGTATATTCATACCAAAAATAACAACGAGGGCGGACCACAACCAAACCCTCTCGATTCCGTAAAAATCCACAAAATATCCATGAATCCGTAGGAAAACTAAAGATACTAACAATATTAATCGTATTCATCATGAATCCACCAACAAAACGGAACGAATCGAAAGAAAAACCCAAAACCCCCAAATTAATCGAAAATAGGGTTCTAGAAATATTACCTTTGGAGATTCAAGAACTAAGATCCGTAGAACACGCGTTAGATTGATTATCCGAGCCTCACAACCGAAGGAAGATGATGAAAATCGACTCCCGAATGAAGAATGCTTGAGAAGTTCTTCCCCCCTTAGCTCTCTCTCTCTCTCTCTCGCGCAGGTGAAATGAAGGAGAAGACGACCGATCTCGTCTAATAAGGACGAGATTGCACAGTTGACCGCTTCGTGTGCCGCGGCACAGGCCAAAATTTACTCCCAGGTTTCGGCATTGTGCGCGGCAAGATACCGCGCGTGCCGCGCACCTGCATACTGGGTTTTGGTCGCAGAAGACACACGAGTGTGCCGCGGCACGGACAGTGTGCCGCGGCACTGCTCGTACCGCGGCACCGGATGGGTGTGCCGCGGCACACAGTACAGTTTGTTCGACCCACAACTGAAGGAATTTGTGTGCCGCGGCACGCACATCTTGTGCCGCGGCCCACACCCCCTTTTGGGTCCCAAAATGATAAAAATGATCCGGAAAGAGAATAAAACGATAGGAATCAATATTTGGGAACCAACAACACGAAATGGATCCACGGCAACCCCGAAACGGCGGTTCCGCACAACAATAACGAGAATACAGTTCAACAGTTGACAGGAAGGACACACTGAAAGATACACGAGGGTCACTACGATCGAGAAATACACCAAAAACGAAAATACAAGGAAAAGAAAAATACGGATATTACAACCAACTGGTGTCCTAACGCAAGTCCTAGCTTGGGAGTACATGTCTTGGATCGCCCTAACGTACGACAACGACACCATTCTATCTACTAGGCTCCTCCAAATAACATCGCGCGAAATGCTATCATAAGCCTTCTCTAGATCAATGAACACCATATGGAGGTCCTTACGCCGCTCTCTAAACTTCTCCATAAGGCGTCTGACGAGATGAATGGCCTCAGTCGTGGACCTCCCCGGCATGAAGCCAAATTGATTCTCCGAGATCTCAACTTCTCTTAGAACCCTGCATTCCACCACTCTTTCCCAAAGTTTCATAGTATGGCTGAGGAGTTTAATACCCCGATAGTTACTACAACTCTGAGCATCGCCTTTGTTCTTGAAAAACGGCACGACAATACTACGCCTCCACTACATCGGCATCTTAGAACCTCTAAGGAGGATGTTGAACAGCTCTGCTAGCCACTGAACTCCATCTTCCACCAGACAAAGCCACACCTCAATAGGGATCTGATCCGGGCCTACAGCCTTAGCACTACCCATTTTCCTTAAGGCACCTTAACTTCCTCCTTGCTGATGCTCTCACAGGAACTTAACGAACGACCAGAAGAAAGACTACCTCCTTGCACCACCGAGTCGCTTCCCCTAGCCTCATTAAAAAGCTCAAAAAATACCTATTCCACATCTTCTTAATAGCCACATCGTTAACTAACACTTGGCCCAAATCATCCTTAATATACTTAATGTAATACCCGTAATTTTGATTTCCGGTAATTTCTTTTTTTCCGGAGGAAGTCCGTTTTGACGACTCGCTCATGACCGTTTCGTCATTTTGAGAATGATTAATTCTGCACTTTTTGTCATCTGAGTTCGTTTCGGTATCGTTTTGTTGAGTTCCGAGCTTTTTAGCGACTTTTCCGCACTTGAGTTCGATTCTTGCGAATCTCGTCCGAAACTGTTGTTTCGAGTTTCTCGTAAGTTCATTTAATGTTATTATTCATGTTTCGAGCTTTGGTTTGGTGTTTCGATCGCGTATCGTGATTTTCGGACGTTTTGGGCCATTTTCGTAATTTCCCAAAGTTTTGGGTAATTACTTCCATTATCGAATTCCGAGCCTTCGGGTGGCCGGAATCGTGTGTTCTCTTAGTGCTCGGATTCGTCTTTGCGAGTACTTCGTAACCGTATCTTCGATTTGTACTCAGGTTCGGGTTTCGGGGTCGTTCGGGCCGTCGGAGTTGGTCCCGGCCGAGTCATGGCCGGGCATGCTGGGGCCAGGCCAGCCCTGGCCGAGTAACGTACGGTAGTGATCGGCAGTTACATACGTAAGGCCGGTTACGTACGTAACGTTTCCGGCATTTCCAGGCAGTGGGTTCGGCCATGGCGATTCGTCGTAAGCCATGGCGATTACGTCGTAACGGCCGGGATCGGCTATTTAAGGCCAGCAGACGTTCTTCTTCAGCCATTTCTCCCTCGTTTTCTTCCCTTCCGCGGCTTGAGCTTGGTGAATCATGGAGAGATGTTGTTGGACAATAAATCCTTGAAGTCTTGGAGTTCATATCATCAATCATCCATCCTATAACATCCTCCGATCTACCGAATCAGGTCAGATTTCCTAGAAATCTAGTTTTGGGGAATTTGGGTGTTTTGGTTGTTTTCGTCCGTTTAATCCGATTTAACTTGGTATTATGATAGAATGATTATTAAGATGTATTACATCTTTTCCCTTGTTATTCCATGGTTGGATCGTATCAATTCGTTGTTTTGGTCGAGTTCTTGATCGATGCCTTGAAGGTGTCTGGTAAAATGTCATAGAGGGGTTTTCGGGCGTTCTACGATTATTCTTCCTCGTATGATCGATGATTTATTGATTATATGTTGTTAGGGTCGAATTCTTGTGAAGAACTCGAGTCGGAACCCTTCCGTTCGTCGCTTTCTTCAAGTTTCTCGATCGTGGGTGTATTCTTTTCCTTCGCCGGGGAATCGTAGGTGTTCGAGGTGTCCCGACTGAGCCGTGATTGTAGGAGTGTCCGGTATCGATTATCGAGGCAAGTATCTTGCCCATACATTACGTGTTTTGTGGATATAATGGTTGCTAAGTGTCGATATGTGCTAAATAAATATTTATAACCATTTTTCAAAAGAATCGGTAAATTTACCATCATGGTTTTCGTAAAGGTGACCCGTGTGGGTCGGGAATTAATATGCTTAGTTGATTATGTGTGCTAGTTTCGAGTATAGGATCACCTTACTTTCGTGTGATGTCATTATGTATGATTATGGCATCGGTAAATGTAACGTGTAATTCTCTTGTCAAATTATGTGCTTGGAGTCCCGTGGTTAGGGATGAATATGTGAGTTTTTTGGTGATATTGGTTGTGTCGTTCGGTGCTGTTGAGATCTTGTGCTCCCTTGTGAATTGATATAGTTCTGGGTCGTGAGCACGTGTTGGATAATTTGGCCATTCTAGCAAGGTACGTCGACTATATATATTTTGTGTGTTTGACCTTTGAGAGTCGTGGTTTTGTAATCTGTGAGTTGTTACTCTTCCACCTGGGGATGGCATGTGGCCTCTGGGGGCCGATACTAATGGGTACGACCACGGAAGTGGACTTGGGTGCGTGTGTTGATGTTCTTCCACCTGGGGACGGTTCGACGGGACCTCTGGGGGCCGATACTAATGGGTACGGCCGCGGAAGTGGTTTCCCACCTGGGGACGGTCCGACGGGGCCTCTGGGGGCCGATACTAATGGGTACGGCCACGGGTTACCAAGTGTGATTGCTGTGATATTGATGTTGATGTTTTGTTGATTAATTGTGATATGTCCGGAGTATCACAATGCTTTGTGCTCGGGGTCGAGATACATTATATATCAGGTCTTGGTGCTTGGCTAGAATGGCATAGGAATAATGTGTTATGTGTAATGCGTCCTTGTAAGTGAATTGAAGTGGATGATCGGGTCGTGGACCCTAAGTTTTGTGACCGGAATGGTTGGGTCGTGGACCCCGTGTTTTATTAACGGATTTGTATTTTTTTAAAAAAAAGAACTTTAGGGTTGTGACCCTAAATGACTTTCGAGGAATTAAGAACTTTTCAATTTCAAATGTTTTCAAAACTCCCGAGATTTGGAAGTGTTTTCAAAGTGCTTACTTACTTCGTTTCTACTTTCAAGACTTGAACTATTTTTAACTAAATATACCTTGGGAAGTCTTTCGTTGTATTCTCGGAATGTGTTGTGTATGGCTCGTATTTGCACTTTATACTTGCACTAGCGAAACAGTGGAGTTTTGCTAACCCCCGAGTAATCGGGGGGTGGATATCTGTATTGTGTCCAGGTACATGCAGGTTTTCGGGAGCAAGACACAGGATCGGTATGAGGGATGATGAAAGACGAATGATACTAATCACACGAAGGCCAGTTTTGGGTTCAGTTAGTCGGAGTCCATTGTATTGTCTTTTCCGCTGTCTTATTGTTCGTTGTTGCAAGTATTTTACCCTTGCGTGGGTATGAGTCTGATGAGTTTATGTATTTTGATTTGTAAGTCTGTGACGAAAGACCAAATCGGTCTGTTGGTCCGTTATTATGATTCGTCGGTATGTAATGTAATGTGTTGTTTTGATGTCTAGCCTGGTGGATCCTCACGGAGAGGGTCTGCGGCGTGTAATATTCCCGGTTTGATATGGGGATGTTACATTTATGGTATCAGAGCTTAGGTTGAGGAAACCTAGGCTGTCGGGTCGAGTTATGTGTTGTGGAGTCTTGTATTGTCAGATTTTGTCTGACTGAGTCGTGTCGCGACGCGTCATCTGGGATGTCGGCCGTGATTAGTATCAGGGTGCAGCCATCATCTTCGTGCGATCTGTGGATGTAAGTCTCCCTACTACATGTTGTACCACGAGCTATTCGAGCCTTTGTGATTCTGTGTTGTGTAGTAGTATTTGAAGGTGCATCGTGAGTAAGTGACATATATTTGTTGATTCCCATTTTGTGCTAGAATGAAGAATGATCTTGCTAAATATATCTTTGTATGAACTGTTTCTCTTGCAAGAGTAACAACCTCGGAATTTTTAGTTTCGAAGGCTTCCGGGGAGCCACGTAAATTTTTTAAATGTTCTCCAAGGGAGGAAAATTTTCGATTTTTGTATGTTGACCTCAAGGTCAAAATTTTTGAGACTTCAACTACCGATATTTCATTTTCATCTCATACTATAAGTTTTCAAAACCCGAGTTTTTAACTCAAATAAGGTCTTCAAAATATACTCAAGACGTGACTCTCGTTTGTAACTTTTCGGTTTCATGAATGTTGGTCAGAAGATGCGTATTGATGATGCTCTCGTTGTTGAGCAGTGGTGCCAGTTTTATGATTAAAATAGTAACGTGAATGTTGAGTCCATCGGTATGTATGTGTTGAGATAGTCCTCTTTATTGAGAAGTAAAATTTTCGTTTTTGTAGGATGATTTTCTTTATGGTTGCTTGTGAGATGTTATAATTATGTGAATCGATGACATTTAGACTCGTATGTTGTTGCTTATTTGTAACCTTCGAGTCTAGTATTATCTCATATATGTTTGCAATCGTGTTGGTGATTAGAGCAGTTAGCACAGGCTTAATACGAGCCTAACGCGCGCTAACGTGGCGTGTTTAGCGCACGTTAATCTTTGTTGTAACGCGCGCTAATCAACCTGGGCAGAGACTATGGAACCGCATTATAGCCGTTAGGTCTAACTTTTACGGCCAATCACCTGTAGTTGTATTCTCTACGTGGTGTCTAGTGATAACAACTGTTGTGCGTGAATGTGTGTTAAGACTTTTCGCATTGCTAGGTGATATTTGATTGTGTTTGATGAATTGATAAATTATGTCTGCTGTGTGTGTTCAAAAACACTTTCCTGGAAACTTCACAAAGTTTTGACGGTTCGATTAATCGGCAGCTCCGTGTATACTTTGAAAATTATTTGGAATTGGCAAGCCGGCCTTGGATTCTCAAATAAAACCTCGATGGTATTTGAAAGAGTTGTTTTAAAGTACATGTAGACATTTTGTAAAGTATTACCGTCGTTGATGTTTGTGAGGTGTTGGGAGAATTTTGGAAAATGATTTTTAACGTATTGTTGTATTTTCAAATAATTCGAGTGAATGATTTTCAAAAATCTTTCACACCATAAAAATATTTTATTTCAAAAACCAATGCGATTTTTATTTTCAAAAATATATAGTGAAAGATGAAAAATCTCACTCGATGTAAAGTTCAAACTCGGATTTGGAAATGTTAGAGTATGTAAGAATGATTTGATGATCTTGCATGGTTAACTTGTTAGTTGTTAACGGTGATGATGATACGTAGAGGCATGATGACTTCAAATGATTTCAAATGAGACGGTTAAAGTATGTTGTTTACAAGTTTTGATGAAACAACCCGAGGTACCAAAAGTACTTTTAAAGTTTATTTTGAATACCATACAAATCCAAGGATTTTCAAAAGATTTCCTTTAAAAGGATACCTCGTGGATTTTCTTTTCGAGTTGTTATTGGTTACCTTATGTGGTATGTCGTGCTAAGTTGGTACTTTAGTATAATATTTTGCGAAGTCGTGCAATCGTATTGAGTGGGAATCCGCTTAGTATGCCGATGGGCAGAGGACACAGTCGTGACCACGATACTAATGGCCATGAAGATCGGATGTGGACCAAGAGGATATGGTCGAGAAGGTTGCTATTCCAGCACTTCATTCTCGTTGTTTAGGTTTCGGGACGAAACCTCTTTTAAAGGTGATATGATGTAATACCCACATTTTTCTTTCTTTCTCTTTTGTTTCGTCCAACCGTATCAACTCGACTGTGTTCGTTGATGCTTCTGACCTGGTGTTGTTTCTCACCTTTGTCATTCGAGCGAGTTCTGATATTGTCCCAAATTGATCTATATATCGTTGTGACCTTTCCAAGTTCGGGAAATTAGTCTCGTTTTCGATCTTCCAACCCTTGGGCGGTAGAATCCTGTATTTGTTCAGCGATTGGCTCGCGTTTTGATTGACATACCGTTGGGGTGGTCAATCATATTGATTTTTGTTCGTTGTGTTTTGTGATTGTTCGGATAATCGACTTGATTGTACTATCTGTTTTATGACGCTTGTCACTTGTTGATTTTATTATGTCTCTACCGGTGGCGTCGTGTTGGTCGTCGTGGAGCGTGTTTTCACGTCGTATGTCCCTTTTGCGTTTCTTCCAGCGTTTCGCCGTCGGGCGCGAGTTTTTGGTTTTTTTGTATCTCGTCGAGTCCTCCTGACAGTGGATATTGCTTCTCCCTACTTTTTTTAAGTTTCGGGACGAAACTTCTTTTAAGGAGGGTAGAATGTAATACCCGTAATTTCGATTTCCGGTAATTTCTTTTTTTTCGGAGGAAGTCCGTTTTGACGACTCGCTCATGACCTTTTCGTCATTTAGAGAATGATTAATTCTGCACTTTTTGTCATCCGAGTTCGTTTCGGTATCGTTTTGTTGAGTTCCGAGCTTTTTAGCGACTTTTCCGCACTTCAGTTCGATTCTTGCGAATCTCGTCCGAAACTGTTGTTTCGAGTTTCTCGTAAGTTCATTTAATGTTATTATTCATGTTGCGAGCTTTGGTTTGGTGTTTCGATCGCGTATCGTGATTTTCGGACGTTTTGGGCCATTTTCGTAATTTCCCAAAGTTTTGGGTAATTACTTCCGTTGTCGAATTTCGAGCCTTCGGGTGGCCGGAATCGTGTGTTCTCTTAGTGCTCGGATTCGTCTTTGCGAGTACTTCGTAACCGTATCTTCGATTCGTACTCAGGTTCGGGTTTTGGGGTCGTTCGGGCCGTCGGAGTTGGTCCCGGCCGAGTCATGGCCGGGCATGCTGGGACCAGGCCAGCCCTGGCCGAGTAACGTACGGTAGTGATCGAGATACGTCGTAAGGCGATTACGTCGTAAGGCCCTGGCCGTAACGCATTTAACGCTTCCGCATTTCCGGCGATGGGTTCGCCATGGCCGATTCGTCGTAAGCCGTGGCGATTACGTACGTAACCCGACCGGCAGTCGGCCTATTTAAGGCCAGCAGACGTTTTTCTTCAGCCATTTCTCACTCGTTTTCTTCCCTTCCGCGGCTGGAGCTTGGTGAATCATGGAGAGATGTTGTTGGACAATAAATTTATGAAGTCTTGGAGTTCATATCATCAATCATCCATCCTATAACATCCTCCGATCTACCGAATCAGGTCAGATTTCCTAGAAATCTAGTTTTGGGGAATTTGGGTGTTTTGGTTCTTTTCGTCCGTTTAATCCGATTTAACTTGGTATTATGATATATTGATGATTATTAAGATGTATTACATCTTTTCCCTTGTTATTCCATGGTTGGATCGTATCAATTCGTTGTTTTGGTCGAGTTCTTGATCGATGCCTTGAAGGTGTCCGGTAAAATGTCATAGAGGGGTTTTCGGGCGTTCTATGATTATTCTTCCTCGTATGATCGATGATTTATTGATTATATGTTGTTAGGGTCGAATTCTTGTGAAGAACTCGAGTCGGAACCCTTCCGTTCGTCGCTTTCTTCAAGCTTCTCGATCGTGGGTGTATTCTTTTCCTTCGCCGGGGAATCGTAGGTGTTCGAGGTGTCCCGACTGAGCCGTGATTGTAGGAGTGTCCGGTATCGATTATCGAGGCAAGTATCTTGCCCATACATTACGTGTTTTGTGGATATAATGGTTGCTAAGTGTCGATATGTGCTAAATAAATATTTATAACCATTTTTCAAAAGAATCGATATATTTACCATCATGGTTTTCGTAAAGGTGACCCGTGTGGGTCGGGAATTAATATGCTTAGTTGATTATGTGTGCTAGTTTCGAGTATAGGATCACCTTACTTTCGTGTGATGTCATTATGTATGATTATGGCGTCGGTAAATGTAACGTGTAATTCTCTTGTCAAATTATGTGCTTGGAGTCCCGTAGTTATGGATGAATATGTGAGTTTTTTGGTGATATTGGTTGTGTCGTTCGGTGCTGTTGAGATCTTGTGCTCCCTTGTGAATTGATATAGTTCTGGGTCGTGAGCACGTGTTGGATAATTTGGCCATTCTAGCAAGGTACGTCGACTATATATATTTTGTGTGTTTGACCTTTGAGAGTCGTGGTTTTGTAATCTGTGAGTTGTTACTCTTCCACCTGGGGATGGCATGTGGCCTCTGGGGGCCGATACTAATGGGTACGGCCACGGAAGTGGACTTGGGTGCGTGTGTTGATGTTCTTCCACCTGGGGACGGTTCGACGGGACCTCTGGGGGCCGATACTAATGGGTACGGCCGCGGAAGTGGTTTCCCACCTGGGGACGGTCCGACGGGGCCTCTGGGGGCCGATACTAATGGGTACGGCCACGGGTTACCAAGTTTGGTTGTTGTGATATTGATGTTGATGTTTTGTTGATTAATTGTGATATGTCCGGAGTATCACAATGCTTTGCGATCGGGGTCGAGATACATTATATATCAGGTCTTGGTGCTTGGCTAGAATGGCATAGGAATAATGTGTTATGTGTAATGCGTCCTTGTAAGTGAATTGAAGTGGATGATCGGGTCGTGGACCCTGTGTTTTGTGACCGGAATGGTTGGGTCGTGGACCCCGTGTTTTATTAACGGATTTGTATTTTTTTAAAAAAAAAGAACTTTGGGGCTGTGACCCTAAATGACTTTCGAGGAATTAAGAACTTTTCAATTTCAAATGTTTTCAAAACTCCCGAGATTTGGAAGTGTTTTCAAAGTGCTTACTTACTTCGTTTCTACTTTCAAGACTAGAACTATTTTTAACTAAATATACCTCGGGAAGTCTTTCGTTGTATTCTCGGAATGTGTTGTGTATGGCTCGTATTTGCACTTTATACTTGCACTAGCGAAACAGTGGAGTTTTGCTAACCCCCGAGTAATCGGGGGTGGATATCTGTATTGTGTCCAGGTACATGCAGGTTTTCGGGAGCAAGACACAGGATCGGTACGAGGGATGATGAAAGACGAATGATACTAATCACACGAAGGCCAGTTTTGGGTTCAGTTAGTCGGAGTCCATTGTATTGTCTTTTCCGTTGTCTTATTGTTCGTTGTTGCAAGTATTTTATCCTTGCGTGGGTATGAGTCTGATGAGTTTATGTATTTTGATTTGTAAGTCTGTGACGAAAGACCAAATCGGTCTGTTGGTCCGTTATTATGATTCGTCGGTATGTAATGTAATGTGTTGTTTTGATGTCTAGCCTGGTGGATCCTCACGGAGAGGGTCTGCGGCGTGTAATATTCCCGGTTTGATCTGGGGATGTTACACTTAACGGGGCCCAGGTCGCGCCGCCCTCTTTCCCTAGCTTTCGCTAGTTTAGAAATAGCATTTGCTCCTTCTTTGGTGTCTAGGCACTTGAACATCTCCTCGTAAGCCTCACCTTTAGCCTTAGCCACTGCCTTTTTAGCCTCTCTTTTCGCCACCTTTTACGCTACAGAATTCAAGATTCTCTCCTCCCAAGCACTAGCCAACAAAAGCTCCTTAAATAGCGCTTGTTTAGACTTAACCTTCCTTTGGACCTCCTCATTCCACCACCATGCCTCCCTAGGTCCACTAGACCTGCCCGAAGAAACCCCTACCACCTTCTCGCCCACACTCCTAATAGCATTGGCCATGCTGGTCCACATAAGGTTAGCATCGCCCCCCGCAAAAAACCTCTTTCGCGAGTTAGAGACTCCCTAAATTCTGCCGCCTTCTCACCCTTCAGATCCTTCCAGAGAATCCTAGGTCTAGCTACTCTAGACCTGCTAACAACACGACCTCCTATGGATAAATCTATAGCCAGCAGCCGGTGTTGAGAAGCACAAGCCTCGCTCCGAAACACCTTGCAGTCCACGCACGCCCTAGCATCACGACTGCGCAAAAGAAGGTAGTCAATTTGCGTGTTGTGCCCCCCACTACTAAAGGTGATGAGGTGCTCAACTCTCTTCTGAAAAACAGAGTTAGCAATTACCAACTCATTCGCAGTGGCAAACTCCAATAACGCGGAACCTCCTGCATTCCTAACTCCATAGCTAAAACCCCCATGAGCGCTATGGTAACCATCCACCCCCTCACCAATGTACCCATTGAAATCGCCTCCCAAAACAATAAATTGATCGTCCGGAATACACCTGAACAATTCATCTAAACAGACCCAAAAAGCTTCCTTAACAGGCACACCCAAACCAATATGCGGGGCATACGCACAAACCACATTAATCACCTTCTCCCCAACCACCACTCTAACAGACATAATCCTATCGTTGCACCTCTTCACTTCCACGACGTTATCCTTAAGCTCCTTAGACAAAAGAATACCCACACCATTACTCGAGTTAGCAAGGCCTGAATACCACAATTTATAACCGTTCGCCTCCCTGGATTGCGCATCCTTCCACCTAGTCTCCTGAACACAAGCCACATCAACCCTTCGCTTACCCAAAACATCCATGAGCTCCAAAAGCTTACCCGTCAAGGTACCCACATTCCAACTACCAACCCGCAAACAGCGCGACATCGACCCATACAAAACACAAACGCACTACGAAAAATAAAATGACGTAGTGAAGCAAAAAATGAAAATAAGATGAAAATGCAAAAGACAAATTAAAAGCAAGCAAACCGCATAAAAATCACAGTATAGATTTGTGACTTTTAAGGGTATTACGGGAATTTCATATTTAGCTGTTTCTTTTTTCAAAATTATAAACAAACAATAAAAACTACAACATAGTTTTGATAACACTACAACATATTGATTGTAGTATTAATGATCAATGTTTCATGATTAATTTTGATTTGATATGATGGATATAAGAAGACTACATGTATACATATACTACAACTCCTATTTATTCCAAGAAAGACCCAAATTAGAAGGGGGCATATTCTTATACGAGTGACACAATCATCTGGTTCAAACCTTTAATTTGCATGCACTAAGACCATCTCCAACCGTTTATACAAAAATATTACAATTTCAAATATAAAAATACAGAAAATCAACCAATGCATCTCCAACATCTTACAAAAAAATACATAAATTAATAATGCATCTCCAACAGTTTGCACAAAATACAATAAAAATAGATATTCTATATTCTTTTTCTAATCTTAATATTATGTACAAATATAAATATATTTTATCTCCAGTAACTAATACTAAAATTTAAATGTATTCAGACTCGCTGAATTCACTACTACAAAAACAGCATTTAACAGCGTTTCTGGAGCCATTTTAGCAGCATTTTTTGGAACCGCTGTTAATTTTTTTTTTTCCAAATTTTTTTTAGAAATTATTTTTTTAACAACGGTTGTTCGGAACCCCTGTTAAAATTATGCATATAAATATGCATTTTTGCTGCTCAAGGAATTCGAACCTGTGACCTCCATAAGGTGGTAGTGGTATCAAACCATTGAGCCAAAGTCAGTTTCTGATAGTTTTGTTGCTTAATTTTATATAAATGTACAATAAATCATATGTGTGTATATATATATATATTAATATCAGAATAATATTATATACACTAAAGTTATAATGTATATTATATAATAAATTTAATGAAACTGATAATTAAACTTTTATGATTTATATTATTAATTAAGATATTAGATTTTTAATATGTATATATAATTTTATACATTACAATGTATTTGTAGAATTATATTACATATAAAAAAATTATAATTTGTATATTATATAAAAAACTTAATCATGCTGAAAATTATAAATTTGCAACATATATTAAAATATTAATAAGTTATTTTATTTGTTGATGATATACTGTAATGAAAATTATCACATTATATATCAAGAAATTATAATATATAGTGATATTTTAAAAAATATAATATATTTTTTGAATTATATTAAATATATATTAAATATTAAATATAATAATTACATTGTATAATAAATTTAATCAAATGAAACTTTAAAATTTATAGTGTACAGTGAAAATATTAGTATTATAGTATAATAAAAATTATATTCCATCAAGTATAATGTATTTGTAGAATTTATCTTATATCAATTAAAATTTTAATGTATGATTTTAACAGCTGTTCTTTTTAGATAATTCTAACTATATACTATAATTTTTGATATATATTTTTTCATTACAGTATATTCAACATATAATATAACCTATTAATATTTAATATATATTATAAATTTGTAATTTTCAACGTGATTTAGTTTTTATATAATATATAAATTATAATTTTCATATATAATATAATTTTAAAAATATAATATAATTCGTAAAACAATATGTATGTATTATAATTTTCAATACATAATGTAATATAATTTTTAATATTAATATATAATAAAATATTTTAATATTCAATATATTGCACATTTAACAGCGGTTCCAAAAAGAACCGTTGTTAAATGGGCAATTTTAACAGCGGTTCTTTTAGAACCGCCGTTGATGTACAAGTTTAACATCAGCTCTAAAAGAACCGCTGTTAAATGCAACTTTAACAGTGGTTCTAAAAGAATCGCTGTTAAATGATAATTTTAACAGCAGTTTTCTTTGGAACGGATGTTAAAATGCCAAAATTTCATTTTAACAGCGGTTTTTTAGAACCGCTGTTAAAGTACCGCTGTTAAATATTGTTTTTGTAGTAGTGATTAATGCGAAATATTATAATTATATTATAAAATTTATCACAAATATTCAATAAATACATTTTAAAGCATCGAAATATGTAGTCTTTTAATTTCTAAATTGAGCAACAACCAATTGGTATAAATTTATGTGCATAAATGCAATTTAATAAATGTCTTTTGAAAGCTATAACTAAATGCAATAAGATATCCCAAAAAATAAGAGAGAATAATATTGGTGGAATGAATAGTATTACACTATAGATAGGTGAACACTGTAGATATCCCAAAAATATAGAAACTTTACAGTAGCTGTTGGAAAAGTATTAATACAAAAATAGTGATCAATATCATTTTACCGTTGCTATTGGATATGCTATAACACAAAAATAATGTTCAGCACCATTTTACAATTGATATTGGATATGGTCTAACCCAAAACAACAAATATCGTCACACTCATGACATATTGACAACTTTGTGCTAAAACCATATTCATTTGTTTTAGGACTCATGTTTTCAGTAATGGCATGGATTGGATACGGAAGGTTCAAGGATACATTTAGAAAAATGGTAAGAATATAAATCGAAAATGTTCTATGGTATCATGCTTGTATATAATTTATCATCGGTTTCATTATCAATATTATTTGTTACAAATTTATTGGCGAATAAGTGTTAGTATGATATCTATATAAGTATCTTGGGATTTTTTATTAGTTACACTTTATCGTTTCCGTTCGAAATACAATATTTGATCCAAAAAGTGTCATTTTAAAAGTATAATATTTCATTAAATATATCAAATCGCATCAAGCATCATTTTTCACTTTTTAATATCCACCACACACTCATCATTAATATCTTTTACCCTTTAATATATACCACATACTCACCATTAATACTTATAAAAATTTTTCATCTAATCACATCCAAACAATCTCCTAAGGCCTCGTTTGATTCGCGAATTGGCAGCTGGGATTGGATTGCCAATCCCATTTTTGCTTTAGTCCCTTGTTTGGTTTGCAAATTTAGGTCGGGATTGTTAATCCCGGGATTATTTTTATCCCACATATAGGGGATTATTTTATTCCAGGGCGGAGATGGGACTATCTATCCAGACTAAAAAAAGCGCTGAAGAGATCACTTGTATTTGCAAAAATAAGTCTAAAAAAATATAAAAGATAAAAAAATCGGATGCTTTTATTATAAAAAATCTGGAATATTATTTTTATAAATAAAAAAAACTGGATCTAATTCAAAATATTAATAAATAACTATTATTTCACAAAAAAGTCTAAAAACCTAAAAACAAATTAAATTATTAATATTTAAAATCGAATGCTTTTATTTAAAAGTGTGAAAATAAAAAATAAAAAATTAAAAATCCCAAACTATTTTTTAAAAAAAACTGGAATATTATTTTATAAATAAATAAAAAACTGGATCTAATTCATAATATTAATAAATAATTATTATTTCACAAAAAAGTCTAAAAATCTAAAAACTAAATTCAATATTAATATTTAAAATCGGATGCTTTTATTTAAGTTTGAAAATAAAAAAATAAAAATCCCGAACTATTTAAAAAAAACTGAAATATTATTTTTTATAAATAAATAAAAAAGTGGATCTAATTCATAATATTATTAAATAACTATTATTTCACAAAAAGTCTAAAAATCAAAAATAAAAATAAAAATTAATTATAAATCAGATGACAGACCCAAATATTTTTAATTTTTACTTAAAATATTATATTTCAACAGGGACAGAGAGAGTACTTTTATTTTTATAAAAACTTACAACTTTATAAATAAAATAACAATATCTTCTTTATTTTTATAAAAACTTACAACTTTATAAATAAAAGTAACAATATCTTTTCACCTATTTTTTCTAAAGATAGGCTTCTTTACCCATCCGAGGAGTTTACTTCATCTTTTCACTCTCTTCTATTAAGAAAATTTCTTATTTTTTTTATCATTTTTATACTAATTCTCTTTATCTCTTTAATCAATTAATTTTTAAACTTAATTAACCAACTAATTTGTTATTTTCTTATTATATCAATTAATTTTTAAAACTAATTAGTGGGCTTGGACGTTTTTTTAAAACTAATTAGTTTTAAAATTAAATTTTAAAACTAATTAGTTTTAATAACTAATTCTTTTTTAACTTACTAATTTATTTGTTAGTTAACTAATTAATTCATTATGTAATTTCTTATTTGAAAAATTATGTAATTAGTTAATTAGATAAATAATTAAGTAGTTACTTATCTATTTTATTAGAAATAGATAATTAATTAAATAACTAAATTCGTTTTTAATATATTTATTTTAATAAAATATTTAATTAGTTACCAACCTTAAAGGTTTGTTAATTTCAGGATACTCCATGAATCGATCCGGCATCGCATACTACCGTAACAAAATCAGTGATTGGAATCCAGATGCCGTCTTGTGGGTTGACAATATTCCAAAGGAACAATGAATCTTGGCATGGGATGAAGGGCGACGTTGGGGTCACATGATGACTAACCTTGCTGGGTGTATCAACAACGTATTAAAGGGAACGGGCAACCTTCCCATAACTTCATTGGTACAGTCAACCTATTATAGGATGATAACAATATTTGTCAACAGAGGGAGAGAGGCCCAAGCAATTCTGGCCACTGGCAAGATATACACGGACCAAGTCATGAAAAATGTTGAGGAACAACTGCAATGTCAAGGTCTCATGAAGTTTACATACAAAACCGAGCACAAAGTATTTTCAGAGTTAAGGAGTTGGTACGACCACGGCGAGAAGGCCGGCCTGCAGGGACATTCATTGTAGACATGCAACGACGGTGGTGTGACTGTGGTGAATTCCAAGCACTACATTACCATGCTCACATGTTATCGCTGCTTGTGCACATATTCACCATGACTATGAAATGTATATGCCAGAACAATACACAGTGCGATAAGTTTTCAATGTTTACAAAGAAGAGTTTGAAGCAGTGCCCCATGAATCGTACTGACCAAAATACACTGGACTTAAGTTGTGTTACAATCCAGCCATGCGGAGTATCTGTATTAAGTTTAAAAATTAATTGATTAAAGAGATAAGAGAATTAGTATAAAAATGATAAAAAAATGAGAGTTTTTCCTAATAGAAGGGAGAGAAAATAAAAAGATGGTATTTTGGTATTAAATTTAAAAAGGGTGGCATTTGATAAAATAATTTCTCAAAATATGGTACTGTTGAACTAAATTTGAAAACAATTACTTGAAAATAACCGAAAATAAATATATATATATATTGGATATATATATATATATAGTATAAGCCCTGCAGAAAATTGTTAGCAAAACGAAATCCGCCAATCCCGAAAGTTTCACTGTTGAGTCCAGATAATCTGTCTCCTTAAAGCAAATTCGTCCTCACCACGGTGTATGACGTCTGCCTCCCAGAATAAAACAACAGCTCGATGTAACGAATCTGTGATCCGCTGCACCCTCAACGAACTAGAACAACTCTGTCTACTATCACCGACCGAAGAAGAAAGAAAAACGAAGAAGAAAATAAGATGGCTTTTTTGGCTCTGAAATTCGTCCGCAAAATTAAGTGTAAAAACGAGCCCCCTCAGCCGGGTATTTATAGGTGAAGACTGGAGGAGGCTGTGTGCTGGAGGAACTCTATACCGATCGAAATTGGTATCTGGAGGAACTCTAAACCGATCGAAATTGGTATCAAGGAGGAACTTTAAACCGATTGAAATATTTATCCAGATTCGATTTTATCTGGATCCGAAAAATTCGGATTTTATTAGTTGAGGTATTTTCGGTAAAATAAATTTTACCGAATAAAATTGCAGTAAAAAGATAACTTCGAGACGCCGAGATATTTCTCCCAAATCGCCCTTCGACCGAGACCGACCGGACCCGAGCCGAGCCGGCCGGCCGGACGGACGGACGGCGGCGCGCGCGTGTGTGTGTGCGCGAGGGGCGCCTAGTCACACATCCACACACATGTCTCATTTTGAACATGCCTTTGTCCACATCTCCTTATATACTCACAATTTTTCCCTTCTTTTTCCAATGTGGGATAACATCCCAAATTCATTTTTAAAGGGTTCACTTTGGAACATTATATCTCATTCATACCTCAATCATTTTGAGTGTTCTTATATATTTTGGAAACCTCGTACGGAGTACTACGTATTCCAACTAAGTCCCGACTTTAACTCGTAGTCGAGCCCACTCAAAATTTCCTCTCAAATGGGCTGCTCAAAATAGCCCATTTCCTCCATTTTATCTTACATTTCCAACAATCCCCCACATGAATGAGATTGATGGTCCAGCAGCACACGTCAGACACGGAGTTAACTTGGTGATAGTTACTACGGTTAGGCATTGCATAGGATAGGTAGAGTATGCTCCTTGAACCTTCCCTCGAAAAGATATATTCTCCTTACTGGCTAGACAGTGTGACTAGATGCCTTTGAACTGTCCGACCGCTTGTGTAAGTGATCGTATATCCTTCACAAGTTCCCTTCCTAATTTGTTCTGTTCTCAATATTGTGCCCATTTTGGCCGTGGACACCGTCCTGGTTCTGCGAGAGTTTCTAAAGAATTGCGCCTTAGCAATTCTCCTTTGAAGCGGCCCCTCTTCTCTCTAACATAGGTGATTCTCTTTAAGTGTTTTGAGTAAACCCGTATTTTACTCCACCCGACTATACGTTGTCGACTTAAGAGTCATTAAAAGCATAAGCTTAACCTCTCCCTACGGGTATCACTGTTTTCATCCTAGGAATGGTCGGTTCGGGGTAACCCCCACAGTGATCGTGCCCAGTTTTATGAATTGGTTGTCCCATTGAACCTAGATCTTGGGATCTCCAGTCAACTTAGGTTGGGTATCCTCCATAAAACCATTAGCTCAAGGCAATAGACTCATTCTTCTTGATGATTTATCAACAAGGTCTCTTGATAACCCTTTGGTTACCGGATCCACAATGTTATTCTTTGATGACACATAATCAATAGTGATAACTCCTGTTGATATCAATTGTCTAATGGTATTATGTCTCCTCCTTATGTGACGAGACTTACCATTGTACATTACGCTCTGTGCCCTGCCATCGCAGATTGACTATCGCAATGAATACATATTGCTGTCACAGGCTTTGCCCATCTTGGAATATCTTCTAGAAAATGGTGTAGCCATTCTCCCTCTTCTACACATTTATCTAAGGCTATAAACTCGGATTCCATCGTTGACCGAGATATAAGTGTCTGTTTCGAAGATTTCCATGCCATCACTTTGCATCGGCTAGTGTGAATACATATCCACTTGTAGACTTGGAGTCTTTTATATCGTATATCCATTTGCATCACTATATCCTTCAAGTACCACTGGATATTTGGTATAGTGCACCCATACTCGAGTACCCCTTAAGTATCTTAGTACCCTTATGATCGCCTTCCAGTGATCCTTTCCGGGGTTGCTCGTGTATCTACTTAGTTTACTAACTGAGTAGGCTATGTCTGGTCTTGTACAGCCCATCAAGTACATCAGACTTCCTATTATGCGTGAGTATTCGAGTTGAGATACTCCTTCACCCTTATTCTTTGATAGTCTCAACGTCATATCCACCGGGGTTTTGGCTGTGCCCGAGTCATCTTTATTAAATCTTTCAAGAATTTTGTCCACATAGTGGGATTGACTCAGCATGAGACCTTCCGACGTTCGTGTGATTTTAATCCCTAAAATTACATCTGCAAGTCCCATATCCTTCATATCAAATCTCGACCTTAGCATGTCTTTGGTTGATTTGATTATTCTTTCATCACTGCCGGTAATGAGTAAGTCATCTACATAAAGACACAAAATGACGTAGCCATTTTCTGTGTCTTTCACATATACACATTTGTCGGATTCATTAATTTTGAAGCCACCGCTTATCATGACATGATCAAATTTTTCATGCCACTGTTTTGGTGCCTGCCTAACTGCATAATGATTTTACGAGCTTGCAGACTTTCCTTTCTTGTCCAGGAGCAGAGAACCCTTCTGGTTGTTCCATGTAGATTTCCTCTTCTAAGTCCACATTAAGAAAGGCAGTCTTAACATCCATTTGATGAACTTCTAAGCCACGTAATGCTGCGATGGCAAGTATCATCCTGATGGAAGTTATTCTCGTCACAGGAGAGTAAGTATCAAAATAGTCTAGGCCTTCACGTTGGTTATATCCCTTCGCTACAAGCCTAGCCTTATATTTATCAACTGCTCCATCTTTCAATTTCTTCTTGAAAATCCACTTGTTTCCTAATGGTTTACACTTAGGAGGTAATTCCACTAGTTCCTAAGTATGATTCTGTAATATAGAGTCAATCTCTTCTTTGATAGCCTCCTTCCATAGAGGTCCATCCGTCGAGCTTACAGCTTCTTTGTAAGTCTGAGGAGCCTTTTCGAGCAAGTAGGTGATGAAATCTGGTCCGTAAGATTTCTCCGTTCTTTGTCGCTTGCTCCTTCTAGGTTCGTCCTCATTTTCCCTTATTTGGTCTTCATTATCTTCATCCATTAATTCAGAAGTCTGTTCGGATGAGATAAGCGGTTCACTTACAGTCTTGCAAGGAAAGATATTCTCAAAGAATGACGCATTCCTTGATTCCATAATAGTATTCTTGTGAATCTCAGGAACTTTGGATTCATGCACAAGAAATCGGTAAGCATTGCTGTTGTGTGCATATCCAATGAAAATGCAGTGAACCGTTTTTGGGCCTATTTTAACTTTCTTAGGAGTAGGTATCAGCACCTTTGCTAGACACCCCCACACTTTCATGTAATTGTAGGAAGGCTTGACCCATTTCCACAATTCATAAGGGGTTTTGTCTCTGTTCTTACGGCATATCTTGTTTAAGAGATAATTCGCCGTTAAGATGGATTCTCCCCACATATTTTGCGGCAGCCTTGAATTTAGTAATATCGCATTCATCATCTTTTTCAGAGTGCGATTCTTACGTTCCGCCACGCCATTTGACTGTGGTGCATATGGGGCAGTAACTTCATGAATAATCCCATGTTGCGAACAAAATTCGCCAAATGGTTCCACATATTCACCTCCGCGGTCACTTCTCAAGATTTTTATCTTAGCATTCAATTGATTCTCAACTTCCGTTTTATAGAGAACGAATTTTTCTATGGCTTCATCTTTGCTTTTATTTAGTACGATCATTCACGAAAGTAATAAAATATTTGTTTCCACCTCTAGTTTGAACAAACTTCAAATCACATAGGTCGCTATGTATTAATTCTAAAGGTTTGGTGTTTCTTTCCACTTGTCGGAATGGAGATCGAGTTAATTTTGCCTCTACACAAGTTTCACACTTGTGGTTTAATCAATTTTAAACTTTGGTATGTGATCTAATGCAATAAGTCTACGCATTGCATTAAAATTAACATGTCCTAATCTAGCATGCCATAAATTAGGAGACTCAAGCAAGTAAGCAGAAGAATTCTTCATTTCATTATTTTTGATAGTCATTACATTGAGCTTAACTAGCCCATCACATTCATATCCCTTGCCTATAAACACACCATTTTTCGACAAAATAACTTTATCGGACTCGAAAACTGTTCTAAAGCCATGCTTCATCAACAAGGTACCAGAAATAAGGTTCCTTCGAATATCAGGCGCATATAACACGCGTTTAAGAGTCACTTCCTTTCCAGACGTCATCTTTAAGATCACCGTGCCTTCGCCCAAGATAGTTGAGGTTGTAGAATTTCCCATATACAGTATATCACCGGCATCCTTTTCTTCCAAGGAGGAGAACATAGTCTTGTTGGCACATATATGCCTAGTTGCTCCAGTGTCAATCCACCACTCTTTGGTGTTTGAGCCAACTAGGTTCACTTCGGAGATCATAGCACATAAGTCAAGATGTTCCACTTGTTCGGTAATCAGATGTGCTGCATTACCCTCTTTTTTCTTTGGTTTCTTTGGCAGCCTGCAGTCGGCCGCCCTATGACCCATCTTTTCACAATTGTAGCATTTTCCAAGGAATTTTTCTTTCTTTTTCCCAATTCCTCCTTTAGGTCCCAGCTTGGTTCCCTTTCCATTGTTGCCTTTCTTGGATGTCTGTCCAGTTTCCACAACATTGGCCTTTGCCACATCAATATTTACTTTCTTCTCTGATCCTCGGTTGTCTTCCTCTATGCGAAGTCTAACGATCAGATCTTCCATGCTCATTTCCTTGCGCTTTAGATAATTCTTGAAATCTTTCCAAGTCGGGGGCAATTTTTCGATCACAGCAGCCACTTGGAATGATTCGCTAATGACCATTCCTTCAGCATGGATTTCGTGAATGATCACTTGCAGCTCTTGTACGTGACTCACTACCGTCTTGGAGTCCATCATCTTGTAATTGAGAAACCGTCCAACTATCCACTTCTTGGCACCGGCGTCCTCGATTTTGTATTTATGGTCTAGTGAGTCCCATAACGCCTTAGCTGATTTAGCACTGCTGTACACGTTGTACAAAGAATCGGCAAGGCCATTCATCACATAGTTCCGACACAGATAGTCGGAAGTTTTCCAAGCGTCAATGGCCATCAGAGTTTGTTGGTCACTGTCCTCGTCATAGTTTGGCGCATCCTCCTTGAGGAATCGAGACAAGCCTAGAGTGGTCAGATAGAACATCATCTTCTGATGCCATCTCTTGAAATTCTGCCCGTTGAATTTTTCTGGTTTGTCCGCATGGTTGACCGGAACCGAAACCGAAGTAGTAATCGGAATCGGCCGCACTCCGATCCAGCTTATCGAGGCGCACCTCCAGCCGCCAACCCGAGCCGTTTTTCTGAGGCGCACCTCCAGAAACGTCCGTAGACAGTGTTGGGTTTTGAGAATCCATACTGATTAGCTTTACGAAAATAGATCTGTTTTAATCAAGTAAAAGGAATTTGCTTTAAGATTGTTGAACTAAATTTGAAAACAATTACTTGAAAATAACCGAAAATAAATATATATTGGATATATATATATATAGTATAAGCCCTGCAGAAAATTGTTAGCAAAACGAAATCCGCCAATCCCGAAAGTTTCACTGTTGAGTCCAGATAATCTGTCTCCTTAAAGCAAATTCGTCCTCACCACGGTGTATGACGTCTGCCTCCCAGAATAAAACAACAGCTCGATGTAACGAATCTGTGATCCGCTGCACCCTCAATGAACTAGAAGAACTCTGTCTACTATCACCGACCGAGGAAGAAAGAAAAACGAAGAAGAAAATAAGATGGCTTTTTTGGCTCTGAAATTCGTCCGCAAAATTAAGTGTAAAAACGAGCCCCCTCAGCCGGGTATTTATAGGTGGAGACTGGAGGAGGTTGTGTGGTGGAGGAACTCTATACCGATCGAAATTGGTATCTGGAGGAACTCTAAACCGATCGAAATTGGTATCAAGGAGGAACTCTAAACCGACTGAAATATTTATCCAGATTCGATTTTATCCGGATCCAAAAAATTCGGATTTTATTAGTTGAGGTATTTTCGGTAAAATAAATTTTACCGAATAAAATTGCAGTAAAAAGATAACTTCGAGACGCCGAGATATTTCTCCCAAATCGCCCTTCGACCGAGACCGACCGACCGACCCGACGGACGGACGGACGGACGGACGGCGGCGCGCGCGTGTGTGTGTGCGCGAGGGGCGCCTAGTCACACATCCACACACATGTCTCATTTTGAACATGCCTTTGTCCACATCTCCTTATATACTCACAATTTTTCCCTTCTTTTTCCAATGTGGGATAGCATCCCAAATTCATTTTTAAAGGGTTCACTTTGGAACATTATACCTCATTCATACCTCAATCATTTTGAGTGTTCTTACATATTTTGGAAACCTCGTACGGAGTACTACGTATTCCAACTAAGTCCCGACTTTAACTCGTAGTCGAGCCCACTCAAAATTTTCTCTCAAATAGGCTGCTCAAAATAGCTCATTTCCTCCATTTTATCTTACATTTCCAACAGGTACGTCGGTGAATTTGCCTAGGTACTCGAGAGGTGGGGAAAGAAAGATAAATGAACCTTTTTGGGGTTGACGAGATCCATGAGTTGTAACATGTTAGTTTCTCTCTCTAACTTGGAGTTTATCTCTCTAACTTTTCTTTTAGTTTCTCTCTCTATTCTATTACATGCATGTAGAGGTGCCCAAAACGACCCAACCCGTCGGGTCGACCCGCCGACCCGGACCCGGCTGACCCGTGCAGGACCCGGACCCAGCTGACCCGTGCAGGACCCGGACCCGGCTGACCCGTGCGGCCCATCGACCCGGACCCGTGGTATACACGGGTGGGGTCCGGGTCGAGCTTCTCCCTACCCGGCGACCCACCGGGTCCGACCCGTCGACCCGGCGGAAATATTAAAAAAGAAAAATGATTTGAAAAATAGTTTAGAAACTGTTTTTTCTGAATATTCTTCTAAATATGGTGATAAGATTCAAACTCAAAAAACAAGAACTAAGACTACAAATACATTTAACATGGAATTCGACAAAACTCCCACTAACCCATTTCAACAACAACTCTATAATATAGCAAGAAATAGGGGTGGTAGTAACGTCGGTCAAAGAAATGACCTTAGTAGATATTATGCAACTAGTTTTGTGCCGGAGGATGACAATGTAGGTGCCTTTGATCTGTTGGATTGGTGGAAGAGAAGGGGAACCGAATTTCCCATACTTCCGATTATGGCACAAGAAATTCTTGCAGTGCCCGCATCCACAGTCCCTGTTGAGAGTGCTTTTAGTGAAGGAGGCTATATGTTGGACGAGCGGAGATCCCGAATGACGCCAAAAAATCTCGAGGCTCAAATGATACTTAAAGACGCAACAAAAGCCGAGTTACGAGATCAAGAAAATAAATGGGATGACCTATTAGCGGACCAAGATGCCTATCAAGAAGGCACTACTGAAGGAGAGTCTAGTCAAATGAGTCAAACCGATGATCAAGACGACGACGACATCGACTTCGACTAAAGATAAGTAAGATAAGTCAGGTAAGTAAAGAACTACGTAGGGCTTTGATTCCTCACGAGGATACGTAGGCAATTTAATTTTAAGTGAAAACTTAAAATTAAATACAAGCCCATTTTTTAACTCTTCTCAAATAAAAGAACTACGTGGAGCTTTGATTCCTCACAGGGATACGTAGGCAATTTAATTTTAAGTAAAAACTTAAAATTAAATACAAGCTAATTTTTTCAAATAACTTCCTTTTTCACTTATAGTTATTTTTCGTGTATAAAATGATAACAAATAAAAGTTTTATATACATAAAAAAAAAAATTGGAGACGGGTCGGACCCGTGACCCGGCGGGTCGAACCCGGACCCGGACCCGTGGCCGACCCGTCGACCAGCCAACCCGTACATTTCATATGTACGGGTGGGGTCCGGGTCCTGTCCTGCCGACCCGGCGACCCGGCGGGTCCGACTCGGACCCGGACCCGTGGTTGGGCACCTCTACATGCATGATGACCGTGAATATGGATTGACTACCTTTGTAGCCATTTTCTTTTACCCCTCCATCCGTTCGAATCGTAATATTTGATCAAGAAAGTCCTCCGGAAAATAGAATGATGGTAAGTTGTAAGGTGATTGAGGTGGAAATATTTTGACATCGCGGGTTCGAATCCGTATAGTGACAATACTCTCCCAATATAGTTCTACAAATACAATATAATTCATAAAATAATATGTATGTATTATAATTTTCAATATATAATGTAATATAATTTTTAATGCTAATATATAATAAAATATATTAATATTCAATATATTGCACATTTAACAGCGGTTCCAAAAAAGAACCACTGTTAAATGGGCAATTTTAACAACGGTTCTTTTAGAACCGCTGTTAATGTACAAGTTTAACATCGGTTCTAAAAGAAACACTGTTAAATGTAACCTTAACAGCGGTTCTAAAAGAACTGCTGTTAAATGATAATTTCAACAGCGGTTTTCTTTGGAACCGATGTTAAAATGCCAAAACTTCATTTTAAATCGGGTTTTTAGAACCGATGTTAAAGTGCCGCTGTTAAATGCTGTTTTTGTAGTAGTGATTAATGCGAAAATTATAATTATGTTATAAAATTATATCTTAGGAAAATATTATCGCAAATATTCAATCAATACATTTTAAAGCATCAAAATAGGTAGTCTTTTAATTTTTAAATTGAGCAAGAAATAATTGATATAAATTTATGTGCATAAATACAATTTTATAAATATCTTTTGAAAGATATAGTTAAATGCAATATATATATATATGAATAAATTAATAAATAATACAAATAAGATAGAATAGTATTAGTGGAATGAATAGTATTATACTACAAATAGGGGAACACTGTAGATATCTCAAAAATACAAGAGCTTTTACAATAGCTATTGGAGAAGCATTAATACAAAAATAGTGTTCAATACCATTTTGCAGTTGTTATTGAAGATGCTTTAACATAAAATTAGTGATCTGCACCATTTTACAGTTGCTATTGGATATGTTCTAACTTCTAACCCAATACAACAAATATCGTAACACTCATGACATATTGACAACTTTGTGCTAAAACCATATTCGTTTGTTTTAGGACTCATGTTTTGAGTAATGGCATGGGTTGGATACAGAAGGTTCAAGGATACATTTAGAAAAATGGTAAAAATATAATTCGAAAAATTTTCTATGGTACTCACTCACACACACACATGATATATATATATATATATATATATATATATATTATATATTATATATCATGATTGTATATAATTTATCATCAGTTTCATTATCAATATTATTTGTTACAGATTTATTGGTGAATAAGCGTGTAAGTATGATATCTATATAAGTATCTTGGGATTTTTTATTAGTTACACTCCATCCGTTCCGTCCGAAGTACAATATTTGATCCAAAAAAGTATCATTTTAGAAGTACAATATTTCATTAAATATATCAAATCGCATCAAGCATTCATTTTTTTACTTTTAATCTCCACCACACACTCATCATTAATATCTTTTACCCTTTAATATATACAACATAATCACCATTAATACTTACAAAATTTATTCATCTAATTACATCCAAACACTCTTAAAATACACTAAGGGGCTGTTTACAATCAGCTTAATGAGTAAAATATCTTATTCGCTCAGACGTTTGGAGGTGTTTACTTGTGGCTTAATGACTTATTCGCGCAGACAAAAATGGCTTAATTCATTAAGCATGAAAAGGGGTGTTGTCCCCATTAAGACAAAAAAATGACTCCCCTACCCCTAATTGAAAACCGCACATATATATATACAATATAAATAATTTAGGACAAAAAAATGACTCTCTTGTCCCCATTGTATATACTCATTTATATATACAATATAAAAAATTTAAGTTTTAATATAAATGAATGTAATATATATTATTCATATATAAATAATATACATTATTAACTTATATATAATATTTGTTACTATATATTATTGTATGAATAAACTTTTGTATCTACAAAATATCATATATATTATGAATATATAAATAAATATTATATATTACTTATATATTAACATTTATTCATATGTATAATATTTATTATATATGTTTTTATCTATTTAAAATATATTTTTATATCAAAATATATATTGTATACTATACATATTATTTATTTATGTATTAAATATTTTATATATTACTTACATACAAAATTGAATCATTTATGTATAATATTTTGTTTAAATTTAAATAATATATATATATATATAAGATGAGTCAAATTTGATTTTTCAATAATGTTTAAATTTGTCTATTTTGTGTTTGAATTTGACTACTTTGTGTTTGAACTTGGCTTATTTATGTTTGAAATTGGATTTTTAAGTACTTTATGAATTTATGTTTTGATTTTTGGATTATATCATTTATATTGCTTAAAAATAAACAACAATTTATAAAAAAATTATAATTCATATTCGAGTAAATCGGTCATTTATGTTATTCAGATACTTATTCATTTAAAAAAAGAACAACAACATCAATTTATCCAGATAGATACATTTACCCGCAGCATAAATTTACCTGCATGCAGACACAATTTACCTGCAGCATAAATTTGATAAACAGCCCATAATTTTTATAAAAACTTACAACTTTACAAATAAAAGTAACGATATCTTTTCACCTATTTTCTCTGAACATATCCCTGGAAATTTCCTGTGCACATATCATTAGTCCTTATTTTGGCCTTAGTGAGTAGTGGGTTTTCATTAGAGAAAAGGGATAATATATGTACTGGAGAGGTGGGGAAAGAAAGATAAATGAACCTTTTTGGAGTTGACGAGATCCATGAGTTGTAACATGTTAGTAGTACTTTATTGTATTCTCTCTCTAACTTGGAGTTTATCTCTCTAACTTTTCTTTTAGTTTCTCTCTCTATTCTACTAGTATAACACCCGTGTAATTACACGGGAACACAAAAAAGAACACTCTTATTTAATATATAATATGTAAATCGTTCATTATAAATTTCATAATACTTCTTTATAAACTACACTATTTGTTCTGTTTATGATTACACCATTCTCATCGCAACAAAATATTTCTAGTCTTTGCTGATCTTCACTCTTGATATGGCTATATAAAGCTAACCATGACCGAATATGGGTCTTGGAAGATACATACCGACATGAAAGAGCATTTGAGCTTGACTCTTAAATATAGTCATGGCAAAGCTCATAATAAGTGAGAAGTGACGTATTTGAAATCTAAATGATAATATGCTATCTAACGGCTTAATATCCAATTGTGGAATAAATACTTTACTCTCAGAATTATTCCCCGAATTTTTTTGTTCAATAATATGGTTACGGATTTGGATAATTATTAATGATGTGACATTGCATAATCTTTTTGATTGATCTATATTTTGAATTAGCATAATTGAAATTCTAACTTACGATTTCAAGATGTGATTTGAAATTCTATAATACTTGATGCTATTAAAAAAAACACTGGATATACTTGATTTTGACTTTTAGAGGTCGCAGAAAATTTGCATATACTATAAGAACTGAGATATATCCGCTTATCTTTTGAAATTATTGACATCACGTAATCGTTTACTATCTCCACAACGTTGTTTGTTGGAGCAGGATTGCTCTTTCTTCAAAAAATTACTTTAAGGAAAGTTACCTATAAGTGAAAGATAGTGCTTTCAACATTGGCTGCAATATACATCTTTAGCATTCCAGATTAGTAAATATCAAGAATATCAATCAAGGTTTCTCTATCGACTTCTTCACCCAGCTCACCATCTACAATTTTGAGGATTCATTCGGAGAAGTCCTTAATTTCTTGTAGATGGTGAGATGACATTGTCTCATTAATAATTAATCTCATATTCTTGGTCAGTCTTATGAGTTTGCAATGATCCCAAAGTGAAGAAGAGCTTATACTTGAATAAACGATATATGCATTGTCCTTTGGTACAACTTCATATGTAGAATTATACTAAATAATTGCGGCAATGGTAATTTTAGTAATATTTGAAATATAAAAAGCTTTTGGAATAAGAAATTTTGACTTATAGCTTAAAATTAAGCACTTCTCAAATTGCATTAAAAAAAATAATAGTAGTATATATAATTTAATTACTTATATGACCTATTATAAATATACATGTTAATTTAGAAAACTACATCCAAGTCCTAACCTTAAAATTACCAAGAAATTTAACAATTTAGATTGTAATATAAAAATAGCTTGGATAAGTTAAAAAATATACATCAGAATTTTATCCTATTTACAAATGACTTAAATACCAAAGAAAAAACTCAATTGATTTGATTGAAATGAAACGACATATTTATGCTTATACGATACTTTTTCGAACATTTGGCTTCATATTTAAAAGTATTAAAGACCCATTTTACATTAAAAAATAGAAAAATAGTTGAAGTACTTTTAGTAATTTATGAAACTTGTATTATAAAAAATCTCGACGGCATTTGGTTGAAGTGAAACTATATGTATATTCATTTTAAAATAGGTCTTGGAATTACAAAGTAAGGAGATTATGGCTTATAACTTAAAATTAAGTACTTCCCAATTTACCAAAAAAAAAAAGCAGCATTATCGTAGTATATATATAAATGAATTACTTGTATGACTTATTATATTATAAATATACTAATCGCGGGGTTAACTAAGAAAACTACATCCACATCTTAGCTTAATTAAAATATCTCCATTTTTTAAAAGTACAAAAAATGTCCAATTTTGTTTTTAATATAATATGAGCCTGAAAAAATTGTAGGGTACTTTTCACGCATTGAACTTCATATTTAAGAGTACTAAATTCAAGAAATTTTACATTCAAAGAACAGAAAAATAATTAGAGTATTTTTAGTAATTTGTGAAACTTGTATTACAAATACCCTAAGTGATATTTGGTTCAGTTGAAACTTTATATTATTTTTATATGAAATTATTTTCAAATATTTAACTTAACATATATAAGTATTAAAGTTGGTACATTTTACATTCAAGAGAACACATAAATAGTTGGACACTTTTAGTAATTTCGGAAACTCGTATTAGAAAAAACTTCAATTCATATCGAATTGTGTTAAACTGTATTTGATGAAATTTTGGTTCCATATTTTTTTTGGTCATTTTTTTGCTAAAATGGTCCAAATTATTAAGTATTTCACGGTTTCTGTTAAATGGCCAAGAGATAATTTAATCCCTATATTTGAAATAAAATTACATAAATTATTTAGATATAATTTAAATACAAAAACAAATTCAAAATTTTCAAAAATATATAGTTGATTTCAAAAGATAAATTAACAAATCTTTTAAAACTAAAAAAAAATAAAAAAATCACTTAAAAATCACATAAAACAATCAATTTTTATTTTCTGAATTTTTCTTTGCACAAAGATGAATCTACGATTAGTATATTATTACTAAATTTAATTTCTCATATATTTAGAAATATCTCTTTGAAAAATCATAAAATCAGTAATTATATAATTTAGTAAATATGAGATTTTTTCATTTATTTTGTTATTTTATATTAATTAAATAATATTTAAAATTAATATAGACTAATAGGTTTATTATATAGTTTCTTAGATTTATTAATGAATAATAATCAAAACCACTGTTTCTACACTTTCAATAATATTTTTTAGTAAGTTCGATTTATTTAATTGATTAGGATTCAAGTACCTTTTTAATTATATATATTCAATATTTCTTTTGCAATACCCCAATCATCTTTTATTTCAGTTGATATTTCTTTTAATGATATACCTAATTATAGTGATTAACTAATATAAACTAATTAATTAGTGAATATATAATATTTTTGCGAGATTTTAGGTTTAAGTTTTTAATATATAGTGCATATTACTAATATTAAATTTCTCTTTGTTTGGGATTTATATTTTTTAATTAATGAAAACGTTAAATATTTCTGTAAATATAATCAATTCCTATTTATTAGTAATTTATATTTCTTAATTCGTAAAAATTAATAAGGTAGGTAGGAGTTATTTGAGATATAATTATAATGTAATTAATTGAATGATGATTAGAGTAGTAATTGATTATGTGTCAACTGAAGCATGAGAGGCTGACACATAAGCACACGAAGCACCAGCAGAAGACATGTGGCAGCCGAAGCATGAGAAGCTGCCACTTAGGCTCAGCGTATTCTGCATTAGTATATAGGGGAGATTACATGCATGATTAGATCTGGCAAATCGTTCGTGTCGTGTATTTTTGTGTCGTGTACTTTCGTGTTTTGTGTACCAAAAGTCCAAACCCAGACACGACACTAAATGAATTCGTGTCATGTCGTGTCGTGTACCGCACAAATTCGTGTCGTTTCGTGTCAGGCACATAATATAAAATAAATATTAAAATATTATAAAAAATAATAATTTTAATATTATAATATTATTTTTATAGGTTTTAATAGACGAAATGAAACGAATGGCAACGAAAACACGAATGTTTATATGAAATTTATGAAAGTTCACATTATATTGTCAAGTTTTAAAGTTTAGTATAAAAAGAATTCATAAAATATATATTTTATTAAAATAAATATAAAATATTATATTATATTTATTTATTTATTTATTTATTTATTTATTTATTTATTTCGTGTACCTCGTGTCGTATCGTGTACCCGAAGGGTAAACACAAACCCGACACTAAATCTCGATCGTGTACTTTCGTGTTCGTGTATTTTCGTGTCGTGTACTCAAAATGCAAACCCAAACACTAAATTTTCGTGTCGTGTTTTCGTGTCGTGTGGTAAATTGTCCGGTCTATGCATGATGACTGTGAATATGGATTGACTACCTTTGTAGCCATTTTCTTTTACTCATTCTAATATTTGATCAAGAAAAGTTTGTAAAAATGCAACATTTCTAGGAATGATAAAAAAAACACGGGTCCGGATACCTGCTAGTTTTTACTCGAATGAGTCCTATTTAGGTAACAAAATTCGGGTTCGGGTCCGGGTCTGGGGCGGGTAGAAAAAAATAAATTCGGGTCCGGTTCGATTCCAGGGTATGGGGTACCCACCGCGAACCCATCCCGATGTATATATATATATATATGTATATATATAATGTAACTTTATTTTCAAAAGCTTGTTAAGTGCGAGAACTGCGAGAACCACCTTTAGTACTCCTAATAATACATAATGTACATCATGTCAATGCATACAACCCTACTGATCATAACCCCTACTATATAGTAGAGGTTATATATATAGTAGGGGTATCATCAGTAGGGGCTATTATAGTAGGGGTTATCATCAGTAGGGGTTATCTCCCATAATAAAAAAAATATTTTACTATAATACCCTTTTGAATTAATAATATTTTTTAATATTTAAAAAATCTCATTGATTTAGAGGAGTTCTCGCAGTTCTCGCACTTAAGAGAGTTCTGAGAATAAAGCCCTATATATATATATATATATATATATATATATATATTACTACTTAATAAATTAAATATATATTAGTAAATAAATTATTAATAATATATATATAATATTAATCCAAAAAAATATATATTAATCCGCGGGTACCCGCTGGGTACCCAGAACCGAGCGGAGTGGGTATGCGGTGGATCCGGAAAAAATTTGGCGGGTCTGTGGCCAGTTTTTAACCGCGTATCTGGGTCTGGGTAGGCAATACCCGGCCGCGACCCGCCCCATTGCCATCTCTAAATATTTCATTAATTACTTAAAATTACATCAAACACTCAATCTTCTGTAACACCCCCAGGATATCCGAGGTATATTACAGTGCCGTGAGTCCCTATATGGGACCCACCAGGCTGAACAAGCATCATACTCATCGATTCACAGAAACAACATAAAAATACCTCGTCATAAAGACGCCCAACAAAATAATCCACCCGGTTCAACCGGTATAACATAACACCATAATCCGACACAATCATAATAACCAACAATACAATCCCGACGAGTAAAAGTTCTTAAGTACTCGAGTACTTCTATTAGTTCAAAGACCACAAAAGGTAAAAAGATAGAAAGCAATAAGACACTACTCGTGCACAATCATCACGCACGGCCATCATCCGCATACTGGTCCAGCGCCCGCTCGTCTCGATGAACCTGACCTGAAATTCATAAAACGAATTTCCCCAAAAATGGGTCCCCAGAGGGGTTAGCAATTACGCTAGTACAAGTAACCAAATGAACGACTTACATCTTACACATATAGTAATGCATGTAATTAAGAAAACGTAGTTCCAAAACACTCATTTCCGGAAATGCCATAATCAAATCACATTTGTAAAATGCACCACAATTAACCATGGATCCACCCCTCCGTGGACCCCTACCGAGACCCCGTCGGATCTAACCCGTAGTGGTTAAAAGCAAGCTCGCGGATCCACCCCTCCGTGGACCCCTACCGAGATCCCGTCGGGTCTAACCCATAGTGAGCATACACACACACACATCATTCTCATGCCATACTATTACGTTAAGATTGTAAGTTCATAAGGGTACTTGCCTCGGTTAATAGACGGTGATACGAACGGAAAGGAAGAATCGAGCACGACCGCGAGGAACCGGCGGAAATGAACCTAACGTTTCGAATAACACAATCACAACCAATTCTAACGAATACGGAATTGGAAAACACTCAAAAACCCGCCTACGATTCATGTATATTCGAATAAAAAAATAATAACGAGGGCGGACCACAACCAAACCCTCCCGATTTCGCAAAACTATGAAAATATATCATGAATCCGTAGGAAAACTAATGATATCAACAAGATGAATCATATTCATCTTGAATCCAACAACAAAACGGAACGAATCGGAAGAAAATCCCAAAACCCCCAAATTATCCAAAAGTAGGGTTCTAAGAGATTTTACCTTGATTTGACGATGAACTATGAATGATTAGAGATAGGTTGATGATATGAAGCTTGAATACACTTCTACAATGGTGTTTGGGCGAAAATCGGGCGAAACCTAGCTCTCCAAGTCGTTCCCGTCGCGATGAGAAGTGAGAGAAGTGAGAAATGAGGAAAAATACGGCTGTTGTCAGTTTATATACTGGCCGGTGTTACGACCGTAACATCCATAACATACGGCCGTAACATAGGAACATTACGACCGTAACTCTCCTGCCTTACGGCCGTAACTGTTACCAGGAATGAAACTGGGCAATCTGACGAAGCTGACATACGGCCGTATCAAGATGAGGTTACGGCCGTAACTCTGTCGTGTTACGCCCGTAACCCCCCCACTGGATTCAAATGCAGAAAACGAACTCATATTACGGCCGTATAAGGGAAACTTACGGCCGTAACTCTCGAGCATTACAGCCGTAACAATACGGCTTACGGCCGTAACATAGCCTGAGACAGCAAGCAGAAATCTGAATCACTTCTCGACGAGGAAATGATCGGTAAGTAACGAGACATATCTACTATCAACTGATACACTTCCGACAGATTCAAGTCAACGACAAAAGATATAAAATGAAACGTGATTCCGACTACTCGAGGGTTCGGAACAGACAGGGATGGAAACCACACCGTAACTTAGAGAAATTACGAAACGGACCAAACGTTCAAAATCCGCGATACGACGTCGGATTAACAAACCGAAACTCCCAACGCGAACAACTCAACTATACGAACTCGTGAAACCAAAGAAATTACAAAAGCGAACGAGTTCCACGAGAATCGAACGTCCATGCCATAATACATGACATAAAACGGAATAATATCAAAACATCACCAAGATCATCCCAGATGGAGAAACTCCAAGAATAACATAAATTCAAAATGTCGACATGGTTACAAGCGAGTTACCAAATAAAAATAAAAATACACCAAACCGGGAATATCGGAAAAAGAAGAAAAATGCGGATATTACAATCTACCCCTCTAAAAATAAGTTTCGTCCCGAAACTTAAGAAACAAACAACTCGGGGTACTTAGCACGCACGCTATCCTCGGTTTCCCAAGTTGCCTCCTCGACACCATGCCTCGCCCACTGCACCTTGACCAAGGGAATGGTCTTATGTCTCAGTCGTTTCTCACGGTGCTCCAAAATCTTCAAAGGACGTTCTTCAAAAGTAATATCCTCGGCAACATCAATCTCCCCATAATCCATGACGTGACTAGGATCCGGGACATATTTCCTTAGCTGGGAAACATGAAAAACGCTATGAACATGACTCAAAGCCGGAGGTAACGCCAAACGGTATGCTAACCCACTGACTCGCTCGAGAATCTCAAAGGGCCTGATAAATCTCGGTCTCAACTTCCCCTTTTTCCCGAAACGGAAAACACCTCTCGTCGGCGACACCTTTAGTAAAACGTGGTCTCCCACCTCGAATTCCAAAGGTCGACGGCGGACATCGGCATATGACTTCTGTCGACTCTGGGCAGTCAACAACCGCTCCCGAATTAAGTCTATCTTCCGTCTCGTCTCTAAAACGACATCCGGCTCGGTCCCGACCAAATCGGACGCCTCATTCCAACAAATCGGTGATCGACATCGCCGCCCGTAAAGTGCCTCATACGGTGCCATCCGAATCGACGCGTGCCAACTGTTGTTGTACGTGAATTCGATCAATGGCAAATGCTCCTCCCAGTTGCTACTCCAGTCGAGAGAGCAAGCACGCAACATATCCTCAAACGTCTGGATAGTGCGTTCCGATTGTCCATCTGACTGGGGATGAAAAGAGGTACTCAAACGCAAACGAGTACCCAACGCCTTATGCACCGCTTGCCAGAAATGCGATACAAAACGGCCATCACGGTCCGAAACAATAGACTTCGGAGTACCGTGAAGCCTCACAATCTGTGTAATAAACACGCGAGCCAACTTCTCCGGGCCCCAAGTATCCTTGATGCCCAGAAAATGTGCCGACTTGGTCAGGCGATCAACAATAACCCAAACCATATTCATGCCCGACCTCGATCTCGGCAAACTTGTAACGAAATCCATCGATATATCTTCCCATTTCCATTCCGGAATGGGAAGTGACTGCAATAATCTGGCCGGTCGCTGATGCTCGATTTTGACCTGCTGACAAGTCAAACATCTCGCTACAAACTGTGCGACCTCCTCCTTCATATTATTCCACCAGAAATTCCTCCTCAGGTCCTTGTACATCTTACTCGAACCAGGGTGAATGGAGTAGGGCGTAGCATGGGCCTCCCGCAAAATACTCTGTCTCAACTCTGTGTCGTTCGGCACATAAAGCCGACTCTAGAATCTCAAAATACCATCCTCGTGAATGACAAACCCAGGAGACTTCCCCTTAAGAACGTTCTCTCGGATTTATGTGATCATCGGGTCCTCTAACTTCTTCAGCTTAATTTCATCGATCAAAGTGACGAAATCTCTAAAGCACAAAGTTGCCCGACAGCTCCAGGCAACAAAACCTCAATATCTAACTCGATCAAAGCCCGCCGAAGCTCAGACTGAGATGTAAGGATCTCAAGCGTTCGCAACGCAACCGGTTTCCGACTCAAGGCGTCGGCCACGACGTTCGCCTTGCCCGGATGATAAAGGATTTCGAGGTCATAATCCTTAATCAGCTCTAACCACCTCCTCTGCCTCATATTCAACTCTCGCTGGGTAAATATGTATTTCAGACTTTTATGATCGGTAAAAATCTGACATGCAGAGCCGAAAAGATAGTGACGCCAAATCTTGAGCGCAAAAACGACTGCCGCTAACTCCAAATCGTGAGTAGGGTAGTTAAGCTCATACGGCCTCAACTGTCTCGACGCATATGCAATGGTCTTGCCGTGCTGCATCAATACACACCCAAGACCCTGACCCGAAGCATCACTATAAACAGCAAAACCCTCGTTGCCGCACGGCAACGCCAAAACCGTGGCTGAAATCAAACGCCTCTTCAGCTCCTCAAAACTCGACTGCCTCTCGTCATTCCAGACGAACTTCTCGGACTTATGGAGCAACTGTGTAAGTGGCCGAGCCAGTTTCGAGAAACCCTCGACGAACCTACGGTAGTAGCCGGCCAAACCCAAGAAACTACGGAGCTCTCTCACATTCTTGGGCGGTGCCCAATCCAACACCGCCTCGATCTTCTGTGGGTCTACACGAACCCCCTCGACTGAAATCACGTGACCTAGAAACATCACTTCCTTCAGCCAGAACTCACATTTCGAGAACTTCGCATAGAGTTGCTCGGTCCTCATAATGTCTAACACTACCCGCAAATGATGGGCATGCTCTTCCTCGTTAAGAATATCGTCAATGAAAACGACGACACACTTATCCAAATACTCGATAAAGACTTTGTTCATCAACTGCATGAACACCGCCGGTGCATTAGTTAACCCGAAAGGCATAACTACAAACTCATAATGTCCGTATCTCGTCCGAAAAGCTGTTTTCGGCACATCGGACTCCCTCACTCGGAGCTGATAGTACCCCGATTTCAAATCAATCTTCGAGAATACCGCAGTTCCCTGCAACTGGTCGAACAAGTCATCAATTCTCGGCAAAGGATACTTGTTCTTGATGGTTATCTTGTTTAATTCGCGATAGTCGATACACAAGCGTAGAGAACCATCATTCTTCCGCACAAACAGGACCGGTGCGCCCCAAGGTGAGGCACTCGGTCGAACATATCCCGACTCAAGAAGCTCGCTCAACTGCTTCTTCAACTCTGACATCTCTGAAGGTTCCATGCGATACGGCGCCTTAGAAATCGGAGCCGCGCCCGGCTCTAACTCTATAGCAAATTCAACCTCACGGTCCGGTGGCAATCCCGACAACTCGTCAGGAAACACATCAGGAAACTAACTAACGATTGGAATCGACGAAAGCTCGACTCCACCACTCTCCGCCTTCAAGGCGTAGCACCAAAAGCCAGTACACCCCTTTCGCAGGAGTTTCATCGCCTTCAAGGCGTTAATAATGAACTTCTGGTTTCCCCTCTTTCGCCCCGCGAAAGAGTGCTCGGTGCCGTCCTCGGCTAACATAGTGATGATTCTCGTGCGGTAGTTCATGATCGCACCATGCCGCTTGAGCCAATCATCCCCAAGAATCAAATCCTCACCCTCGATACCCACCACAATAAGATTAGAGGGCCAAGCCCTCTCACAAATAAATATAGAACAGTCTCGAACCTCCTGATCACCAACGATCCGATCACCGCTAGGAAGCTTAACGATGAAGGGCTCACAAGGCGTCGAACAGTTGAGACTCAAACGGCGCATACAATCTAGAGATATGAACGAATGCGTAGCACCAGAATCGAAAAGCACACTGACAGGATGAGAAAGAATATGAACGGTACCTGTCGCCACGGTAGCCGCTGGGTCATCGGCTCTCCACATTTCATAGACATGCGGGTGGGCTGAGCCGACACTGGAAGTTCCCCCCTTAGCGGTGTAACACCCCCAAGACGTTCAGGGCATATTACAGCGCCATGGACCCCACACTGTGGAATCCACCAGGCTAACATACCAACAAGACATTCGACAACGAAAATCTATCATTAATAAAACGACAATTCAAATAAAAGACTACAAACCGACAATTAAATTCTGACATCAAATCCATTTCCCAAAACGGGAACACAACATTAACAATTTCAAACAGGAAGTACTCGAGTACTTAAACCAATTTTATAATACATAAATCCCAAAATCAGACATCAATAGTAACCGACAGACATAACATCGAAAATCAAATACTGGACAATATCATGCTTGCCCATCATCCTCATACGTCCCGAGTGCTCGTTTATCCCCACGATCAATACCTGAAATACAAAAAGTATTTCCCCATTTAAGGGGTTAGCGACAATCGCTAGTGCAAGTACAATCCATTTGAACTACATTCTAATCGATGAATATATGCGCCAAAAAGTCATTTTAGAAAACATTTTATATTCTAATATTTACAATCACAAAACACGTTATCTCCAACAAATCACAATTCAAAGTTAACCGTTGGTACGAGACTCACGGCCACCGTACCCGCAGAGTCCCGTCGGACATCCCCAGGTGGCTAACCACGCTCACGATACGCACACTCACGGCAATACGTATCCCTAGAGGCCCCGTCGGACCGTCCCTAGGTGAACATACACATAACCATCCACAACAACCACGATACACCATAATTCAAATACTAGAACATGTAAACAAATGTAAAGTACTTGCCTTTGAGACATTCTTCAAGAATCGGAAGTGAAAGATGACTACGGATGATCCGAATGGAAAACGACGGTTCCTAAACGAAGAATTAGCATAACTCAGTCCCAACGGACATCAATAATCGAAAGGAATACTCCCAAAACCCCGATTACAATTAACGACAAAAGACGTTCAATCAATACGGGTGAGGGTTTACGCAAAATCTCCCCGTATTGATAATTCGCGGATTAAAATCAAGGAAACTGGATTTGGAATCATTCAATAATCACAATCGGTGAAGAATATCGTAATATAGATGAACAATTCGGAACTAAACCCTAAAATCCCGAAATCCCCCAAAAACGTCAAAATTAGGGTTCCTGAGGAATTACCTCGATTCGATCGATGGAAGATGTGAATGTTGTAGATTAATCTCCTTGGTACACAAGAATCAATCTCTAAGGGAAATCCACGGATTGTTCTGGACAAATCGCCCACGTGCACTCAAGAACACTCACGCCGCGAGAAGGGTTGAAGAAGAATGAAAAGAAATCGATCGAGGTTAAGTCGTTTAAAAACGCCGACAATACGGCATGCGTTAACACAAGCTGTTAACGTACGTTATGATGGTTACGTACGTAACCCAATGCTGGTTAACATACGTAACCAAATGTCTGTACTGAATTGTGAAGGGTCATAACGTACGTTATGGATCATGCATAACGTACGTTATGCACGTAACATACCCGATTCAACACCAGTACGCATACCGATTCGACGACGAACTACAACACGAGGATAGAATCAAAAGTGTAAATACGAGGTATTCATAACAACGAAGTTGAGTGCTCGAAAGTAAATGCACTTCCAACTACCGAGGAATCCAAAATACGACAAGGAGATGAATTTCCCTAAATTTATAGGAAATTACGAAAATGACCCAAGCGTCCGAAAATCACGATACGACATCGGATTTACAAACCGGAAGTCTCAACATGACCAACTCAACCATACGGACTTGAACAAACCAATAAACAACGGAAACGAACGAGTTTTACAAGAATCGAACGTTCATACGGCAAAACATGTCATAAAATGAAATTACGTGAAAACATCATCAAAACTCGTCCAAATGGAAAAACTCCAAGAACAAAATAGATTCAAAATGTCGAAACGGTTACAAGTGAGTCAACAAAAATAGACATACCCCAAAAACGGAAACAGCTAAAAATGGAAAAATTACGGATATTACATTCTCCCCCCCTAAAATAAAGTTTCGTCCCGAAACTTAAGAATCAAAAAGCTCGGGGTATCTCGAATGCATATCCTCCTCTAGCTCCCACGTCGCTTCTTCTACTCCGTGCCTCGACCATTGCACCTTAACTAAAGGAATGGTTTTGTGCCTTAACTGTTTGTCACGACGTTCCAAAATTCTGACAGGCCACTCCTCAAACGTAACATCCTTCTCGATCTCCACGTCCCCAAAGTCAATAATGTGGGACGGGTCCGGAACGTACTTCCTCAACTGGGAAACGTGAAATACGCTATGTACATGACTCAGCGACGGAGGTAAAGCCAAACGGTATGCCAACTCGCCGACTCTTTCCAATACCTCGAAGGGTCCAATATATCTCGGGCTGAGTTTCCCCTTCTTCCCAAAACGGAAAACTCCTTTCGTCGGAGATACTCTCAACAGAACGTGATCTCCCACCTCGAACTCCAAAGGTCTACGCCTAACATCCGCATAAGATTTTTGTCGACTCTGAGCAGCCAACATCCTCTTTCTAATCAATTCAACTTTCTCTCTCGTCTCCAACACAAGGTCCGGCTCAGTGCCAACCAAATCGGACGGTTCATCCCAACATATCGGTGATCGGCAACGTCGGCCATAAAGTGCCTCATATGGTGCCATCTTAATCGACGCGTGCGGCTATTATTATAAGTATACTCAATTAATGCCAAATGATCCTCCCGGTTACTACTCGATCTAACGCGCACACGCGCAACAAATCCTCGAACGTCTGGATGGTACGTTCGGACCGCCCATCGATCTGGGGATGGAACGAAGTGCTCAAACGTAGCCGAGTCCCCAATGCCTTATGCACCGCCTGCCAAAAATGCGATACAAATCGGCCATCTCTGCTCAAATAATGGTCCTCGGCGTACCATGAAGCCTCACTATCTGAGTGATAAAAATACGAGCCAACTTTTCTGGACCCCAAGTATCCTTGATGCCCGAGAAAATGTGCCGACTTAGTCGATCGGTCTATAATCACCCACACCATATTCATACTCTTCGTTCTCGGTAAACTCGTGACAAAATCCATAGAAATGTCCTCCCACTTCCATTCCGGGCAGAAGTGGTTTCAATAATCCGGTGGCCACTGATGCTCAATCTTGACTTGCCGACAAGTCAAACACTTAGCCACAAACCGAACTACCTCTTTCTTCATATCGTTCCACCGAAATTCTTCCTCGGATCTTTATACATTTTACTCGAGCCGGATGGGTGAGTAAGGTGACGCATGAGCCTCTCGCATGATATTCTGTCTCAATTCCGAGTCGTTCGGAACACACAACCGACCTCGGAATCTCAACACTCCGTCCTCATGAATAACAAATCCCGGGCTTTCCCCTTCTCTACACTCTCCCGAAGTGAATAAACATCGGGTCCTCCAACTGTCCCGATTTAATGTCCTCGACCAGAGACGAAGAAATCTCAAGAGTACGCAATCGCCGGAACTCTCTGGCGGTACAATCTCAATGCTCGGCTTCATAAAATCACGCGAAGTCCCGATCGGGCCGTAAGCAACTCAAGCGCTCGAAGCGAATCGATTTCCGGCTCAAGGCGTCTCGCTACCACATTAGCCTTGCCCGGATGATAAAGGATCTCGAGATCGTAATCCTTAAGCAATTCCAACCACCTCCTCTCGCCTCATATTAAGCTCTTCTGCGTGAAAATGTACTTCGTGCTCTTGTGATCGGTGAAAATCGACACGACGAGCCATACAAGTAATGACGCCAAATCTTCAACGCAAAAACAATCTGCCAACTCAAGATCGTGCGTAGGGTAATTCAATTCATATGGTTTCAACGACGGGAAGCATAAGCAATTGTCCTCCGTCTTTGCATAAGTACGCATCCGAGCCCTTGGCCCGAAGCATCACTATAAACCGAGAAACCATCATTACCACTCGGTAAGGCCAAAACGGAGCGGTCGTCAACCGCTTCTTCAACTCCTCAAAACTATTCTCGCCTCTCATCGGTCCACACAAACTTCTCTCGACTTCAGAATAACCGAGTCGGGCCGTCGAGCGAGTTTAGAGAATCCTCGACGAATCTGCGATAATACCCGGCTAATCCCGAAAACTACGGACCTCTTTCACGTTCTTGGCGGCGCCCAATCCAACACCGCTCTACCTTATGTGGGTCCACACGAACACCCTCGGCCGAGATCACATGACCGAGAAACATAACTTCCGTAACAAAACTCGCATTTTGAGAACTTCGCAAAGATGCCGAGTTCTCAAAATATCTAACACAATATGCAAATGACGGGCGTGCTCCTCGCTCCTCGAGTAAATCAGATGTCATCGATAAAGACGACTACACACTTATCGAGGTACTCGATAAAGACTTTGTTCATAAGCCGCATGAACACGGCCGGGTGCGTTAGTTAGCCCAAAAGGCATAACCACAAACTCGTAGTGACCGTATCTCGTCCGAAAGGCCGTCTTCTAATGTCGGTATCCTTCACTCGAGCCGATAATACCCCGATCTCAAATCAATCTTCAAAACACAATGCCCCTTGCAACTGATCAAACAAATCATCAATCCTCGGGAGCGGATACTTGTTTTTGATGGTCACTTTGTTCAACTCTCGGTAGTCGATACACAAACGAAGTGACCCATCCTTCTTCTTTACGAATAGGACCGGTGCGCCCCAAGGCGAAGCGCTCGGTCGAATATATCCCATGTCTAGCAACTCTCCCAATCGCTTTCTTCAACTCAAGCATCTCGGCAGTGCCATCCGGTATGGCGTCTTAGAGATAGGTCTTGCCCGCTCTAAATCGATCAGAATTCAACCTCTCGGTCCGGCGGCAAACCCGGCAACTCATCTGGAAAAACGTCAGGATACTCACATACTACCGGAATAGACGAGAGCTCGACTCCCCCTTCTTCCGATCTCAAAGCGTAACACCAATAGCCCGTGCAACCTCCCCGAAGGAGTCTCACCGCCCTCAAAGCGCTGATCAGTAATCTCTGGCTACCCCGCTTACGCCCCACAAAAGAATGCTCGGTACCATCAGAGGCTAACATCGAAACAGTCCTCGTTCTATAATTCATGATCGCCCCATGACGGTCCAGCCAATCCTCACCCAGAATCAAATCCTCATCCCTAATATCTACCGCAATCAGATTAGAAAGCCAATCCCTCCCCGCGATACTCACAGAAAAATCTCTAATCTCACGGTCCCCCACGATGCTATCCCCGCTAGGAAGTTTAACAACAAAAGGCTCACAAGCAACAAGGCAATCAACATGCAGGCGATGCACACATTCCATAGATATAAAAGAATGAGTAGCACCAGAATCGAACAATACGGAAACAGGATGGTCAAGGATGTGGACGGTACCTGTAGCCACCGTCGCGTCGGGATCTCCGGCTCGCCTCATCTCATACACACGGGGCGGAACAGACCCCGCACTAGAAGCTCCCCCTCTAGAAGGCTGACCACGACCTCGACCTCTACCAAAACTCTGCGGGCCGAGGAACCGCTTGTCCGATTCACACTCGGCTCTCCGCTACGGGCCGATATCTCGAGTAACTGGAGTCCGAGCTGCATCCGTACAAAACTTAGCACGATGACCCATCCGACCACAGGAAAGACACTGAATCGGAGGCCTATCACACTCACTCATCATGTGGCCCGGACGGCTACAGTTGAAGCACGTAGGACCACGAACGGAACCAGCAGGGGCAGACCTAGAACCGTTTCCTCGACCAACTGATGGCGACTGACTCCCGAAGACTCGCGAACCGGACTGAGCCTTCGGATACCCTCCTGACTTGCCTCCCGAAAACTGACCGGAGGTCTTCTGCTTCTTTCCTTCGGTTGCCGTCTCTGTCGCCGAAAACGACATCTCATAAGCCATAGCTTTATTCTGATATTCCTTCAAAGTCGTGCACCCCAGACCAGACATGTAGTGGCGCACCCTCGGTTTCATCCGCATGTCAAAGTGGCGGATCTTATCAAGCTCATCGCGGACTTGGTTTCTCACATAATGTAACTGTTGATTGTAGTCTTTGATAGCTTGAGAAATAGGAACATCTTGGGGCTTAGCCTCAAAGAAGGCTCGGATCCTCCCCTCTTTCACTGGCCAAGGACAATATTCGTCTTCCATCAGATCTCGAAACTCTGCCCACGTAGCTGCCCGGTCACGCGGTTTCACCGCTTGCCACCACGTCGCTGCCTCCTTGGCGAGGAAGTACTGAGCAATGGGTACTTTCCTCTCCTCGGGGCAATTAGCAGCCTCAAACACTTTCTCTATCTCGAATAGCCAATTCTCCCAACTAGAAGGGTCGGAAGCACCATCAAACTGCGGAGGACGCATACGAATCACGTCCTGAAGTAGCTTATCATTGCCGGATCCAGTAGGCGGAACCGGGTTGGCATTAGCATGGCCGACTGTAACGGCTGAGCCGCAGCGTCATCTGGTTCTCTACTTGCTGTAATATGTTGGCAACTCCAA